>CM045729.1:89571549-89841549 GCA_024760905.1 Plotosus lineatus | reverse complement strand
TGTGCTATTACAAAAAGTAATAATAATAATAATAATAATAATAATAATAATAATAATAATAATAATAATGAGTGATTGAGCATCTCGTGGAAAGCCAATCGTACACCAATTTGGGGATGCAAGTTTGAGACAAGCTTCAGAACGCCCACATTAACGACAAACTTCGGGCCGAGTACAAATCCCGTCTAAAAAGATCTGGAGTTCGGAACTAACTACGGTTACAAGAATACAAGAAGGATTATGTCTGACAATCGAGCTCACCACCCTCGTTCCTCTATCAATCGTTTATATTTATCAATCAATTCCGGGGGACGAGGATTGATTAATGTGGAGGCACTTTATGATCGTATTTTATTTTGTACTTTTGTACATATTTATTTATCTGATGATTCTCTTGTAAAGCATATCAAGACTCAAGATGAAAGCAAGGACTTCCATAGTTATCTTTAACACGCCAAGGCTGCTGGACAGAATCTCAACGTCAATGTTGATTTTGTTGATGGCGAAGTACTGCTGGACGCTACATCTATGTGTGTCAACCAGGTGAAGTCTTTCATCAAATCTGCTCAGAGTCGTCATTTCAAGGAAAAACTGTCTGGAAAACCACTACATCGTGTTTATGTGCAGTGTGCTGGGCAGAACAGTCATCCTTCGGACCCCTTTGCCTGGATGAAGTCGGCTGGTCTGAAAAGTGAAACTGAAGGATTTCTTTTTGCTGCTCAGGACCAGTCACTTCCAACATGCAATTGTCAACGTAATATTATATATAATATTAATATTATAAGGAGGATGTTAATGGAGAAGTACAGAGAATGTCAGAGGGAGCTGCATTGTGCCTTTGTGGATCTGGAGAAAGCATATGACAGGGTGCCGAGAGAAGAACTGTGGTATTGCATGAGGAAGTCTGGAGTGGCAGATAAGTATGTTAGAGTGGTGCAGGACATGTATGAGAGATGTAAGACAGTGGTGAGGTGTGCTGTCGGTGTGACACAAGAGTTCAAGGTGGAGGTGGGACTGCATCAAGGGTCAGCTCTCAGCCCCTTCTTGTTTGCTATGGTGATGGACAAGCTGACAGACGAGGTGAGACAAGATTCCCCATGGACTATGATGTTTGCAGATGACATTGTGATCTGTAGTGAGAGCAGAGAACAAGTGCAGGAAAATCTAGACAGGTGGAGTTATGCCCTGTAAAGGAGAGGAATGAAGGTTAGCCTCAGTAAGACAGAATACATGTGTGTGAACGACAACGACCCAAGAGGAACGGTGAGATTACAGGGAGCAGAGATAAGAAAGGTGGAGGATTTTAAGTACTTAGGCTCAACAATCCAGAGCAATGGAGAGTGTGGAAAAGAGGTGAAGAAGCGTGTGCAGGCAGGTTGGAATGGTTGGAGAAAAGTGTCCAGTGTGATGTGTGATAGGAGGGTATCGGCAAGAATGAAAGGAAAAGTGTACAAGACGGTGTTGAGGCCAACGATGTTGTATGGGTTAGAAACAGTGGCGCTGGGGAAAAGACAGGAGGCAGAGCTGGAGGTAGCAGAGATGAAAATGTTGAGGTTCTCTTTGGGAGTAACGAGGATGGATAGGATTAGGAATGAGCACATCAGAGGGACAGCACATGTTAGACGTTTTGGAGACAAAGTCAGAGAGGCTAGATTGAGATGGTTTGGACATGTACAAAGGAGGGATAGTGAGTATATTGGTAATAGGATGCTGAGGCTGGAACTACCAGGCAAAAGGCCTAGAGGAAGACCAAAGAGACGATTCATGGATGTGGTGAAGGAGGACATGAAGGTCGTTGGTGTAAGAGTAGAAGATGCAAAGGATAGGGTGAGATGGAGGCAGATGATTCGCTGTGGCGACCCCTGAAGGGAAAAGCCGAAAGGAAAAGAAGAAGAAGATTAATATTATAAGGGAAAATGTAAATCCCAAATGTCATTTGTGTCGTGAATTTAGTGCAACTGCCCAACACCTTGTCAGTGGCTGTCCTGTTTTGGCACAAACGTCTTATCTGAAAAGACATGATGGCATGGCACTTTCCTTTTATTACCGTCTCCGTCATGCATGTGGTTTTGACTCAGAGGTCCATCCATGGTACGACCCTGATCATGTCCAGGGCATCATGGAAAATGATAATTTCAAGCTTTTTTGGAATCGGCCCATATACAGCCTGAGGAGAATTGAAGCCAACAAACCTGACCTTGTCCTTTTTGATAAATCCAATGGGATTATTCATATTATTGAATGTACTGTCCCTTTTGACAGCAATGTGATTGACAAGAATCAGGAGAAGCATGCAAAATATGCGGACCTCTTCTTTGAAATGTCTCGCTTGTATCCAAAGTACAAAGTCGTCCGACTCTCCATTGTTCTCGATTTGGTACCTCCTGATCTATTAACACAGATCAAGAGAGCGTCTGGGTTTGCTACCGGGAACACAGATCTTCTGACAGTCTGGGTAATGCAGAAGGCTGCAGTGTTGGGGAGTCTCCATATTCTCCGGAAAGTTCTTGGTGGGTTTGACTAGGCAGTGCTTCCTGGGAGAAGTCCCATTCGCTGTCTGGGATGCGTGTGGAGAGGGTGAGGGCCCTGAGCTGATGATGAGCCCAACCAGTCTGACTGTGCCAGGATCACCCGATCCCTTTCTGCTGCATATAAATCTTTACTGTCTGTCTGTCTGTCTTCCTTTCGGCTTTTTTCCTTTTTACTCGGGAGTCGGCACAGTGAATCATCTGATTCGCACATTTGATTTGGCAGAGGTTTTTATATCGGATGCCCTTCCTATCACAACCCTTTTTAGCAAGGGACAGAAACACACTAACGACTTTGCAGCTACTTTTTACGAAAGTCAGCAATGGTTCTTTTACATGCCTCACACCATAGACAGTGAGAGACATGGCCCGCCTTTGATAACCCAGTTAGCTGCACTGGGGGATATAAATCTTTACTGTATATAATAATATAATAATAATAATAATAATAATAATAATAATAATAATAATAATAATAATAATAATAATAATAAAGGTTGGTACAGAAAAGAAAAATAACAATGCTAACAGAAGGATACATTTTAACACTCGGGAAAAGGACTGTAAATCTCTCTCTCTCTCTCTCTCTCTCTCTCTCTCTCTCTCTCTCTCTCTCTCTCTCTCTCTCTCTCTCTCTTTCTCTTCCATTTCGATCTTGGTGAGATGTAGGTTAATATTGTTTAATGTGTTTATTTGTGTGCGTTGATTAAATCTGCTCCCATTTAAAATGATTTTGTGTGTCATACATTGTTGTCTGTTGTTAAACGTCAGTGTGGTACTGCTTAATTCCTTCATATTCCAAACATTTCTTTCATGCTATTTCAGGAAATTATTGATGCATTATGCATTACAAACCTGATCTTATAGTAAATTGTTTCCAATCACAGTGTGATTTTGTTATCTGAAATTAAGCAAGTTGTAATCCTGTGTTGTTCTTTTTATGCCAGCAAACATAATTTGAGTATTTTTTGGTGCCTATGGCTGGCAGACATGACCTCGGCGACTATCAGGTGAGAAGCAGTGGCATGGGGAGATGTCAGTCTGGCAACTTAGTATCTCAGAATGTCCATCTGCTGGTTGTCTGTGTGGGAGGAAGGTGCTGCAGAACATAGGATCTGAGCCACCTGTCAAAGTCTGCATCATACAGATGAGAGTTGGCACATGTAGCATGTTTCAGGATTTATAAGCTTATACTCCCACTAATATATATATATATATATATATATATATATATATATATATATATATATACATATAATTCTTTTTTTTTTTAAAACTGCTTTGATCGTTTCGGCTTTTTTCCTTTTCCAAGGGTCACCACAGTGAATGATTCGCACATTTGATTTTTACTGTTCCATAGGTTTTTACGCCGGATGACCTTCCTGACACAGCCCTTTTTCCAGAGGCAGAAACACACGGACCGCTTTCCAGCTACTCTTGTGAAAAGTCAGCAATGGTTCTTTTTCATGCCTCTCACCATAGACAGTGAGAGACATGGCCCGCCTTCAATAACCCCAATAACTCGGACTCGAACTACCAACCTTAGGATCAGCAATCCAGCACCCTATTCCACTAGGCCACCACTGCCATCTCCGCACACATTTTCTACATCAATTCATATTGTATATACATATATATACATAAAACACCCAAAGTCCACACTGTTAAAAAAAAAAAAAAAAAAAAAAAGTTTTTTTTTCTTCGGTTTATGCGGTGAATGTTTGTGTTTAAAAAGCAGACACTGCTTTTTTTTTTTTTTAACAGAAATTTATTTTTTTTTACATACAAGTGTCTTTTATAACAAATTTTCCATGATTTGAGCTTCAATCCCACCAAAAATCTGCCCCATTCAACCAGGAAAAAAATGATTTACAAGCTCTGCTGGAGAAATGGATTTTCCGGGACGATTAGCCTTGTATTCTTCCTCGTGTATTTCTCCGTGCTCCGAGAACACCTTGTGTAGTGCCTATATTAAGAAAATAAATAAATAAATAAATACCCCCCCCAGGTACCCCGTGAGCGACTAGTGCACTTCATATCGTTTGCTTGGTGCGTTTCCCCCTACACCATAAGGAACACAGTGAGAAGCACCACTGCCACCTACTGTAGAGGATGCACAATTACACTTAGTTCTAGTACAGTATAGCAAAAAAGCATGTTCCCTGGGACATGCACACACACACCTGCACGCACACATCACACCACACCTCAAGGGGAGTGTGCCCCACTATTTGAGAAGCACTGACCTTCTGGAAGCTCACCACAAGCCTTCCCTCGCTGGCAATGGTAGCATGCTCATGAACAAAATTCTCCTCCTCCTCTATTATGAACTAATTCATGCCCGCCCACATGACATCTTTGCCGCAGTTGATGATCGGAAGGGTTAGTTAACTTATTGTTTATTCTTATTTAATTATTATTTATTATTGATTATTGTTATTGTTAATGTACATGTATTATTATTATTATTATTATTATGATTATTATTATTATTATTATTATTATTATTATTATTATTATGAAATATGTATTGTTTTTATATGTTTATCTTTAATATATTAGATCACATATCCTTATTTGTGTCAGGTTATAGGAGTTTGGGAGAGGGTTGGAACGAATTAATTGGTTTTCTCTTATTTCCGATGGGAATTTTTGTTTTATCTAATGAACTTTTTGACTTACAAGCTTGCCCTCAGAATGGATTGAATTTGTAAGTCAAGGTACCACTGTATTCACTTTTCTTCACATTTGTTAAATGAATAACACATCTGGTATATGATTCTTCTTCATGTTTTGATTTGGGATAGAATTTGTAGTGTTCCCAATGCATTTGTGTGAATGCAAATGGAAGGTTTTTAAGAATTTTGAGATGTATTCACTTTTTTTTTAAACACACTGTTATCATTTTGAACACAACAAACGACCTCTTTACAAACAAAAACATTTTTTTTTTCAAAGTATTTTAAAGAAAGTGGTAATTTAACACTTTTCTTGCCTTTGTTGACGTTGGACTACCAGACCTAAGGCCTGAAATATAAACCAGATTGCAGTTATATGCCTTAAACACTTTACTGTTCTCATTTTGCTTAGACCCAGACTATCATGCCAACAAGCCTCGGCAACCTTACCAACCCTCCACTGTTGTCAAGGTCTCAAATGATGGTGGCAGGTGGGCTCTGGAACTGCCAATCTGCAGTTAAAGAAAAAAAAAAAAAAAAAAAAAAAAAAGCTGATTTCATCTCTGCCATTGCTACTCACTACTCTGTTGCTCTGTTGACTTTCTTCTTTTCTTGACTTTTTCTGAAACCTGGATTTCCTCACACAACTCTGTCGCACCAGCAGTTCTTTCCTCTGCTTATCCTTTCTCTCATACTCCATGAGTAACTGGGAGAGGTGGTGGTACAGTTCTACTCCTGTCTTGGAATTGATGCTTCACACCACTTTCTCTGTCTCGTCTAACCATCTCCCCATTGAGATTCAAGTTGTAAAAGTCTGCTCTCCAATCAACCTCCTCATTATTGTTATTTAGCACCCCTCTCGGGACAGTTTCTAGAAAAAAATGGATGCACTCCTCAGCACTTTCCGCACTGATAACACCCCTCTCACTCTTCGGGGAGACTTTAATCTCTTTTTGACAAGCTCCAGTCCTCTTGCCTTCTCCCTCTTCTTTTCTTTAACTTTTAAAAACTGCTCATTCGCACACAAACGATTGGATCTTATTTTTAGTCGTCCCAGTCAAAGGCATCACTGCCACTCCACTACACATCTCTGGCCACCAATTGGTTTCCTTTACTATCAACTTTCCTATTCTATCCATCACTTCCTTTTAGTTTTCTTCCCTCACTCGTCAAAACCTCTACACTGTATCTAATTTATGTGCTGCTTCCTGTACTCCATCTTAACTTCCTAACACAGTCTCCTTTTCTTCCTGAACACTCAAATCAAGTCTGCTACCAACACCGTTCTCTTCAGTCTCGGCTTCTCTGGATGTCCTGTGCCTACATTCTACAAAATCCAAGCAGACTTCATGTTCTGCTCCTTCTGCTCCTTGGCTCTTGGAGGTGCCACAAAGCATTCATAGACAACTCAAGACAGCTGAGAAAAAGTAGAAAAAACCTCAACTTGAATAAGATCTGGCTTCCTGCTATGCTCGCCGATCCACATTTTTATCTGATGTGACTTCTGCTAATACAGCCTTCTACCAGAAAAAAAATAGACAGTGCTGCACAAGACCCACACAAACTTCACAACATATTTTCCTCATTACTTAATCCGTCTGGTCCACCTGTCCCATCCTCCCTGGCCACAGAAGACTGCTGATTTCTTTGATGGAAAGATTAAACAAATCTGTCAGATATTCACTCCCAGCCCAACTCCTATACAACACAGCGTAGATTCTGTTTCCCTTGTACAGTTTTCCAATCTCACAAACAAAGAAATCCAGTTAGTCATCTCATCCTGTAATCCTACCACCTGCTCACTGGATCCAACTGCTTCCACAGTACTCCAGACTATCTCTCAAGACTTTCACTTTTCAGCCACTATCATCAATAACTCCATTTCTTCTAGTCATGTACCAACAGTGCTCAAAAACGAGGGTTCTAGCGATCTGAAAGAAACACTCTCTGGATCGATCAAACATCAACATCTACCGGCCAGTTTCACTTCACTCTTTCCCTTCTAAAATTCTTGAACACACTATTTATCAACAAATATATTTCTATCATTTGCAGAATACACTCCTTGACCCTAACTGGTCTGACTTCAATGTGGCACATTCCACAGAGACTGCACTCTTGGCTGTCATGGAGAAGCATGCTACAAGATTAGCCAAGAGATTATCAGTCTGCCTCAATCTTTCAGCAACATTTGACATTCTGAACCACAAAACTCTCTCATCAATTCTCAGAAGTCTAGGAATTTGTGGTGCAGCATGACAGTAGTGTGTGCGGCCGGTGGTGTTGTAGTTAGAGTGCTGCACGCATGATCGAGAGGTTGTGTGTTCAAATCCCAGTTAGACACCCACTGTGCTAAGACCCCTGGCAAGGTCTTAACCACAGTGTGCCTCTGTTCACCCAGCAGTATAAATGGGTACCAGTAAAAAATAAATAAATTAAAAATACTGGGAAGATAACCTGCGATGGACTAGCATCCCATCCAGGAGCAGTTGAACTCCTGGTTGCTTTATGCTACAGAAACCAGAAATAAGCACCGGACACTAGGCTCAGGTGTAAAAAGCCCAACAAACTTACCTTACCTTTACACGACAATGGTTTGCTTCCTACCTGGATGGCTGACAATATGAGGTTATATTCTTCTGAACACCAGAAAAACCAAGGAGCTCCTTGTGGACATCAGGAAGGAAAAGGGTGACAGCCATGACTCTATCCATATCAATGATATGGCTTTTGAACGTGTCTCCTGCTTCAAATTCCTGGGGACCCACATCTCAGAGAACCTGTCCTGGTCAATCAACACCACCATCCTGATCAAGAAGGCCCACCAATGCCTGTTCTTCTTGTGAACACTGAAGAACAACCACATGCCCGCTGACATCCTTGGTAACTGATAGAGCTGCACAATAGAAAGCATCCTGACCAACTGCGTTACAGCCTGGTATGGGAATTATTCTGTATCGGACTGCAAGGCACTGCAGCGGGTGGTTAAAACTGAACAACGCATTACAGGGACTTCACTTCCTGCTATTGAATATGCCCACAAGAAGAGACATCTTCGCCACATGTACAGCATTCTCAGGGACTCCTATCTTCCTGCCAACAAACTCTTTCGGTTCCTCCCCTTCAGAAGGCACTTCAGGAGCCTTAAGACAAAAAAAAAAAAAAAAAAAAAAAAAAACAGTAATTTTAGGAAGAGCTTCCACCCCATAGCTGTCACCCTACTTAACTCAGTCTCCTGGTAAAGCTTCCCTTCCGATCCACACTACACCATATCAGGACCATTTGTACCATTAATATCATTCATAACATTCATCCATTGTTATAATCTATAATTTATTCTCAGTGCTTTTCTTCAATGACCACTTCAGTAAGTTGTTCTTGATAAGAGTGTCTGCCACATGCTGTAAATGTCAAACTAAATTGGAAACTTGTGAAATTAATTTGAATACACCTTATAAACTGTGTATGATTAAAAATAGTTCTAAATAACTTCATTCATTGTGAAATTACATAAAATTAAGCAGATAAAATGTAATTATCGAATATGAAGGACTTTCAATGATTATTGTTTTTCTCTTGTTTTTAATTCTGTCAAAAATATTTATCATCATGGTTAATTACTAAGGCTTTTGTTCTCTTGAATTTAAACAGGAATTTAAAGAATTCTGAGGAATACCTCAGAAAGTCACGACTGTTTGACGTGTGGTCTCATATCCTGTTGTAGTGTCAGGTGCACCAGTGGACACAAGACAGGGGCCAAAATGCCATCATCATTGTTATTCATTGGCATCGGACCGAACTGAAATTTATATCAATGAAAACAAGCTCGGTCTTGTGTCTGTTGCTTATTCCGCCATGCTGCAGAACATGTTAGCAAACACACACTCCACAATAATGAATGCTCAACTTAAACTGAGATTAATCACAAAAAAGGGATCTTATAAGTTAATTCCAGCCCAGGCGTGTCATTGCCCATCCCAGTGTTAGGGTGTTGACCCTTTTCTACTTCAGTAGAGTCCAGACACTTTCACAAAAGCATATAGGCACATAAATAGCCTTAACCACGGGTTCATAAAACACTCGGCTTGATTATTTGGATGTAATAAGTGTTCAAAGGACAACTCCAGTAAACAGTTTAGTCTGAAGTTTATTACACCCAAACTAATATAAATACATTCGCAATATTCACAATAAACAAAGGCTGATTGCAAAGGTAAGTGAGAAGATAATAGAACTACTTTGTGATTAGGAATGCCGCATTAACATAGTCGCCAAATATAGTAAACTAACAAGGTTGATGATATATTATGTAATCGAATGTCTAACAACTTGGACTAACCAGGGATTTTCAGAAGATGACTCTACCACGCTCCAATTCCGTTTCTGGGGTTAGACGGACGAGTCATACAAAATGGCTCAAAACTTTTGACACCTGGATCGGCATGTAAGACCTTACAATTGTCAATCTAACATATCTCAGCAAATATTAAAGACAACAACTCATCAATAGATGTCTCTTGTCTACCGTGCTAAATCTTACGCAAATGAAAACACCTCTAAGGATTACTATAATTCCAAAGTAGGATTTCACGCATTCATTTAATAAGAGATATAGAAAAGAAAATAATAGCCTAGACTGCTAAACTCCCGGTTTAAAATGGCGGTAAGCGGTACTCAACCCACCGAAATTATGTCAACGAGATCTGTTCTCAGACATACACCATCCTGAATTTCAACATCTCCATGGGAAGAACAAAGTCCTTTTCACTGATTAGTCAATAGGTCACTGGCAGTTCATCAGCGTAGAAGGGTGGTAACACTTTCCCATCTTGTATTCTTTGCCCTGAAAGGTTAAGGAAACACCCAACTTCATAATTCTCCAGAGTACCATCTTACCAGGTCGGAAGTAGATTCTAGCTCGCACGTCCTTACAGCATGAATTGCAGTCCAGTCCAGCGATCCCAGCAAGTGCTGCTCTGAAGCACACTTACACTTAAATAGCGTCAGAGCGGACGTCATTAAGAATAACCCACAGGACCTAGCTCAGATTTTCACGGGCGAGGCGAATTTGGGTTTTCTCCAATACAGTGGTACCTCACCTTATGAAATGAATCCGTTCCAGAGCCTTTTTCTGAACCTGGGTTTTTCATAAAATGAACCGCATTTTTCATGTAAAACGTGTGACTCGTTCTAAGGCCACCAATACTCCCCCTAAACCCTTTAGAATTATAAAAGTATACCTTTTAAGACCTCCTTCTGCTTCAATATCGTACCGATGGTAGATGGGTTTGGCCGTATTCCTTTGCAGTATCACTCAACCGCATGCCACGACCCCGCTTCTTTTCACTCGCACCGGAAATCACACACATGTGTGTGTGTGTGTGTGTGTGTGTGTTTGTGTGTGTGTGGGTTGTGTGTGTGTGTGTGTATGTGTGTGTGTGTGTGTGTGTGTGTGTGTGTGTGTGTGCGTGCGCGCGTGTGCTCGCGTGTGTTGATTATTTCATCTTAGCAGAGTTATAATCTTACAAATGTTGTATGATTATGTATGTAAATAATGTATGTACATGTTTGTAGTAAAACACAGAATTAAAGATATTCTACTTTTGTAATATTTTGTAAATCAATGTACATGTAGTCAGGCAGATATTCATGTCAGACATGTCTGATTTTATTTCATTTTAATTATTAATTTTCATTCCTGGAATGTAAAATATGCCTTCAGTATATAAATAAATAAAGGACACAAAATAAAGGACACAGCTAAAGTCACTTCAAAGTGTTTCACAAAGTCTTCCAGTTCAGGATGACTTTGTAAATAAGTTAACTTAATATTTTTATTTATTATTATCTTTTTTTTATTCATTTATTTATTTATTTTTAGCAATTCACAGACCTTTTTCGGAGCAGACGCTCTTCAAGTTGTAATGTTTGCTGTTCACACAACTTTTCAAGTTCACATCTTATTCAATATCATTCAACTTAAAATTGGCTGAACTCTATCGAGGTGGACAACGAAGGGTTTTAGACCGAAATGCATCACTGTCAGATACCTATTCCACATTTGGTGCCAGCTTTCAGTTCCCCAGGTGGGTGACTTTAACCCTCAGCTTCAACTGAGTGTGTTCTCTGTGCTAATCATGTGTTGGATGTCTTGATTTTCTCCTCATACCTGAAGGTTAAATGTCTATTTTTTTGCTCTCAGATAAAGAATATTAGACAAAGTTACATGCAACAATGACCCATATTCTTCTTCTCTTTCAGCTATCCAGTGCAGTTACATCGTGCATGTGGGAAACATCTGGATTTTTGCATGGCAGTGTTAGATAACAGATTCTACAATGGGAAAAAATACATATTAAAGTAACGTGAACAAATTTGATTTATGCCTCTTATTGAGAATCTCCCTTTTGGCTTTTTCTCTTTCTCAGGGGTCGCCACAGCGAATCATGTGATTGGCACATTTTGATTTGGCATACGTTTTTACATCGGATGCCCTTCCTGACACAACCTTTTAGCAAGGGACAGAAACATGCCAACAGCTTTGCAGCCTACTCATTTCAAAAATCAGCAATGTTTTTTTTTTTTTTTTTTTTTTTTACATGCCTCTCAGCATAGCCAGTGAGAGACATGGCCAGCGTTTGATAACCCAGTTAGCTGCACTGAGGGGGACAGTGACAAACCTTGTGGAGAGTGGAACTCAAACCCTCAACCCTAGGATCAGCGCCCTATACCACGAGGCCACCACTGCACCACTATATAATAGTTTTCTATGCATTATTCAGAGTTTCAAAACCCTGTATATATATATATATATATATATATATATATATATATATATAGTCTGTCTTCCTTTCGGCTTTTTCCCTTTTACTCAGGAGTCGGCACAGCGAATCATCTGATTCGCACGTTTGGTTTGGCAGAGGTTTTTACATCGGATACCCTTCCTGTCACAACCCGTTTTAGCAAGGGACAGAAACACGCTGACAGCTTTGCAGCTCCTCTTTACGAAAGTGAGCAATGGTTCTTTTACATGCCTCTCACCATAGACAGTGAGAGAATGGCCCGCCTTTGATAACCCAGTTAGCTGCACTTGGGGGGACAGTGACAACCTTGTGGAGAGTGGGACTTGAACCCCCAACAACCTTTGGATCAGCGATCCAGCGCCCTATATCACTAGACCACCACTGCCCCTGTATATATAGAAAAATTCCTTTCGTAACCTGAATTTTTCGTTTGCTGAGACTTTCGTAAAGTGAGATACCACTGTACTACAATGTTTTTGCTTCTTATTGCTGGGTGTTCATATGAGAACTAGACGTGGACGGAGCTGGAGCTTATTCACCCTCCCGATTCATATTTTCTTGCAAGATGTTCTGACGAGAGACATCTCCTGACATTTCATTCTTCATGACACTGTCAGGTATTTCAAGCAGCAGCAATTTGCTGTCTAGAGGAATATCTTCCAGTTCTCCATCTATATATTCTTCCCATTTTGAGTTGTAATATTGGAGTGTGTAATGTTTTCTCTATATTGATTTTTTTCTCAACAATAGACCAGAATTTACCCTTATCTACAATAGACAAGGTTTTTTTGGACTGGCCAAGCATTACCAAAAACTGCATGGTTCCTGCCAAACATATTCAAACGGCTTTGCAGTCAGAAAACTAAGCAGTAAAATAAAGATTTGGTTTTGATATCAACATTGACATTATGCCTGTGAATAATTCCATAACATTTAAGAGATAACCTACCAATGATATAAACACAACATTTAATAAATATGATTTTACAAAACAAAGTATTAAGGTCACATTAGTTGGTATCAATATGGTATTTAAGGGAAACATATTCTTGATGACAAAGTTATTGTCAAACAAATGAATATTTAAATGTTGAACTGTTTATCAAAATCTCACTGGATAAATTTTGAATCTTGTTTACATTCTCTTACACGTTTTCGAATATAAAACACAGACAAATTAGAATGGAAATATTGAAAAACAAATTAATAAATAATTATATATTAATATGTGTATGACACATATGAAATTCTTGCTAAATTGAACTTAAAAAACAAGTTGTTTGTCGTTGTCCGACTGTTCTGAGGTAAAGTGCTATTCAAGATGGCGATTCTGTCCAAGTGGATTCTAAGTGAATTCTCCTCTCCTCCCCCACCCTCACTGTTTCTTCTGCAAATACTGTACACAGCACAAACGTTAAAGACCGAACCGATTCCTCGCGCGCAATCTCACGTGATCTCACCAAATTCCCGGATGTCTAACAGAATTACAACCAAACTTAATCTTATAGATAAGTCTCGTTTCATTTTAAAATTAAACAACGGGTTAGCTGAGTTGGTAGAGCATCTGCTTTTTAGCCTCCGGAAAGTCCGAGTTCAAATCTGGCCGCGTCATACCATAAGATGTTAAAATTTGGCAGCTGCTGCTTCCTGCTCAGCATCAAACAAACGACGACGGGTGTCCAGAGTACAAAGCAAATTTCAATGTATGTCATGTACTTTGTTGTTTGTTTAACACCGATATCGTATTACGCGCGGGAGGCATCCATCTGGAGTCAGTCTGGAAGACTGGGAGTCACTGTGATTCTTTGGAAAGTCTGAAACCCCAGACTCACACATGACTCTCACTTTGACTCTTCATTGGGTCTCAGTGAGCACTTTACCACCCCAGATTACATCACAGCCCGGATTTTTTGGTTCTCACTCTTGTGCTGTATTTAAATGGCGGCACAGCCTCTGGAGAATTAAGTGATGTATTTAGTGTGTGACTTTTCTAAAATTGAAAGTTCTATCTAAGTTTTCATCAAGAATAAAATGCACAAGGACACACAAACATAATGGTAATGCTTTTTTTTTTTTTTTTTTTTTTTTTTATTTACTGTCATGAGAAGTCACAACTGAAATGATATTTGAAACCTGCCTTGACATTCCTTTGTTTTCCAGTTGGAAATATAATTCTATAATTAAACAAAATGTTTCATATTGTTTGTTTGGATTTCGCTCATCCATAATTGCTAAAATAAAGCAGAAGATATGACAGATAAAGTGTGTGTTCATTTTTTTCTGAAGTGCTTAATCCTATCTAAGGTACAGGGAGACTGATGCTCATTTCAGCCGACTCTGCGCAGCTTGCCAGGCTGAAACACACTGAAGGCAACCTAATGGCCTAGTCTGTTCAAATGACTGTAGTGGTTCTTCAACTTGCCTGTCACCGCAGACAGTGAGAGACATGGCTGGCATCGATAACCCAGTTACCTGCACGGTGGGTGGGGGGCGGGGGTGTGTTAAATGATTGTGTGTAACAATGACTTGCCTGATTCTCTTGATCAATGGTCAACCAGTTTCCATCACTAGAGGAAGAAACAAATTTGGACACAGAGTAATAATTATGAAATGGTAATTCATAATCGAGTTAATAAGCAATAAATATGAGACACTAAGTTAAAATTATAAATTAGCATCTCATGATTTTGTCGAAATTATGAATTAGCATCTCAGAATTATGATAATTTAACTTCGTTTTTTTTTTTCTTTTAGTGATGGAAATGGTTTCCATCATATGAAATGGAAAAATGTAATTAAAACACACATTAACTTAACACTAAATCTATGAATTACTGACTCAATTATAGCTTAGTGCCTAGTGTAAATTAGCATCTGATGAATATTACCAACTAGGATTTCATATTCATGACTAACCCATAATTATTATTTAGTATTTAGTGTCGCAGGATTATGTGGTCTGTATGCATATATTACACACACACACACACACACATACACACACACACACACACACACACACACACACACTTTTCTTTTTATGGAGATGGGGTATCTGAGAATACATATGATGGGGTATGCACTTTTGTAAACATATCTGCTTTGCTTTGAATTTTATACACATTTTGTCAAGTAGTTGTTTCCTCAAAATAAATAATTATTGGTTTGCTAAACCCAGTTGTCCACTGAATTGATTTTATTTTTCTTCCCTGAAAAACTGAACACAATAAAGCACTTTCAGCTGGAAAGCTCCACAGCAGAGATTGAGGTACCTGTCCATACAAAAATAAATAAATACATAAATAAATAAATAAACTGGGGAAAATCCCTTCCAGAAAAATACTTAAAATATCAAAATACCTTTTAAAGTTCACTATAAAATGTTTGTGGTAAAATATGGGGAATTGTGGGGGCATATGCAAAAAGTTCTAAAAAGAGTAAAACTGAATTTTGTGGCAATGAAGATGATATTATGTTTTGCACAATCCAGACAGCTCATCACCCCAAAACCATCATGTTCACAATCAAGCACGGTGGGGATAGTACTGTGTTTTGTTGATCTTTTTCCTACGCAGTGCTACAGGCATGTAAATATTTGTATGAATGTAAATATTAAAAAAAAAAAAAAAAAAAAAAAAAAATAGATGTATAAACGTTGAGTGTAATTATGTTCGGTTAATGTGCTCTGAAGAGAGTCACATGGTGTGACTCAACTGTTTGGGTCTGCAATTTTCCATAAGGGGACCTAGTTGTGCATGTGCCCTGGTGGCGGGTCAGGTGATTGTGGAACATTACGGAATCTATATTAAGGACCTGTTGCCGATTGGCTACAGTCTCTTCCAGTCTTTTCGGGTCTCCTTGGGTCTCTTCGGGCAGATCATCTAAGGGGACTCATCTCGGCGGATCAACTCATCCAAGGTGAACCATGGAACGCGCGTCAACCAAGTTTCGTTGTTCGGGACTTCATCGTCAAAGTCAATCATCCACGTTCACACACAGCCCACGTGAGGATGGTCATCATTTGTTTCTTTCGACATGCGGGATGGCAAGCTTTTCCCCGCCAGCACATGCACCATCTCTAAATGTACCCTGCTGCGGGTGCTTGGCGACTATTGGACCCTTTGTTAATTTGTATGTGGTTTAGCTCTAAGATGTAAGTTATGAATTTCGTCTTATTTTGCTCACATTATTAAATTGTATATAGTTTATGTCATGGTCTGTTGTGCTTTGCTGGTTTCACGGGACAATTTCCATTTTCTAAATGTACCTATCCGTAACAAGTGGGGGCTGGTCCTAGATACTGTAATCCATTAGGCATACGTAACAGGCAGTGCCTCGGAAACTGGATAGAATGGAGTGAATGAGGCACGGTGCTCAATACAAGACGATTCCTTAAATCACATTTGCTTTGGAAAATACACAAAAACTGCAGTTGTTAAATGTTTCAAGCTTAAAGAGACACAACTAAAAGGCTTGTGGTTTTAAATTGGTGCAAAAATAGCACTTTTCATATATAGTTATGCAATCTCAAATTTTCTACTTTTGTTTTTGTAATAAGATATAATTTAAAAGTAAATTAGATGTGGAATATGGCATGACTGTTATTTTAAAATCATTAAGTAATTTAGTGTTTACCTCATTAAAATGAATTAATTAAACAAGTGCTTGTCTATGTATTCTCTGCCAAGGAAACAGTTTTTCTTCTGTTAAAGAAGAAATATAATTAAATTATATATGTACGTTTAGGCTACCAGGCAGAAGGCCTAGAAAAAACACCAAAGAGGAGATTTATGGATGTGGTGAAGGAGGACATGAAGGTGACTGGTGTAAGAGAAGAAGAGGCAGAGGATAGGGCGAGGTGGAGGCAGATGATTTGCTGTGGCAAACCCTGAAGAGAACAGACGAAAAGAAAAGAAGAAGAAGAAGAAGATCTACGTTTAGGTTGCTTTTTCGGGTGTTGTCGACAGCTCTGGTTGTTTGCATTTGCAAAGATTCCAAACTGAAATTATACACAGAATGCAAGGGGCACAATTAACACACACAGTACAGTAACGTACTCTTCGGCTAGTGTGCAATTAAATAATCAACACTGGGGAGCAACCCTTGCATGTAAATGTCCCTTTATTATTGTCAACAGTCATGGAGGCATTTATTTATTTAACACACACACACACACACACACACACATACACACACACACACACACACACGCACACACACACACACGCGGAGAACGAGAGGGAGAGAAAAAATAAATTAATAAATGAAGAGGTGTGCCAGAGCAGTGAACACTTGCTTGTCAATTGCTTTTCTGATGCTGATGATGTTTTATGGCCTGCTTAGAGTTTCATAATGAATTCTCATCAGCCAGTCAGCCTTAAACATTTCCCTTGCCTGTGGCATGTGTGTATATATATATATATATATATATATGGGGCAGTGGTGGTTTAGTGGTATAGGGCGCTGGATTGCTTGGGGTTCGAGTCTCACTCTCCACAAGGTTGTCACCATATTCCACCAGTGCGGCTAACTGGGTTATCAAAGGCGGGCCATGTCTCTCACTGTCTATGGTGAGACGCATGTAAAAGAACCATTGATGACATTCGTAAAGAGTAGACTGCAAAGTCGTCGGCGTGTTTCTGTCCCTTGCTAAAAGGGTTGTGACAGGAAGGGCATCCGACGTAAAAACCTCTGCCAAATCAAACGTGCGAATCAGATGATATATATATATATATATATACTAGTCCTTCTCAACAAATTAGCATATTGTGATAAAGTTCATCATTTTCTGTAATGTACTGATAAAAATTAAACTTTCATATATTTTAGATTCATTGCACACCACCTGAAATATTTCAGGTCTTTTCTTCTTCTTCTTCTTCTTTTTCTTTCGGCTGTTCCCTTCAGGGGTCGCCACAGCAAATGATCTGCCTCCATCTCTCCCTATCCTCTGCATCTTCTACTCTTACTCCAACGACCTTCATGTCCGCCTTCACCACATCCATAAATCTTCTCTTTGGTCTTCCTCTGGGCCTTCTGCCTGGTAGTTCCAACCTCAGCATCCTACTAACAATATACTCACTTTTATTACATTCTATTTTATTCTATTCTATTCTATTATCTTTTATTGTTTTAATTCTGATGATTTTGGCATACAGCTCATGAACACTCAAAATTCCTATCTCAAAAAATTAGCATATCATGTTTAGGTAGTCTAAACGAGCTATTAACCTAATCATCTGAATCAACCAATTAACTCTAAACACCTGCAAAAGATTCCTGCGGCTTTTAAAAACTCCCAGCCTGGTTCATTACTCAAAACCGCAATCATGGGTAAGACTGCCGACCTGACTGCTGTCCAGAAGGCCATCATTGACACCCTCAAGCAAGAGGGTAAGACACAGAAAGAAATCTCTGAGCGAATAGGCTGTTCCCAGAGTGCTCTATCAAGCCACCTCAGTGGGAAAGGAAAAATGAAAGAAGAGCCGATTCCAGACCTTGGGGGACCTGTGGAAGCAGTGGACTGAGTCTGGAGTCGAAACATCCAGAGCCAGGCGTGTCCAGGAAATGGGCTACAGGTGCCGCATTCCCCAGGTCAAGCCACTTTTGAACCAGAAACAGCAGCAGAAGCGGCTGACCTGGGCTACAGAGAAGCAGCACTGGACTGTTGCTCAGTGGTCCAAAGTACTTTTTTCGGATGAAAGCAAATTTTGCAGGTCATTCGGAAATCAAGGTGCCAGAGTCTGTAGGAAGACTGGGGACAAGGAAATGCCAAAATGCCTGAAGTCCAGTGTCAAGTACCCACAGTCAGTGATGGTCTGGGGTGTCATGTCAACTGCTGGTGTTGGTCCACTGTGTTTTATCAAGGTCGGGGTCGATGCAGCTAGCTATCAGGAGATTTTGGAGCACTTCATGCTTCCATCTGCTGAAAAGCTTTATGGAGATGAAGATTTCATTTTTCAGCACGACCTGGTACCTGCTCACAGTGCCAAAACCACTGCTAAATGGTTTACTGACCATGGTATTACTGGGCTCAATTGGCCTGCCAACTCTCCTGACCTGAAGCCCATAGAGAATCTGTGGGATATTGTGAAGAGAAAGTTGAGAGACACCAGACCCAACACTGTGGATGAGCTTAAGGCCGCTATCGAAGCATCCTGGGCCTCCGTAACACCTCAGCAGTGCCACAGGCTGATTGGCTCCATGCCACGCCCGCATTGAAGCAGTCATTTCTGCAAAAGGATTCCCGACCAAGTATTGAGTGCAGAACTGAACATCATTATTTGAAGGTTGACTTTTTTGTATTAAAAGCACTGTTTTTATTGGTCGGATTAAATATGCTAATTTTTTGAGATAGGGATTTTTGGTTTTTCTTTCCTTTTTGCCAAAATTATCAATATTAAAACAATAAAAGGCTTGAACTACTTCAGTTGTGTGTAATGAATCAAAAATATATGAAACGCTAATGTTTATCAGTACATTACAGAAAATAATGAACTTTATCACAATATGCTAATTTTTTGAGGACCAGTATATGTATAGAGCCCTGTGTACGAAATCCCCGGGTTACGAAAAACATTTTCCTGAGTTTCTGTCATCGAGATATGAAACAACCCCCTCTTACGAAAAGAAATTCAAAATTCAAACGCGCCAATCAAAATTTCACACGACAGAAGGAATCTTCACTCTTTACTTTTTAGTTTAGTTTTTTAAGTTGTTTTAATTCAGTAAATGTTTAATAAATGTGGGCGCATTTGAGCTCATCTGGAATTCCAATCCCTCAAGGAATCAAATTAAAGATGAGTTTGTCAAGCAGGGAATGAGAAGGAATAACGCTTTAGTTTTTTGTTTTGTTTTTTAAGTTGTTTTAATTCAGTAAATGGTCTAGCGTGGCCCACAGCACGTGCGCGATATATATATATATATTGTGTGTGTGTGTGTGTGTGTGTGTGTGTGTGTGTATCTATCTATCTGATCTACCCTGCTCTCTCCAAGAATTTTCTGAGATGGGTGCCAGACTCCCCGTGACCCTAATTAGGATAACCTGGCTTAGAAAATGAATGAATGAATGTGTATAGCATGATACTTTATTATTTGCAACACAGAATTTCAGTGGTTTAAGGTCAGAAACAAAACTTATAAATTTGAGAATAAGCATATGAATCCATTGTAGCAAACCTGAAATGTAGAGTCAGCTCCATAAGTCTTGGGACTCAGTCACATTTTTTTAATTTTATTTTTCTAAGTTATATTATCTTTGTAAATTGTTTCTGTATACCACCACAACTGATTTGATGTGAAACAGTGCTCAAGATGTGTAGCATTCATGTGAGTTTGACCTTTGTGTAATTAGTTTCACCATATTCATGTGTGTGCTTTTGTGTGTTTACAGATGCTTGATCCTTATTGAACTTGCGCCGCAAGTCAAGTGTTGCGACCTCTGCCGTCTCCCTCCCTGATGACTGCACTCTTCCACAAGACCACCAGCGTCAAGATGGGACCTCAGAATGACATGTGGGGCAGCAACTGCTGTCTGCCAGCCATATAATCTATGTGGAGATAAAGAAGGCTGTTTTTCAGTCGGTACGATGCTCCCAGAGCAGCACTGTCAATATTTCTGCTAACAGGCTCTCTCAGATTTAGGACAATGAGCAAATGAGGATCCAGAACTCAACAGGTAAGCTATGCTAACTTATTGATAGTAGAGGCAGAAGCAGAACAGATACAGGAGGCATGAATGGAGGAGGGGGGGTCCACAGTTCAAGATTTCAAATAATATTTGTGTCTTTCGTGAGGTGAGAAACTCCGTTATCCAGGAAGTACACCAGAGATAGGTGGTCAGGGAGTTGTAGAGCTGCTGGAGTGGGAACTAATAGGGCACTGGCAAACTTACACAAGTTCCTGATCCAAAATTCAAATCCTAAGACAGTCGGAATGTTAAAAAAAAAAAAAAAAAAAAAAAAACACTTTGAGCACAGTGAGGGAAGTAATAATAATAATAATATTAAGAACAATAATAATAATAATAATAATAATAATAATAATAATAAGAACAATAATAATAATAATAATAATAATAATAATAATAATAATAATAATAATTATTATTATTATTATTATTATTATTATTATTATTATTATTATTATTATTATTATTATTATTATTATAATTCAATTACCAAAAGGTCCAAACACATCAAGAAGGGGACAAGCAGAGCTGAGAATCCAGGAACAAATCAGATGAAAGTCAACAGAGGAACAAAGTAGCAGAGAAGCAGCACAGGTGAAAACAGCAACCAAAGAACACCTGCAGAAAGTGACTGTCATTGAGAGAGATCCTGAGCAGTCTATCGCCAGACTGCAGACTGTTTGTGACCTTGAACCATGTTTTTGACCAATAGTAAATCAATAGACAAACTCTATACTGCACTTAGCTTCCCATAAGTTTCTATTATTCAAGAAATGTATATTAGGTGCTTCAGGACTGAGGGCAGTGATGGCCCAGTGGTCTGGTGCTGGATTACTGATCCTAAGATTGGGGGTTCAAGCCCTACTGTCACTGCTGTCCCCCCAGTGCAGCTAACTGCGTTATTAAAGGCCGACCATGTCTCTCACTATCTATGGTGTGAGGCTGTAAAAGAACCATTGTTGACTTTTGACAAAAGTAGGCTGCATAGCTGTCAGAGTGTTTCTGCCCTGCAATGGCCTGTCGATCTGTTCATGGTGTACTCTGCCCTTGCCCAGAGTTGGCTGAGGTGGGCACAAGCCTCCCTTCAAAGATCCTTCCATTCAAAAAATGAATAAATGAATGAATGTTACAGGACACCTGGACAGTGAAGAAACACATTGTCAACCAAGAATTAACAAGGTCTATGTTCCATTTGAATTAAATTAAATGCACAACACTCAGATGGTGAAAAAATAAGTCCACCGTTCGTTTGGAAATTTTGGTTTCCAGTACAGCCAATCATCTGTTGGAATACTAATTTACCAACTTTGCACATCTACTATAGATAGTTAATTTCTTCACAGAACAGTTTAAGTCAAACTGAAAAAAAAAAAAAAAAAAAAAAAAAAAAAAAAAGTCAAGTTAAATGGTAAATATTATTTGTTTGTGAACTATTTTCATAGAGTGGTAGATTTTTCACAAAACATAAACAGTATCTCTCCCTTTCATTTTTTGACATGCACCCCAGTTCTTGCTGCAGAAGACATACCCTCACAACAACATGTTTCCACCGTCATGCTTTAGGTATGTTGTTTTGTGGATGGTAAGATGTACAGGGATCCCTCGCTACTTTGTGCTTCATTTCATGCAGCTTCAGTGCATCGCTTTTTTTTTTTTTTTTTAATATTCATCAAATTAAAAAATAAGGACATTAAGGAAGAATAGGTGAAAAAGTTAAGGGAAATGCCACAAAATCAGGCCAATTATGCAAAAAAAACAAAAAAAAAAACAAAACAAAACAAAACAAAACAAAGCAAATAAAAAAACAAACAAAAACCAACCAACCAAACAAACAAACAGTCAGAAAAATAAACAGAAAACCTTAAACAAAAAAAAAACCCAAAACAACCCAAAACATCCCATCAAAATTACTTACATTTTTGTGAGGTATTCATCTGCGTGCGTGCACACACATATGTGTCCGTGTGTGCACGCATCTGTATGTGTGTGTATTTATATTTTTAATATATGAATTATGAATTATGAATTTATGAATTATTTTTGAATGTTAAATTGTTATTATAAGCATTGGATATGTATTTATTTGTGTTGCCAGGAACGTTCAGTCGGACCCAAAAAGGCAGCAGACAGACTATGATGAAGCGGATGATGTTTATTGTTCACGGGGAAGGCACTAGAGTATGGGGAAATCGTAGTCACCATAGAGGTGAGGGGAAAACACGAAAGCCAAAAAACTAAGTGAACTTCGGAGTGGGAACTGGTTGAGCACGGAGCTGGGAACCAGAAGCCAGAGATATCACGGGGAAACGCGATCACGGAGACGGACAATCTTCTAGCGTTGGGAGGAGCGCGCTGCTGGTCTTTATAGCCCGGTGATGGCTAAGTGGAATCAGGTGTGAGCTCTGCACTCCACCCTCGTGTGACAACCACACCCCTCGCCAGCGCCTGTAGTGCATGAGAGAGAGAGAGAGAGCGAGAGAGAGAGACAGTTAAAAGCAGCCAAAATCAGAGTCTTTCTCTACACAGATCATGACATTATATACACATATAGATGTACATATATCTCAGCCAGGGGGGTTGGAAGGGTTGATCCTACTTCGTAGAATTCGGTGGTCGGGGGGGGGGGGGGGGGATCTCTGTCCCAATTAACTGTGGAAAGTGAGGGATCCCTGTATTGAGTTTTTGAGAGATACACAATTTGGCATTGAGGCCAAATAGTTAGATTTTGGCATCTGACCATAACATCTTTTATTATTTAATCTCGAGATATTCAAGGTGTTTTTGGGCACAGCTCAATTAAAGCTTGCATTTATTTTATTTATTTATTTGTTTTTCCAAATTGCCATTCAAGCCACAACTGTAAAGTGGTCGTAATATTGTTGTCACAGATTTTTGTCAAACAATCACCATTCTTTGTCACAAATGCATTTTAACCCCTTTTAAGTTACAAGAGACCTCGTAGTGGTGGATCTGCCCAATTTTATCCCCACTCTTCCATCTATTTTGGATGGATGGCCTGAGCTGTGAAGAGTTCAGTAGTCCTAAAGAATGTGCACTTCTTGACTATGGATTACTTCTGCTCTTCTGAATCATGCCTGACCACACATTTATCCTTACAATATTCTGACACTTGCCATTCATAGTTTATTGCTCCCGGTTACACCTTTAAGCTATGGAATGCCCAAGAAACTTAGTTGCACCTGATTAAGTTTATTATCATTATTATTTGGTGGCGGTAATCCTTTAATTATTGCATTGTTTGTTTGTTTGTTTTTTTAACTGCTGTTAAACATGTGGGAATTAATGCACTTTATTTATAAGGCACCTTTTAGGACACTCCAAGTCATCATACAAAACATTAAATAATAAAATATGAAACATTACAAAGGAAACAAAAACTTAGCAAACATGGAAAAACAACAATACAGTGCAGCATAATTGTTTCTGTACAAAACTAGACGTTGGTAGATTAAGTTAAATAAAACAGTTAATTACCTAGGAATATGTAAAATGTACCTGATGAATATGTACTGCAATCACCATGATGTTAAAAGCTCATCAACAGTACATATGTGCAATGTTCACAGTCCATCATGTTTCGTCAAATCTAAGTTTCCAGAGTTACAGTAACTTGGATGGAACTTTTAATGAGCTGGTAAAATACAATTCCATCACCAATTCAAGCCGCACAAACACTGCTGGGAATTCATGGTGTCTTTTTTGACTATTGCATTCTTTAATCAGTCACTTTGCGCTGCTCACCATCCCAGGGTTTTGGCAGAGCTGACACATTCAGCTTTGTGATGTTTCATCATCTAGGAGAATAAGTATATGTCAGGTGATCCAAGACCTAGAACATCTTGGCAGGTAAAGTAAGTGCTCAGATCCATAGTGCGTTTTTCTGGGCATGCTGAAAGTTGACTTTTTGACACAGCAAGATAAGAGCTAATCCCTCTCCCAAACCTTGATGGCTTTCCACAATCTTCTGCTTTAATTAAAGTACAGAGAATTGACTGCTTGGCTGGCTGAAAAATAAGGACAAAGGATCAGGGTGCCTGGTTTGTCTTTCACTCTTTGAGGAAGCAAGAATGTAAAGAGGAATTGTGAAATGTTTTGGGAAAGGTGGAATAAACCTGCATGTTATATGATGAGAAAGGTATATTAAATTCAAAACTGAATAATTTTTAAGCTTGGAAAGTTTTGTTTGGTTACAAATTCCTCAGTTTTTTTATTATTTTTTTTTTTTTTTACATCATGACATCTATGGCCTCAACCTTTTCAACTGATTAATACTGTGATACTACTAATATATATATATATATATATATATATATATATATATATATATATATATATATATATATATATATATATATATATTCACGTGAGTGAAACCATCACATGCAAAATTAAATTGTGATAGGCAAATATTTACTACTTGCTCAACAACCCCAGAGTTCTCTACAGTTACATTCATTACTGTGGCTACTTGTATTTTGGACAGTGGCCTCTAAATGGCTCATAATCCCATACATATACTATTATGTAAGCTAATCAACAGTCTGCTGATGTAATCTTTGTGACAATACCAACTTTTAATTTTATTTTTGCAGCAGCAATGGCGGCAAAGGTAATTAGTTCTACTAGAAGAAAGAAGACCGAAATTTGGTTACTTGGCAGCACAGAAAACAACCTCAGCTGTGTTAAACTTTCTTCAAGAGGAGGGATGCTCAAAGTTTCCATGATTTCCATACATGGAAGAAGAAGAGTTTAAATGACAGTGTGAAAGAAACAGTTGCAATAATCCTGCCAATTTGGGAACGAGCACGAATACCAACAAGGGCAAATAATCATATCTGGGAACAACCGCAGCATCTTCACAGAGAATGGCAAGGCCTGAGAAAGAATATAAACAGGAAGTCAGCAACAGAAGAAAGAAAGCATGAAGAGTTTAAGGATTCTTTGAACAATGTATTTGATATTTGCACACGAGCAGGCCATGGCGATGAGCAAGACAGTATCTGAGTGTACAGATTAATGCAGCTTTTTTTCATTTTCATTTTTTTAAATATTAATACTTTAATTTAAATGATAAATATAACAATTACTCATGTACATAATGTGCATTTTAGAGAATATTGAACCATTAAACCAGTGCTTCTCAAATAGATGGGATGCTGAGGGGGGCACGTGTGACCCAGGAGAACATGCTTTTTTTCCGCCGTACTACAAGAAAGTGTAATTGCACATCCACTCCAGTAGTTGGCAGTGGCGCCCTCATTGCCCATTGTGCGCAGCAAGTACAGGTCCCAGCTAAACATTGAGCAGGAGCTGAGAGTTGCAGTGTCATGCTTCAAACCTCGCTTTGAGAAGCTGTGCGCTGCAAAACGTGCTCATTGTAGCCATTAATCTTGGCTTCCTCATTTTGAGAAAAAAAAATCAGCACAAATTGTTCTATTTGTTCTTGTTTTGTAGGTTAAAGTGTTTATATATTGTGCTCCTGAGTTAATGTTTCTGAAGTCAATTTGAATTAATTATTTATTGATTTTATTTTCAGCAGCAAATGATGTGGTAAGTTTGTCAAAAATGTAACAAGGATATTATTATTTTTAAATTTAAGGCAAATTGATGCACTTTCTTTTACAGACTAATAAAAAATGTTTAAAAAGTTATTCTTGTAAGTTGAACTATATCTCTTTCTTTTTGTTTTATTTATGTTAACAAGGATACGATATAATGAAGAGATATACCTGTAACTATATTATAGAAAAGTTATAATTTATAGTTGCGGCGGAAAGTGGGTGGTGGGGGGGCGCGAATTGTTTTCTTCTTGCTGGGGGGGCGTAACAGAAAATAATTGAGAAGCACTGCATTAAACAAATGATGATAACATCATAACATTGAGAAACAAGTCACAATATTTCAATAATAAAATAAACACTAATACTACTACAGTAACATGTCTGAGAAAAGGAACTTCAACATTTACAGTCAAAAAATACTTAATAACATATCATCAACAATTTATTATTTTCTAATATGGTACAGGATGAGCATGGTGTAAATATTCACGTTTGTCAAAGGAGAAATTGCAGGCAGTGTATGCCTTCAAGGATATTGATAGTTACATCTGCAATATAACAGCTGGACGTCTGGCATAATCAGTACTGCAATTGAGCACACTTTTCATAATAGTATGTGGACTCGCCATTAGGCTTAAGTTTATTGTACAACACCATATGTCATAATGCACTGGGGGCTCGACACAGAGCGCGCTGGAGCTATATTCATTTAAGATCACTCATTTTAATTATCATTAAGCTGTAAAACCTTTTTGGCTGCCACACAGAAGTAGCCAACAATAACCTTGATGCTTGCTGTTTCTACTTCAACTAAAAGAAACCCCACCAAATGACCTTTATTTCAACATGCACCTTTATTTGCAATATATTATTATTATTATTATTATTATTATTATTATTATTATTATTATTTTAACACCTGAGCCCAGTGGCTCATCAGGCCGGTGCTTATCCCCGGTTTCCATAGTGTGACGTGACCAGGAGTTCAACTCCTCCTGGATGGGAAGCTAGTGCATTGCAGGTTACCATCTCAGGATATTTATACCCATTTATACTGCTGGGAGAACAGGGGCACATTTGTGGTGAGGACCTTGCCCAGGGGTCTTGGCCAAGTGGCGGTCTAACTGGGATTTGAACACACAAACTCCCGATCATGAACACAGCACCCTAACCCCTACGCCACTGGCCCGCATAATTTAATAATTTAATTAGTTTGTTCTTTGAATATTGTGATATAATGACATATTTTTCACAATGATTTGTTGTTTTACAAACTTCAACTATTTTTATTTTTCAAGTATTTGGTCAGTCTCACATCATCATCATCATCATCATCATCATCATCATCTTCTTCTTCTTCTTCTTCTTCTTCTTCTTCATCTTCTTCTTCTTCTTCATTGCCATCATCATCATCATCATCATCATCATCATCAATGGAGATGATGATGATGATGATGATGATGATGATGATGATGATGATGATGAAGTATTTTGCACTGCAACAAACTTTTCGGAATGGCTGCCATTGTACCTCCTCAGTGTTTAGGATGTTGGAGGACCGTCATGGCCTGCATTTGTATTGTTACTTCTGTTCCCCTCTGTGTTCCTATTTTTCTCAGGAACTGCTTGATGGATCATTCTGAAAATGCCCATGCATGTTTTAGATGGCATGTACAGTAGGTGTTAACAGACTTGTCAGTTTCTTCTCCCGATGAGCTTAACCTCTCGAGAATTCCTTGGTGAATTCCATTGAAATTTTCTGTATATGTTTCGAATGAAGCAAAAGTGTAAATATTCTTTTTTTATTATTTATTTTAATTTATTTTTTATTTTTATTTTTTATTTTTTGCGTGTGTGACCTTGTCACTTGACTTTAAACTTGACTTTTTAAATTCCTCAGGAACTGCTTAGTGGCTGAGGGGATTCACCTTCAATGGTGGCAAATTTTACACATTGTCCTTTGAGTTTCACAGGGTTAACAGTCATCATACAAATTAGAAGTCAAGGTACCACTGTACATGGGAAAATAAAATAATTCACTTGAAACAGTTTTCTGATGTGCTACACATTGTATCCCAAGTTATTGTGGGATCACATAATCTGACAATATGTATTTATTTATTTTATTTTATTTTTTATTTATTATTTTTATTTTAATGCAGCCATGAGGCAACGGGGGCACTAACCAGTGTCTCTCCCCCTTATGCCGGTCCCAAGCCCGGCTAAATGCAGAGGGTTGCGACAGGAAGGGCATCCGGCGTAAAACTTCTGCCACATTAAAAATGCAAATGGTCAAAACAAAATTCATACCGGATCGGTCGAGGCCCGGGTTAACAACGAGAGTAGGGACTTTGATTGTTGGAACTATACAAGGAAATGATAAAGATCTGGCTGACATGATGCAGAGGAGGACGGTGGACACACTGTGTGTTCAGGAGACCAGGTGGAACGGTAGCAAGGCTAGAAGCTTAGGAGCAGAGTTTAAGCTGTTTTATCATGGTGTGGATGGGAAGAGAAATGGAGTAGGAGTCATCTTGAAGGAGGGGTTTGTCAGGAATGTTCTAGAAGTGAAAAGAGTGTCAGACAGAGTGATGAGTCTCAAGTTAGAAATTGAAGGTGTGATGTTCAATGTTGTTAGTGCTTATGCCCCACAGCCAGGATGTAAGCTAGAAGAGAAGGAGAGATTCTGGAGTGACTTAGATGAAGTGATGCAGAGTCCCCCCAGAGGTGAAAGAGTGGTCATTGGTGCAGACTTCAATGGACATGTTGGTGCAGGCAACAGTGGGGACGAGGAAGTGATAGGCAGGTTTGGTATCCAGGACAGGAACACAGAAGGACAGATGTTGATCGATTTTGCAAAAAGAATGGAAATGGCTGTGGTGAATACTTTCTTCAAGAAGAAACATAGCATGACTTATGAAAGCAGATGTAAGAGCACACAGGTAGACTACATCTTGTTTAGGCGATGTCATTTGAAGGAAGTCAGTGACTGCAAAGTAGTAGCGGGTGAGAGTGTTGCCAAACAGCATAGGATGGTGGTGTGCAGGATGACGCTGATGGTGAGAAAGGTGAAAAAGGAAAAGGCAGAGCAGAAGACAAAGTGGTGGAAGCTGAAAAAGGAAGAGTGTCATGTTTTCTTCAAGGAGGAGTTGAAACAGGCTTTAGGTATTCAGGAAGTGCTTCCAGATGACTGGACAATCACAGCCAATGTGGTCAGGGAGACCGGTAGGAGAGTACTTGGTGTGTCCTCTGGAAGGAAAGTAGTTAAGGAAACTTGGTGGTGGAATGAGGAAGTGCAGGAGTGTGTATAAAAGAAGAGGTTAGCCAAGAAGAAGTGGGACATTGAGAGGACTGAAGAGAGTAAACAGGAGTACAGGGAGACACAGCGTAAGGCGAAGGTAGCGCTGTCAGAGGTCAGAGGGCGTATGATGACTTGTATGAGAGGTAGGACAGTAAGGAGGAAGAAAATTATTTTTACAGGTCAGCACAGCAGAGAAATAGAGATGGGAAAGATGTGCAGCAAGTTAGAGTGATATAGGACAGAGAGGGAAATGTATTGACTGATGACAGAAGTGTGCTGGGAAGATGGAAAGAGTACTTTGAAGAGCTGATGAATGAGGAAAATGAGAGAGAAAAAGAGTAGAAGAGGTGACTGTTGAGGACCAGGAAGTAGCAAAGATTAGTAAGGGAGAAGTGAGGAGGGCATTGAAGAGGATGAAGAGTATAAAGGCAGTTGGCCCTGATGACATACCTTGTCCCCTCCTCGAATCGCCACCTTATCGTGGTGGAGGGGTTTGCGTGACCTAATGATCCTAGGAGCTATGTTGTCGGGGGCAAATGCCCCTGGTAGGGTCACCCAAGGCAAACAGGTCCGGGGTGAAGGTCCAGACAAAGTGCGATTCAAAACAGACCCCTAAGACATGAGAAAACAACAGAGGAATCAGTCTCCCTTGTTCGGACGCTGGTCACCGTTCCTCCTGGAGCCAGGCCCAGGGGAGGGGCTCGGCAGCGCCTGGTGGTCGGGCTTATGCCCATGGAGGCCTGCCGGCCCAGCCCGAAAAGGAGACATGGGTCCGCTCTCCCATGGACCCACCACCCGTGGGAGGAGTTTTAGGGTCGGGTGCAGTGTGAGTTGGGTGGCAGCGAAGGCATGGGTTCTGTCGGACTGATCTTCGGCTGCTTACTCTGACCTTTCGGGACATGGAATGTCACCTCTCTGGCGGAAAGGAGCTCGATTTGGTGCGTGAGGTGGAGAGATACCGATCAGATATAGTCGGGCTCACCTCAACGCATAGCTTGGGCTCTGGAACCATCCATCTCGAAAGAGGCTGGACCTTCTTCTATTCTGGAGTTGCTCATGGGGAGAGGCGGCGAGCCGGGGTGTGGGTATTCTGTTGCCCCCGTCTCGGTGCCCAAATGTTAGTTCTCCCGGTTGACGCAAAGGGCAGCTTCCCTCCGTCCTTCGGGTGGGGGATCGGTCCTGACTGTTTTTTGTGCTTATGCACCAAATGACAGTTCAGAGTACCCACCCTTTTTGGAGTGTTTGGGGGGGTGTTGGAGAACGCTCCCCTCGGGAGACTTCGCCGTTGTCTTGGGAGACTTCAATGCCCATGGGCAACGATAGTGTGACCTGGAAGGGTGTGATCGGTACGGCACCTGCCTCCCAGTCTGAATCCTGAATGGTGTGTCGTTGTTGGACTTCTCTGTGCTCGCTCATAGTTTGTCTATCACGAACACCACCATGTTCGAACATAAGGGTGTCCATAAGTGCACTTGGCACCAGGACACCCTAGGTCGCAGTTCGATGATTGACTTTGTAGTCGTGGTCATCGGACTTGCGACCATATGTTCTGACACTTTCGGGTGAAGAGAGGAGCTGAGCTGTCTACCGATCACTACCTGGTGGTGAGTTGGCTTCGGTGGTGTGGGAGGTTGCCTTCCAGACCTGGCAGGCCCAAGCGTGTAATCAGGGTCTGCTGGGAACGCTTTGGCGGAGCCCCTGTCCGAGAGGCCTTAACTCCCACCTCCGGCAGAGCTACAACCACGCTCCGGAGGACGCGGGGGCCATGGAATCTGAATGGGCCATGTTTCGTGCCTCCATTGCTGAGGCGGCAGCCCATAGCTGTGGCCGTAAGGTCGCCGGTGCTTGTCGTGGCGGTAATCCCCGAACCCGGTGGTATACCCCTGCGGTGAAGGGGGCCGCCCAGCTGAAGAAGGAGGCCTATCGGGTTTTATTAGCCTGTGGGATTCCTGAGGCAGCAAACGGGTACCGGCAGGCCAAACGTGCTGCAGCCGAGGCTGTCGCAAATGCAAAATCTCGGGCGTGGGAGGAGTTCGTGAGGGCCTGGAGAGTGATTATCGGTTGGCCTCAAAAGGTTCTGGGCCACCATCCGACGCCTCAGGAGGGGGAAGCAGTTCTTCACAAACACTGTTTACGGTGGAGGTGGGGAGCTGCTTACCTTGACTGGGGATGTTGTTGAGAGGTGGAGGGAATACTTTGAGGACCTTCTCAATCCCACCAACACGCCCTCCGTGGGAAGAGGAAGACCCTGGGGTTCGGGTGAGGGTCCGCCCATCACTGGAGTGGAGGTCACTGAGGTTGTCAAAGCTCCTCGGTGGTCGAAGCTCGGGTTGGACGAGATCCGCCCGGAATACCTCAGGACTCTGGATGTTGTAGGACTGTCTTGCTGACACGCCTCTGCAACATCGCGTGGTCATCGGGGCTGTACCTCTGGATTGGCAAACTGGGGTGGTGGTCCCACTTTTTAAGAAGGGGACCGGAGGGTGTGTTCCAATTATCGGGGAATTACACTCCTCAGCCTACCTGGTAAAGTCTATGCAGGGTACTAGAGAGAGGATCCGACCGATAGTCGAACCTCGGATTCAGGAGGAACAATGTGGTTTTCGGCCCTGGCCGCAGCACTCTTGACCAACTCTATACGCTCCACAGGATTCTGGAGGGGGCATGGGAGTTTGCCCAATCTGTCCACATGTGCTTTGTGGATTTGGAGAAGGCTTTCACCGTGTCCCTCGAAGATCTTGTGGGGCGTGCTCGAGAGTACGGCGTTCCGGATCCGTTGCGAGCTATTCGGTCGCTGTATCACCGGAGCCAGAGTTTGGTCCGTATTGGTAACAGCAGCTCGGATTCGCTTTCCGGTGGGGAGTTGAGTCCGCCAAGGCTGTCCTTGTCACCGATTCTGTTCATAATTTTTATGGACAGAATTTCTAGGCGCAGTCGCAGGCGATGAGGGGTTCTGGTTCGGTGGCCATCGGATATCATCTCTGCTTTTTGCGGATGATGTTGTCCTTTGGCTTCATCAAGTCGGCCCTCCAGCTCTCATTGGAGCGATTCGCAGCTGAGTGCGAAGCAGCCGGGATGAAGATCAGTACCTCCAAGTCCGAGGCCATGGTTCTCAGTCGGACAATGGTGGAATGCACCTCTGGGTCGGGGATGAGGTCCTGCCCCAAGTGGAGGAGTTTAAGTATCTTGGGGTCTTGTTCACGAGTGAGGGAAGGATGGAGCGAGAGACGACAGGACGGATCGCTGCAGCCTCTGCTGTTAAGCGGTGCCTGTACCGGTCCGTCGTGGTGAAAAAGGAGCTGAGCCGCAAGGCGAAGCTCTCAATTTACCAGTCGATCTAATGCTCCAACCTCACCTATGGTCACGAGCTTTGGGTAATGACCGAAAGAACAAGATCACGGATACAAGCGGCTGAAATGAGCTTCCTTCGCCGGGTGGCGGGGTTCTCCCTTAGAGATAGGGTGAGAAGCTCCGCCATCCGGGAGAGCTCGAGTAGATCCGCTGCTCCTCCGCATTGAGAGGGGCCAGTTGAGGTGGCTCGGGCATCTGGTTAGAATGCCCCTGGACGCCTCCCTGGTGTGGTGTTTCCGGGCATGTCCAACCGGGAAGAGACCCCGGGGTCGACCTAGAACACGCTGGAGGGACTATGTCTCTCGGCTTGTCTGGGACCGCCTCGGTGTCCCCCCGGGAGAGTTGGAGGAAGTGGCTCGGGAGAGGGATGTCTGGACCTCTTTGCTAAGGTTGCTGCCCCCGCGACCCGACCCCGGACTAAGCGGAAGAAGATGAGATGAGATGAGATGAGACATACCTTGTGGAGGTATGGAAGTGTCTAGGAGAGGAAGCAGTAAATTTCCTGACAAGAACATTCAACAAGGTCTTAGAGAGTGAGAGGATGCCAGAGGAATTGAGGAGAAGTGTGCTGGTGCCCATTTTTAAGAACAAGGGAGATGTGCAGAGTTGTGGCAACTACAGAGGGATAAAGTTGATGAGCCATACGATGAAGTTATGGGAAAGAATAGTGGAAGCAAGACTAATGGCAGAGGTCAGCATTTGTGAACAACAGTTTGGTTTCATGCCAAGAAAGAGCACCACAGATGCAGTGTTTGCTATGAGGATGTTAATAGAGAAGTACAGAGAAAGTCAGAGGGAACTGCATTGTGTCATTGTGGATCTGGAAAAAAGCATATGACAGGATGCCAAGAGAAGAACTGTGGTAGTGTATGAGGAAGTCTGGAGTGGCAGAGAAGTATGTTAGAGTGATGCAGGACATGTATGAGACATGTCAGACAGTGGTGAGGTGTGCTGTCAGTGTGCCAGAAGAGTTCAAGGTGGAGGTGGGACTGCATCAAGGGTCAGCTCTCAGCCCCTTCTTGTTTGCTATGGTGATGGACAGGCTGACAGACGAGGTGAGACAAGAATCTCCATGGACTATGATGTTTGCAGATGACATCGTGATCTGTAGTGAGAGCAGAGAACAAGTGGAGGAAAATCAATAGAGGTGGAGGTATGCCCTGGAAAGGAGGGGAATGAAGGTTAGTCTCAGTTAAGACAGAATACATGTTAGATGTTTTGGAGACAAAGTCAGAGAGGCTAGATTGAGATGGTTTGGACATGTACAGAGGAGGGATAGTGAGTATATTGATAGTAGGATGCTGAGGTTGGAACTACCAGGCAGAAGGCCGAGAAAAAGACCAAAGAGAAGATTTATGGATGTGGTGAAGGCGGACATGAAGGTCATTGGAGTAAGAGTAGAAGATGCAGAGGATAGGGAGAGATGGAGGCAGATCATTTGCTGTGGCAACCCCTGAAGGGAACAGCCGAAAGGAAAAAAAGAAGATTTATTATTTTTATCATTATTATTATTATTATTATTATTATTATTATTATTATTATTATTATTTATTTATTTATTTTATTTATTTATTTATTTTTTTGCTAGAATTTGGAACATAGAAATTTATTCTGTGTAGCTACTCCAGTCCTTGTCAGGCTAATAACCTGGTTCGGTTTTAAATATGTGTTCTTGGTTCAGTCAGCTGTCACTCCAATTACTTAATATGGTTATTACAGGTATGATTATAGTATACGGAGTGTTGGATTTTTATACACCTCTCTCTTGGACTGATGTATTTGATGGTCAACCACTTCTGGAGTGGGAAACTCTGGTCATAAATGTTGTTCATCTGTGTGATGGTGGATTGACAGAATACAAATGCTTTAGAGATTATTTTTGTAACCTTTTCCACCTGATAAGCATTAACAACCCATTTTGAGACGTCTTTACACATCTCGTTTGCTGTTGTCGTGATACAGTTTAGCAAACATACGTTGTGAAAGTTAGACTTTGGCAGAATTCTGTTCATTAAAGAAAACAGGGTGCTCATTCAAAGCAAATTGGCATCTAGCAGATTAAAACCACTGACTCAAAATTCACCTTAAAATTAAACTGATAATAGTCATGGTTCATATATTTTCAATAAGTAAAAGCCTAAGGGAAAACATTTTGTCTCATTTATTAAATTTGGTTCTTTATATGTACTTTTAGGGCATGTCAAAATCTAATGATATTTCACACCATATTTTTGCAGAAATATAGATAATCCTAAAGGGTTCACAAACTTTAACTTTTATGTACTGTAAAAATAAAAGATCTTGGATATAATGAATTTATCTCGATCTGAGCTGCCCTGTTTTAGCACTGATCAGAGGTGCTGTTTTTAATTCTACTAAGCTGAAGTTCTTGCAGAACCCCCCCGGTCATTTAAGGTTGGGGAAGTTATGTAGTCAACAATGTGAGCAAGTATAAACAAAATAATAATAAATAATTATTTAATTAATTAATTAATTCATAAAAAAAACAAAACAAAACAAAACAAAAAAAAAAAACAAAAAAAAAAAAAACAAAGGGGAAGAGGGAGAAAACTCTGTGCTGAAGAGTGTGTTTGCGTCATCATCTTCACTGTAGCTTTTAGCACAGAGTGACAGCTATAGGTCCCTGAGGACACAGCAGCATGGCAATACTGAGTTTCTTGGAAACAGTTACGGAATAGTAAGCACTGAGGCATAGCAGAGGTTTGTACTGATTACAGATTTGTGGTGTGCTTCAAGCTTCGATAACCTCACCAGGGATCAAGAGTTCGGAGTCCCTGACTTAGTGATGCTTGAGGTTGGGGACAGTGGGGACACTCATGGCTCTACTGATTTTAAACAAACAGACTGAAAGTGAGGCATTGCTGCTGTGTTATTAATGCTGTTGTGAGTGTTTATTAAGGGAATTTTTGTCTTCGGTTGCCATGTGAGAACATCTCCAGCCAATATTAATTTTATTTTGTACTTAAGCCAGCATTACAAAGCCTTATATTATAATAGAGTGGTTTAATTGAACTTATCTGTGCTCTTAATTAATGCCGCTATTTGTACTTTTTTTTTTCTTCTTTTCACTCATTTGTGTGGACAAATTCCCATGAGCGGTGGTGACAGCATGTCAGTTAGAGAAGCATCTGAAAATCAATACCTGCATCTGCGAATGCATGCCTTTCTTACATAATAGACAACACTCTTGGCACTCACATGCTGTCTTACTAAAAAGAAAACAAGGAGGAAAGAATTATATGCTTCCATTCCTTAATGCTTTTTACTCATTCATTCATCCATTAATTAATTAATTAATTGTAAAAACTGTTTGTTTTTTTTTTTGTAAAAAAATCATTTTTGTTTTGCTGTAAGATATATATTCATTGGCAACTATATAAAAAAAGTGTGTGTGTGTGTGTGTGTGTGTGTGTGTGTGTGTGTGAGAGAGAGAGAGAACGCTTAAAAGGAAATATGGGGCCAAGCTAATGTGGTGGTTTTGCAGTTGTCTGTTTGTGAATCACATGATTTCATACATACTGGAAATAACACAGTGGCAGGGAATACGTCATATTTAATAGTATACAATTTATATGTAGATATTAGTTGAAAGCTACACTTTAAAATACAGAGTACTAGGATATTATGTTTGTATAAGGTACTGGCACTAAAAAAATTGAACGTCATCAAAAATGGATGGTTTTAAGTTATATTTTTTGGGTTTTCCATTACAAATCACCAGTCCAAATTTCATGCAATTATCTTGAACGGTTTTCCGAGAAAGAGCCTGTTACGTTACCTCCTCTTCAGGCTGCTGGCTCAGACATAATGTGAAACACATTTGGGGAGACTATGGAACAAGAATTATTACTTTCTGCAAATATTTAATGTCATTTCTCAGTCATGTCTATGACCTAGTTCTGCATTATAGAGTTTCAGGCCTCTCAGATAATAGGTTTTGTAGTAAAATCCATTTCAAAATGCTTTTTTTTTTTCCAAGTTATGGTAGCACCGAATTGGCAAAGATGGCATTTTTAGACACCCCTATTTTCAAAATTAGACATCCGGAAAGCCCCATTATGCTATTTTTCCAAGATAATGGGATAGAGTAAAAATAGACACTAAGTTTTTATGCAGGCCTGTTCTTCTCACTATTGAAGTTATTGTCCCTCAAAAATGCCTCCAACTGCAAGCCGTGGGGGGAGGGGGGGGTAAAAATTACCAATCTTTGAGAATACATTCAAATTTAACCAACCAAGGCAAGACCTTGATACATTTGTTTCCAGGAGAAATACCATGGCTTGGAATTTAAAGGGGGATCAGACAAGTGAAATTTCTTTTCCACACTCTCCATTGCTCTGGATTGTTGAGCCTAAGTACTTAAAATCCTCAACCTTCGTTATATCTGCTCCCTGTAACATCACCGTTCCTCCTGGGTCCTTCTCATTCACACACATGTATTCTGATTTTCTGAGGCTAACCTACATTCCTCTCCTTTCCAGGGCATACCTCCACCTCTCTAGATTTTCCTGCACTTGTTCTCTGCTCTCACTACAGATCACAATGTAATCGGCAAACATCATAGTTCATGGAGATTCTTCTCTCACCTCGTCTGTCAGCCTGTCCATCACCATAGCAAACAAGAAGGGGCTCAGAGCTGACCCTTAATGCAGTCCCACCTCCACCTTGAATTCGTCGGTCACACCGACAGCACACCTCACCACTGATTACATGTCTCATACATGTCCTGCACCACTCTAACATACTTCTCTGCCACTCCAGACTTCCTCATGCAATACCACAGTTCTTCTCTTGGCACCCTGTCATATGCTTTTTCTAGATCCACAATGACACAATGCAGTTCCCTCTGACCTTCTCTGTACTTCTCAATTAACATCCTCAAAGCAAACATTGCATCTGTGGTGCTCTTTCTTGGCATGAAACCAAACTGTTGTTCACAAATGCTGACCTTTGTGATGGTCGTTGATGGCTTGATGGAATGGAGTGGGAGGAGGAGGGAGGGAGGGACTTACTGTTTGGAAGGAGAGTTTGGAAACGCCTACTGTTTGGAAACACCCTTAGCCAAACACGCACCCTTAATAGCTTCCTTGTTCTTAAGGATGGTAGCAATGGTAGACTTAGCGTACTGGTACTGGGACGCTGAGTCACACAAACGCACACCTCGTTCGTGTTTTTCAATGATCTCCGCCTGTGGTGGGGTCTTTTTCGGTCCCATAATAGCAAAAGTACACTCAATCTTCTTCTTCTTTTCCTTTCGGCTGTTCCCTTCAGGGGTCGCCACAGCAAATGATCTGCCTCCATCTCTCCCTATCCTCTGCATCTTCTACTCTTACTCCAACGACCTTCATGTCCGCCTTCACTGCATCCATAAATCTTCTCTTTGGTCTTCCTCTGGGCCTTTTGCCTGGTAGTTCCAACCTCAGCATCCTACGACCAATATACTCACTATCCCTCCTCTGTACATGCCCAAACCATCTCAATCTAGCCTCTCTGACTTTGTCTCCAAAACATCTAACATGTGCTGTCCCTCTGATGTACTCATTTCTGATCCTATCCATCCTCGTTACTCCCAAAGAGAACCTCAACATTTTCATCTCTGCTACCTCCAACTCTGACTCCTGTCTTTTCCCCAGGGCCACTGTCTCTAAACCATACAACATTGCTGGCCTCATCACCGTCTTGTACACTTTTCCCTTCATTCTTGCCGATACTCTCCTATCACACATCACACGGACACTTTTCTCCATCCATTCCAACCTGCCTGCACGCGCTTCTTCACCTCTTTTCCACACTCTCCATTGCTCTGGATTGTTGAGCCTAAGTACTTAAAATCCTCCACCTTCTTTATCTCTGCCCCCTGTAACCTCAAAGTTCCTCTTGGGTCCTTGTCGTTCACACACATGTATTCTGTCTTACTAAGACTAACCTTCAATCCCCTCCTTTCCAGGGCATACCTCCACCTCTCTAGATTTTCCTCCACTTGGTCTCTGCTCTCACTACAGATCACAATGTCATCTGCAAACATCATAGTCCATGGAGATTCTTGTCTAACCTCATCTGTTAGCCTGTCCATCACCATAGCAAACAAGAAGGGGCTGAGAGCTGAGCCTTGATGTAGTCCCACCTCCACCTTGAACTCTTCTGTCACACCGACAGCACACCTCACCACTGTCTTACATCTATCATACATGTCCTGCACCACTCTAACATACTTCTCTGTCACTCCAGACTTCCTCATACAATACCACAGTTCTTCTCTCGGCACCCTGTCATATGCTTTCTCCAGATCCACAAAGGCACAATGCAGCTCCTTCTGACCTTCTCTGTACTTCTCTATTAACATCCTCAAAGCAAACACTGCATCTGTGGTGCTCTTTCTTGGCATGAAACCAAACTGTTGTTCACCAAAAGTACACTCAATATGGTCCAAAATGTCTAGCAAACACAAACCACTTCCGCACTCAAAGAAAGGGGGTGACGAACTGTGACGCCATGAGTGTGCGTCAGCTTCTCGTGGCCGCCGCCGTGGCGCTGTTCGACCGCGTGGTTTGATTCGTCCGCCGAAAACTAGTTCGTCAGCAGAGACTATATGCTCGCAAATTTAATGTTCTTGAGGCGAAAAGTTCGTGAGCTTAAGCGTTCGTCAGCGGAGGTTTTACTGTAATCTCTAAATTTTGATCTCTAGTTTATGGGATTATATTCTGGGGCAGTGGTGGTCTAGTGGTATAGGGCGCTGGATCGCTGATCCAAAGGTTGGGGGTTCGAGTCCCACTCTCCACAATGTTGTCACTGTCCCCCCCAGTGCGGCTAACTAGGTTATCAAAGGCGGGCCATGTCTCTCACTGTCTATGGTGAGAGGCATGTAAAAGAACCATTGCTGACTTTCGTAAAGAGTAGGCTGCAAAGCCGTCAGCGTGTTTCTGTCCCTTGCTAAAAGGGTTGTGACAGGAAGGGCATCCAAATCAAAAAACGTGCGAATCAGATGATTCGCTGTGGCGACTCCCGAGTAAAAGGGAAAAAGCCGAAAGGAAGACAGACAGTTTATGGGGTTATATTCTACCGATTTTTAAATAACCAGAAATCATCTTGGGGATATTTATGAACATGAAGTTTAAAAAAAAAACACGGAATATACCCCTGACAAATCGGGTATGTGTGGAAAGCTAAAGATTCACTGTTGAATAAGGTAATGGTTTTGACCACATGCGTCATATCATAGCGATGCGTCATATCATAGCGATGCGTCATATCATAGCGATTTTGTAGATGATGCCCTGCAACCACGGCACAGTGCACTTAAGATCTCAAAAAAACACAGGCGCTCTAATAAGGTTGATGAAAAAACAAAAAATTCAACACAAACTCAGTCTAAAATTGAATTTTACAAGGGGTGTAATTTAGTTACAAGGGGTGCATTTGCAGGCTGAAGTCGGACTATTTTCAGCTGTCAGGCTTAGCTGTGTCACAATTCCTGAATGCATCATGAGTCACTACCGGACCTATTTGTATATTTTTAAATTGCTGGATTTCTTATACAGTATTCAGCACATTCTATGCTATAAATCAAAAAAGTACAATCAATTTTCACTTTTTTTTTAATCTGACTAAAATATACTCATATGTGATAATCTACATCCTTGTTCACTTACAACCAGTTTTATTTCTTCGGTGGAAAAAAAAAACAAACAAAACAAAAACAAGCTATCAATCTGTATCTGTAGTTTTGATGTGTAGTTTCAAGTGGTTCAGTGATGTGTTTTTTAGCCAGAAGCCAAAATACTTGGTCGAACTTAAGTATTCACCAAGGCCTGCACTTGCCACTTGGCGGGTACATTGACCATTTACATCAGCATTTGGAGCCATTGACAGGGGATCATTTCTAATTAGGGATCAGTGAATGACAGACAGGCAAATTGGCAGCCCTCCCTGAAACACGCTCATAGTGGGTACCCATACTCATTATATGACTTCTGATGTGTTTTAAATCAAAATAAATAAATAAATAAATAAATAAAGATGAAATGTCTGTCTGTCTTCCTTTCAGCTTTTTCCCTTTTATTCAGGAGTCGCCACAGCACACGTTTGATTTGGCAGAGGTTTTTACGTCGGATGCCCTTCCTGTCACAACCCTTTTTAGCAAGGGACAGAAACACACTGACGACTTTGCAGCTACTCTTTACGAAAGTCAGCAATGGTTCTTTTACATGCCTCCCACCATAGACAGTGAGAGACATGGCCCGCCTTTGATAACTCAGTTAGCTGCACTGGGGGGGCAGTGACAATCTTGTGGCGAGTGGGACTCGAACCCCCAACCCTTGGATCAGCAATCCAGCGCCCTATACCACTAGAAATGATCTATCAAGAAAACCTTTTATTTTTTATTTATTTATTTATTTTTTAATCATGCAATTGATGTTGTACTACATTCTTGTCACAATTGAAAATGGATGGAAAATAAGAAGATTACCTTTTTCGACATACATGAATGTGCATGAAAATAAAGTTTAAAAGTGGTTTTGATAAGAAACAATGCAGGCATTAGAAACACAATCCAAAATCAGCATCAAAATACACACAAAAGTGAATCGTACAGGCCCATGTTCTAAATCCGGCCACCCAACTAATTTTATGTGGCCTGTATGAGTTTTCAAAGATTATGATTATTGTACATCCTTTGCATCAACTCTTACCGTGAAACTTAATTTGTCAACCATTCCACTAGATGGTAGCAGCAGCTTTTTTTCCAATTACAAAGCTAGTCATTCATCACTCAAAAAAGATCGCATGCTTGATGATTCCTGTTAAGCTTTGTCAAAAAATGTGAGGAAAAAAAAAATAGGTCAAATTTCTAAACATATCATTTTTACAATGGGTTCCCTGGTTGGTTTTTAGAAGAGATGTTCAATGATTTATTTCGTCCGAATAATCACCTTTACATTTAGTGTAGTGGCCCTGAGGGCAAAAAAAAAAAGAAAATAGAAAAAGGAAATAAATACAAAAAAATATACAATCCTCAAAACTTCAAAATATTAGGGTAAACCTCAAAGAACTTCTTCTTCTTCTTCTTGTCCTTTCGGCTTTTCCCTTCAGGGGTCGCCACAGCGAATCATCTGCCTCCATCTCACCCTATCCTCTGCATCTTTTTCTCTTACACCAACTGCCTTCATGTCCTCCTTCACCACATCCATGAATCGTCTCTTTGGTCTTCCTCTAGACCCTCTGCCTGGTAGTTCCAACCTCAACATCCTACCACCAATATACTCACTATACCTCCTCTGTACATGTCCTAACCATCTCAATCTAGTCTCTCTGAATTTGTCTCCAAAATGTGCTGTCCCCCTGATATACTCATACCTGATACTATCCATCCTCATTACTCCCAAAGAGAACCTCAACATTTTCATCTCTGCTACCTCCAGCTCCGCCTCCTGTCCTTTTCCCAGAGCCACTGTTTCTAAGCCGTACAACATTGCTGGCCTCAACACCGTCTTGAACACTTTTCCTTTCATTGTTGCCGATACCTTCCTACCACGCCTCACACTGGACACTTTTCTCCAACCATTGCAACCTGCCTGCACACGCTTCTTCACCTCTTTTCCACACTCTCCATTGCTCTGGATTGTTGAGCCTAAGTACTTAAAATCCTCAACCTTCCTTATCTCTGCTCTTTGTAACCTCACTGTTCCTGTTGGGTCCTTGTCATTCATACACATGTATTCTGTCTTACTTAGGCTCCACCGGTATCTTATCAGGGCCAACTGCCTTTCCATTCTTCATCCTCTTCAATGCCCTCCTCACTTCACCCTTACTAATCTTTGCTACTTCCTAGTCCTCAACAGTCACCTCTTCTACTCTTTTTTCTCCCTCATTTTCCCCATTCATCAGCTCTTCAAAGTACTCTTTCCATCTTCCCAGCACACTTCTGTCATCAGTCAATACATTTCCCTCTCTGTCCTTAATCACTCTAACTTGCTGCACGTCATTCCCATCTCTATTTCTCTGCTGTGCCAACCTGTATAAATCATTTCTCCCTCAATACTTTCCAACCGATGATACAAGTCATCATACGCCCTCTGTTTGGGCTTTGACACCGCTAACTTCGCCTTACGCTGTGTCTCCCTGTACTCCTGTTTACTCTCTTCGATTTTCTCAATGTCCCACTTCTTCTTAGCTAACCTCTTCCTTTGTACACACTACTGCACTTCCTCATTCCACCACCAAGTCTCCTTATCTACTGTCCTTCCAGATGACACACCAAGTATTCTCCGACCTGTCTCCCTGATCACATTAGCTGTAGTTGTCCAGTCATCTGGAAGCACTTCGTGACCACCCAAAGCCTGTTTCAACTCGATGTTGGTAGATTTTGCAAAAAGGATGGAAATGCTCCCTGCTCCCTGTAATCTCACCGTTCCTCTTGGGTCCTTGTCATTCATACACATGTATTCTGTCTTACTGAGGCTAATCTTCATTCCCCTCCTTTCCAGGGCATACCTCCACCTCTCTAGATTTCCCTGCACTTGTTCTCTGCTCTCACTACAGATCACAATGTCATCTGCAAACATCATAGTCCATGGGGAATCTTGTCTAACCTCGTCTGTCAGCCTGTCCATCACCATAGCAAACAAGAAGGGGCCGAGAGCTGACCCTTGATGCAGTCCCACCTCCACCTTGAACTCTTCTGTCACACCGACAGCACACCTCACCACTGTCTTACATCTCTCACACATGTCCTGCACCACTCTAACACTACTTCTCTGCCACGCCAGATTTCCTCATGCAATACCACAGTTCTTCTCTCGGCACCCTGTCATATGCTTTCTCCAGATCCACAAAGGCACAATGCAGCTCCCTCTGACATTCTCTGTACTTTTCCATTAACATCCTCAAGGCAAACACTGCATCTGTGGTGCTCTTTCTTGGCATGAAACCAAACTGTTGTTCACAAATGCTGACCTCTGCCTTTAGTCTAGCTTCCAGTATTCTTTCCCATAACTTCATCGTATGGCTCATCAACTTTATCCTTCTGTAGTTGCCACAACTCTGCAGGCCTAGAGGAAGACCAAAGAGATGATTCATGGATGTGGTGAAGGAGGTCGTTGGTGTAAGAGAAGAAGATGCAAAGGATAGGGTGAGATGGAGGCAGATGATTCACTGTGGCGACTTCTGAAGGGAAAAGCTGAAAGGAAAAGAAGATATATATATATATATATATATATATATATATATATATATATATATATATATATCTCATCTCATCTCATCTTCTTCCGCTTAGTCCGGGGTCGGGTCGCGGGGGCAGCAACCTTAGCAAAGAGGTCCAGACATCCCTCTCCAGAGCTACTTCCTCCAACTCTCCCGGGGGGGACACCGAGGCGGTCCCAGACAAGCCGAGAGACATAGTCCCTCCAGCGTGTTCTAGGTCGACCCCGGGGTCTCTTCCCGGTTGGACATGCCCGAAACACCACACCAGGGAGGCGTCCGGGGGGCATTCTAACCAGATGCCCGAGCCACCTCAACTGGCCCCTCTCAATGCGGAGGAGCAGCGGATCTACTCCGAGCTCTCCCCGGATGGCGGAGCTTCTCACCCTATCTCTAAGGGACAACCCCGCCACCCGGCGAAGAAAGCTCATTTCAGCCGCTTGTATCCGTGATCTTGTTCTTTCGGTCATTACCCAAAGCTCGTGACCATAGGTGAGGGTTGGAATGTAGATCGACTGGTAAATTGAGAGCTTCGCCTTGCGGCTCAGCTCTTTCTTCACCACGACGGACCGGTACAGGCACCGCTTAACAGCAGAGGCTGCAGCTCTTTTTATATGTATATATATATATATATATATATATATATATATATATATATATATATATATATATATATATATATATATATATATAATCATCTTTGATCTCCATAGAAGTAACTCATGAGCTCCCAGAATAACCTTTTTGACAACCTTATAATCAGAGCAGAGGATTCATGTGCAGACAAAACAGAATAGGCTTGTTGAGCTTACCCTTGAGGACAGTTTGTAACATCAGGGGCCAGTCTTCCTTTGGCTACTGACAACTCTCAGCTACCTTTTCAAAGCACTGGAAATACATATCAACCTCCTTTGCTGAGAATAGAGGAACTTACAGGGTTATCAAAGGCTGGCCATGTCGCTCACTGTCTATGGTGTAAAGCATGTAAAATAATTATTGCTTACTTTCGACAAGCATAAGCTGCAAAACCACCAGCGTGTTTCCACCCTGCGATGGCCTGGCAAGCTGTTCAGGGTGTACTCTGCCCTCTTCCAAAGTTGGCTGGGATGGGAACCAGCCTCCCCATGACCCTAATTAGGATTAAGTGGTTACAGAAAATGATGATGATGATGATGATGATGACATGTACTCAGATCACAGATAGCTAGAAATAAGGATTCTGATTGTGTGGTAGCTCCTAGATAGACCTTGATGAGATGAATTACCACAGTCGTTCATTTGAAGCCCATGAAGATAATATTACCCACACATCCTTCATTCATATAAGAAATATCACTAAACTAGTAAATATCTCACTACCTGATAAAAAAAAAAATAATAATAAATAAATAATAATTTAAAAAAGTTGCAGTGGCAAGAGTCCTTAACAGAACCAGAACATATGAGCACAAGCTTATGTTGGCCATTATGATTGTGGGGATAGCTGGTGTGTGAAGCCTTGAAGTACACATGGACAATTGGATGTCTTTCTCTGCTCATATGATGAATCTTTCTTGATCATGTTGATTTCTCTTTGTTAACATCTGAAAGATTTGTCAATTTCTTTCTCATGAGCTCATTCAGATGCTTGTCCAGTCCCTTATCATCTCAAGGCTAAAAGGTAAAGTCCGTGGGCTTTTTACACCCAAGCCATTGCGGTTCATCAGGCCGGTCCTTATCCCCGGTTTCTGTAGCGCGAAGCAACTAGGAGTTCAACTCCTCCTGTATGGGAAGCTAGTTCATCGCAGGTCACCTTCTGAGTATATATTTTTTTACTGGTACCCATTTATACTGCTGGGTGAACAGAGGCACACTTGTGGTTAAGACCTTGCTCAGGGGTCTTAGCACAGTGAGCGTCTCAGTGGGATCTCAAGACTAGATTACAATAATTCACTCCTGGCTGGTCTACATGTGTGCGCAATTCGACAAATGCTGATACAGAATGCAGTTGAAGCTTGTTTTAAACCTTCCCAAAATTTCCCACACCACTCCACTGCTATCATCTTTCCATTGACTTCCCTATATATTGTAATTGAGGGAAAAGTCAGTGGTTTTTGTTGAATATATATCTATTGATATTATATACACACATATATGTACGTATACGTGGTGTGTGTGTGTGTGTGTGTGTGTGTGTGTGTGTGTGTGTGTGTGTGTGTGTGTGTGTCTCGGTCTCCATTAACTACAGAAAGTGAGGCATCCCTAGCTATCTATATATACAGTAGGCCCTTGACTGACTATTCGTTGTTTTGCATTCACGGTTTGCATATTCGCAAACTGCCAAGCAACTGACATATCATTCAATTTCAGCCAATGGCTGTCCTCCTTCCTGCTGATTGGTTGAGATGATGTAATGCCCCTTTTACCTCATTCGTGTACAAGTTGTCAATGAGCCTTTTTTAGTGTGTTTTAAATACCAGTTAAGCTCTATGATGCTACTCAAATGCTGTGCATCTTCTCTGGCTAAGTAATAGAAAACGTAATGAAGTTGGATGTCTCTTCTGAAGAAATAAGACTTTCTCCTGAAGAAAAGACAGTTTCCTCTGAAGTGCCTGAAGAGAAATAAACATATGAAAGCACTCTAGTATTAACGTCTTTCCCCATCATTATTCCAGTACAGTACCTAAGTTAATGCTTAGAATGTTTGTGCGTGTGATTTTATGTACTGTGGTGTAGCATGTTTATAGTTTTCTTTTGTTTATCCAATTTATTACATTTCATGTTAATTTGTGTTCTTTTTGGTATGGTCAGTGTTTTTGGGGGACTTTGATTTTGAAGGCTGTGTTCTCTAACACGAACTGTCGGCTCTGGCTGAGGGGCGTGGCTGAGCTGCTCCTTGGCTCACACCTGAATTTCACTCAATTCAACAAAAATAAACACAAGCACGCTCACATATGCACCAGAGGATTAACTCACATGTTTGTTCATTTTTTCATTTCATTCATTTATTTATTAATGACCACACAATCAAGTTGGTGGAATTTGCTGTCGGTACAGCACTCAGCTATGACAAAAGTTACAAAGGACATTAACAACACACATCATACAACAAAGACAGCACACATGAAATCAAATGATTACAAACATATCCATAACAACTACAGTAATAACGGACAACAAAAAGACAAACAAGGCTGTAATGTACATTCAGTGCAAAGAGTTCAGAGTCCTTATGACTGTAGGGAAGAAACTGTTCTTGAAACGGGATGTTCTGGTGGGTAGAGATCGATATCGCCTCCTAGAGGGCAGCGGTTGAAACAAATGATGGGCAGGGTGAGAGGGATCAGAGATGATTTTTTGTGCTCTTAAGATTGAGCGTTTATGATATATTGATTGGACTGATGGAAGGGGGGTGCCAATGATCCTAGATGATTTATTGACAATGCGCTGTAGTTTTTTCTGTGATTTGCTGTCTAGGCTGCCATACCAAACCGTTATGGATGAAGTGAGAGTGCTCTCAATGATGGCGGGGTAGAAACGGAGGAGGAGATTTGTTTTCACTCTAAATTTCTTGAGCTGTCTCAGGAAAAACAGTCTTTGGTGGACTTTTTTGTGAATGTAATCTGTGTTAGTGTTCCATTTTAGTGTATTGTTAATGTGAGTGCCGAGAAATTTGAAAGAGTCAGTTATGGCTATGGGTTCATTAGAGATGTGAATGGGAGTTTTGAGTGAGGCTGTGTGCCTGAAGTCAATTATTAGTTCTTGTGTTTTGGATGGGTTGAGCTGGAGATTGTTTTCTTGGCACCAGGAGACAGCTTGGGCTACTTGTTGGCGGTACTGGTGTTCATTATCCATAGTTATGAGTCCAATGATAGTAGTGTCGTCTGCATATTTAAAAATGGAAACTGAACTGTGATGGGATGTCATATGGTTTGAGTACAGAGGAAAAGCCATGGTGAGAGGACGCAACCCTGGGGGACACCTGTGCTGAGGGTCAGAGGTCGAGATGAGAGGTTACCCATCTTAACCCTTTGTTGCCTTTTCCATAGGAAGCTCCATAACCAATGGCGTAGACAGGGGTCAATGTTCATGTCCGTCAGTTTATTGAAGAGGTTGACCAGGTTTATTGTATTAAAAGCAGAACTGAAGTCAATGAAAAGGATACGAGCATAGCTGTTAGGAGACTCAAGGTGCTGTAAGATGTGGTAGAGGGCTAGGTTGACGGCATCCTCAACAGACCTGTTGTCACGGTAAGCAAATTGATGAGGGTCGAGCAGGGGGGTAGTGGATGCCTTCAGATGATTGAGGATGATGCGTTCAAACGACTTCATGACCACGGATGTTAGGGCGATTGGTCTGTAGTCGTTGAGACATGAGATCTTTGATGATTTTGGGACAGGGATTATGGATGAAACCTTGAAACATAGTGGAACTGTACAGTGGCGTAGGGACGTATTAAAGATGGAGGTGAATATTGGGGCCAGTTGAGCTGCGCAGTACTTAAGAACAGCAGGGGTGATCCCGTCTGGGCCAGCTGCTTTCCTCTTGTTATTTTTCTTAAAGATGTTCCTGACCTCTTCCTCCTGGATGTGAAATGAGGGGTGTGGGAGGGGTGAGGGAGGGGATAGGGGGACTGGGGACTGTTCAAACCTCCCATAGAACTCATTGAGTGTGTTTGGAAGGTCCATATCAATGTCAGATGAAATGGAGGGGTTTTTTTTGTAATCAGTCATGTCCTTTAGTTTTTTCCATACATATCGGGTGTTGTTTGATGTGATCTGATGTTCCAGCTTTATTGCATAGTTTGATTTAGCTTTCCTGATTGCAGACCTCAATTGATATTTGGCAGTGGTGTATGACTCCTTGTCTCCGCTGAGGAAAGCAGAGTTCTTTTTCTTACGTATGAGTAAGATATCTTTTCTAAACCAAGGTTTGTTATTACTGTATGCCTCCACAGTTTTTGTTGGGATACACAGATCCACGCAGAAGTTGATGTATGACGTCACCACGTCCGTGAGCACGTCGAGGCAGTTCTCACCTGCACTGAATACATCCCAATCAGTGCATTCAAAGCAGCCTCTCAAAGTCTCAACGGCTGCCTTGGACCAGGACTTAACTGTTTTGGATGTGGAGTTTGTGGATTTAAGTTTTTGTTTGTACTTCGGGATGAGGAGCAGCATGGCGTGGTCGGACGTTCCGAGCGGAGCCCTCGGGAAAGCTCGGTAAGCATCGCTGATGGTGACGTAGCAATGGTCCAGTGTGTTCGTGCCTCTGCTAGGACATGTGACCTGTTGAATATAGTTGGGGAGTTCAGTGGACAAGTTGGTATGATTAAAGTCACCAAGCACAGTGACTACTGCATCAGGATGAGAGTTTTCAACGGTTGATACGTAGGTTGCAAGCTCCGTGATGGCGAAGTTGGAGTTAGCCGATGGCGGGATGTAAATGCCAATCAGTATAACGGAGGCAAATTCTCTCGGGAGGTAGGCGGGTCTGCATTTCACGCTGATGTATTCCAATTGTGGTGAACAAGTAGTGTTTAATACAGTCGTGTTGCTACACCAGCGTTGGTTAATCAAGAAACAAATTCCACCACCTTTAGTTTTTGTAGATAGCTTGACTGACCTGTCGGCACGGTAGAGTGAGAAGCCGGGCGGGGTTACCGCCTGGTCTGGCACACTGTGGTCGAGCCAGGTCTCGGTCAGGCAGATGGCAGAACAGTCTTTGTAATCCTTCTTATTTTGAAGAAGAAGGAAGAGTTCGTCAATTTTATTTCTGATAGATCTCACGTTTGTCAGCAGCAGAGCCGGTAAAGGTGGCCGGTACGGCCGCTTCCTGAACCTGGAAAGGACGCCGGCTCGTCACTTCCGCCTGTCTCGCTTGCGTCTCCAGGAGGTCGGATATCCAGATGAGTTGTTCATGTCTAGAATTTCCGCAGGTAGTGATGAGATCATGGATGAAACAGTCGCTTCTGAGTTAGCTCTAAGGGATAGTAACTCCCAACGAGTGTATGTGAGAAGACATTCCGACTTTTTAACATAAAACATTGACAAAAGTGCAAGACATAGAAGCAGAGCTTGTACCGGGGCGAGCCTCACGGCCGCCATCTTGATGTACGATGATTCCGGTGACCAACGGAGCTTGTGAGACGAATTGCGGCGTATCCGGAGTTCTGATCTTTTAAGTGTGCAAGATCAAGGTCTGTGTGTCACCTGCAACAAACACCACCCATTCAAAGGGGAAGGACTTAAGAAGTGTGCTTTAATTAAGTTGAGCGTGCGGTTTGTGTTTATAGGGAGCAAATGAGATTACTTAATTCAAGTATGAACTGCATTCAGTCTGAGCAGCTCAGCCACACCCCTCAGCCGGAGCAGACACACACAAACATTTTAAACATTAACTTAGGCACTGTACTGGAATAATAAGCTGCAATGAGCACTCACAAAACTCACGACCCAACAGTACAGCTCTCCTTTACGATGTGACAAACAAGCTTTATAGGTGCAGTGCTATGGCGATTCAGCTCCCTCCTGGCCAACGGGAGGCCAGTGGAAGGTCAGCGGGGAGGGATGTTGGGAGACAGAAAATGAGAGAGCAACTTGCTTATTGTTTGAATGTTTAAATGGCATGTTTTAATGCTTTAATGGCGCGTTTGAATTTTTGAATGACCCGTTTGGCCTTTTTTGTAACAAGTTGTTTTGTATACAGAGGACAAAAATTTCGGAAAATATTTTTCGTCACCTGGATTTTTCGTATTCAGGGGTTTTCGTAAGTAGAGGGCTGAATGTATATATATATATATATATATATACACACAAAAATAAAAGGACAGGACAAAGACTTTCTATTGAAACTCCATTTATCACTACAGATCTGTTTCGAGGGGTGGTGAAACCATCCTCTCTCTTCAGGTGAATATAGAAGAATGATTACAAAGTGCTGGGGGAGGTGCTATGTCGGTGAACATGGCGTCCTCTAGATGGGGTGGTGTTCATTATGTAATCGGGGGCGGGTTTTTTAAATATCGATACATGCATACATGTGCATACATTAGTTTTTCTCATGCCCGTACACACTTATATATATATATATATATATATATATATATATATATATATATATATATATATATATATATATATATATATATATACGTTCACGTGCGTAAGCACATACACACACATACACAAGTAAATATAATGTTTTAGATACAGATTGATACAATCAAATACTTAGTGTACTTAAGGGGGTGTGTTGCATAATAATGATTTTTTCCTGTGTCGGCATGAAGTTACGAGTTCGTTTCTTTTATTTAGTGAAGACAGTTCGGGTCTGTATATAATGAGGAACTTCTCCCTGAGGCATAAATTGCATCTTTTGTTTGAGCTGTTGGATGTCGGGTGTGATGATAAAATTCTCCATGAGATCTGGTGATCAATGTTCATGTCGTTGAGTGTCCAGATGTGCTTGCTGAGTTCGGTGGAGTTTCTACTTTTTTCGTTGCGGAAGGATGCGATGTGGTTCCTGTATCTGGTTTTAAAAGTGTTCTCTGTCAGTCCGATGTATGTTTCAGTTGTATTATTGTCTATCCGTGTGACGGTGGCTTGGTAGATGACTGATGATTGCAGACAGTTCCCGTTGAGTGGGCAGGCGTTTTTTTGTCGGCAGTTGCATTGCGTTCTTTTGCTTGGTGAGTTAGTATCGTCGGCATTGTCATGCAAAGCCAGAGTGCGCTTGTTGTGATTGTCTATTATTTGTTTGGTGCTGTTCATGCAGCTGTAACTGATCTTGAGGGTGTTGCGGTTGAAAATTTTCCGGAGTTTGTGGTCCTTGGTGAAGTGCTTGTCTATTAGTGTGAGGAATCTGTGTCCGATGTTGGTGCTGGTGTTTTTGCTGAAGGGCGGGTTGTACCATAGGATGTTTCTGCGTTGTCTGTTTTTTTGATTGCTGCTTATGTTTGGTTCATAGTGTAATGTATAGTTGTATCCGCTGTCATGTAGTGCTTTCTGGTAAGGGGGCGCCGCCTGTTCGAAGGCTGTCTTGTCAGATGAAAGTGCTGATAACCGTTTGTTGATGCCGGCGGGGATGTTTTTAGTTATGATGGGCGGATGGTTACTTTCATGATGGACGTATAGCAGTGTGGTGTTCGGTTTGGTGAATGGCTGGTAGGTGCCACTGTTCAGGTTGAGGGTGACGTCCAAGAAGTTGGTGATCTGTTTGTTGGCTTCTATAGTGATCCGTAGTCCGTTATTGGAGAAAATGCGGCATATTTCTTTTTTGATTTTTTCCATGAGACGGGGTGTGGTGTCAGAATAGGCAAGACCATCGTCGCGGTAAAGTCCGACGTTGATGTCGAGCTTTGTTAGTTGGGAAAGTAGGAAGTTTCCCACCAGCTCGCAGGTTTCCGCGCCATCGTGGCTCCCCATTGTGACGTCGAATGTGGTGTTTCCCTTCTTTTGCCAAGTTTGTTGCTTATGCACCAAAGTAGAGTTTTTGGTATGCATAATGATGTTTCTCTCGTCTTTGGTGATGTTGTCATAGGTGGAAGCAAAGTCGAGGGCTTTGTTTAGTACGGGCATGAGAAAAACTAATGTATGCACATGTATGTATGTTAAAAAACCCGCCCCCGATTACATAATGAACACCACCCCATCTAGAGGACGCCATGTTCACCGACATAGCACCTCCCCCAGCACTTTGTAATCATTCTTCTATATTCACCTGAAGAGAGAGGATGGTTTCACCACCCCTCGAAACAGATCTGTAGTGATAAATGGAGTTTCAATAGAAAGTCTTTGTCCTGTCCTTTTATTTTTGTTTATTTGCTCTACCAAAAAGTATTGAGCACTCTCCTACGGAAGGATCTACTCAGAAAATCCTCTATATATATATATATATATATATATATATATATATATATATACATATATGTATAAATAAATATAAATATATATGTCTCTGTGTGTGTGTGTGTGTGTGTGTGTGTGTACATATCCTACACACCATATCTAAATATTGGTGCACTATATTTGGATATTTTATTCTTCGAGCGACAAATATAGTACATGTATATATTGCTCCTAAGTAATTTAATGCAAATTAATTCTCACCCTCACTGCCCATATCTGTACAGAACTGCTCACATTACCTATTTATGCATAAACTGTACATAACTGTTTAATAACCGTACAACACACACACACACACACACACACACACACACACACACACAAACGTGTGATTTCCGGTGCGATGAGAAGAAGAAATGAGCTCAAGTGATATCGCAAAGCAATATGGCCAAACCTGTCTTAAAAGGGATGCTTTTATCATTTTTAAAGGGTTTATGGGGTAGTATCTGGGGCCTTGGAATGAATCATGCATTTTACATGTAAATGCAGTTCAATATGCAAAAAAAAATGCAGGTTACGAAGAAGGCACTTGAACAGATTAATTTCATAAACTGAGAGACCACTGTATTTCAAACTAATATGTAATATACAGTATAGGTAATAAATGTATTCAGAGAATTAACGTCATATCTTTCTTCTATTATTATTTACCATGCATGTACTCTTTAAGATATGTCAAATTTGCTTGCAACCAACAAAGAAACTACGTGTTCAAAAACGAACAAATGTTTCATGTTGTTCAGTTCAGCGGAAACCAGCAGCAGTATACCGCCAGGACTCAGCCTCAATTCCAATTCAAGAAGTATGAACCTCCTTAAGTTTACTCCTAAGTCTCATCTTCTGTCCCGAACTACCCAATTCAGTCTCTCCAAAGGCACTCCTTGCTAACATCAAATTAAATTGTATTAAAGCAATATTACTGGTATTGTATACAGAAGAAATCTCTTAATTGTCTGTTACATTTGATGAAGTATTGTGGCAACATGGTAATTACATGAGTAATTTCATGAGTTGTATTTTGAAATTTCAGCTATCTTGCATATGGTGAATATGTTGCTCTTCAGTTCTTCAACAATATCCTAATTTAAATGATACACTGGCTTCTGCAGATGCTCGGGTAAGGATGTACATCATTCGCTACTGTAAAAGATTAAACTCATCCCAAATCGGTCGAGGCCCGGGTTAACAACGACCGCCATCAGTGCTGTCAACCAACAGGGTGCTGATGGAAATTGGACTACTGTTGGTTGAAGACGTCAAAGAAGAAGAGGTGGAAGGCGTGTCCATAGGCAGAAAGAAGAGGAAAAGCACAAGTCCAGAACTAAAAGTAGGGACTTTGAATGTTATAACTATACAAGGAAAAGATAGAGAGCTGGCTGACATGTTGCAGAGGAGGAAGGTGGACATACTGTGTGTTCAGGAGACCAGATGGAAAGGTAGCAAAGCTAAAAATTTAGGAGCAGGGTTTAAGCTGTTTTATCATGGTGTGGATGGGAAGAGAAATGGAGTAGGAGTCATCTTGAAGGAGGGGTTTGTCAGGAATGTTCTTGAAGTGAAAAGAGGGTCAGACAGATGTATAAGTCTCAAGTTAGAAATTGAAGGTGTGATGTTCAATGTTGTTAGTGCTTATGCACCACAGACAGGATGGGAGCTAAAAGAGAAGGAAAGATTCTGGAGTGACTTCGATGAAGTGATGCAGAGTACCCCCAGAGGAAAAAGTGTGGTCATTGGTGCAAACTTCAATGGACATGTTGGTGCAGGCATAGAGGGGACTAGGAAGTGATGGGCAGGTTTGATATCCAGGACAGGAACACAGAAAGACAGATGTTGTTAGATTTTGCAAAAAGGATAGAAATGGCTGTGGTAAATACTTTCTTCAAGAAGAAACAGGAGCATATGGTTACTTATAAAAGTGGAGGTAGGAGCACACAGGTAGACTACATGTTGTGTAGGCAATGTAATTTGAAGGGAATAAGTGACTGAAAAGTAGCAGTAGCTGAGAGTGTTGCCATACAGCATAGGATGGTGGTATGCAGGATGATGCTGATGGTGAGGAAAGTGAAGAAGGCAAAGACAGAGCAGAAAACAATGTGATGGAAGTTGAAAAAGGAAGAGGGTCGTGTTTTCCTCAAGGAGGAGTTGAAACAGGTTTTTGGTGGTCAGGAAGAGCTTCCAGATGACTGGACAACCACTGCAAATGTGATCAGGGACACAGGTAGGAGAGTACTTGGTGTGTCCTCTGGAAGGAAAGTAGATAAGGAGACTTGGTGGTGGAATGAGGAAGTGCAGGAGTGTGTACAAAAGAAGAGGTTATCTAAGAAGAAGTGGGACATTGAGAGGACTGAAGAGAGTAAACAGGAGTACAGGAAGACACAGCGTAAGCCGAAAATAGCAGTGGCTAAGGCCAAACAGAGGGCGTATGATGACTTGTATGATACTTTGGACAGTAAGGAGGGAGGAAATGATTTATACAGGTTGGCACAGCAGAGAAATAGAGATGGGAAGGACGTGCAGCAAGTTAGATTGATAAAGGACAGAGAGGGAAATGTATTGACTGATGACAGAAGTGTGCTGGGAAGATGGAAAGAGTACTTTGAAGAGCTTATGAATGAGGAAAATGAGAGAGAAAAAAGAGTAGAAGAGGTGACCAAGAGAGTGAAGTGAGGAGGGCACTGAAGAGGATGAAAAATAGAAAGGCAGTTGGTCCTGATGATATACCTGTGGAGATATGGAAGTGTCTAGGAGAGGAAGCAGTAGATTTTCTGATAAGAACATTCAACAAGGTCTTAGAGAGTGAGAGGGTGCTGGAGGAATGGAGGAGAAGTGTGCTGGTGCCCATTTTTAAGAACAAGGGAGATGTGCAGAGTTGTGGCAACTACAGAGGGATCAAGTTGATGAGCCATATGATGAAGTTATGGGAAAGAATAGTGGAAGCTAGACTAAGGGCAGAGGTAAGCATTTGTGAGCAACGGTTTTGTTTCATGCCAAGAAAGAGCACCACTGATGCAATGTTTGCTTTAAGGATATTAATAGAGAAGTACAGAGAAGGTCAGAGGGAACAGCATTGTGCCTTTGTGGATCTGAAAAAGCATATGACAGGGTGCCAAGAGAAGAACTGTGGTATTGCATGAGGAAGTCTGGAGTGGCAGAGAAGTCAGAGTGGTGCCGGACATATATGAGAGATGTAAGACAGTGGTGAGGTGTGCTGTCAGCGTGACTGACGAATTCAAGGTGGAGGAGGGACTGCATCAAGGATCAGCTCTCAGCCCCTTCTTGTTTGCTATGGTGATGGATAGGCTGACAGACAAGGTTAGGCAAGAATCTCCATGGACTATGATGTTTGCGGATGACATTGTGATCTGTAGTGAGAGCAGAGAATAAGTGGAGGAAAATCTAGAGAGGTGGAGGTATGCCCTGGAAAGGAGAGGAATGAAGGTTAGCCACAGAAAATCAGAATACATGTGTGTGAATGAGATGGACCCAGGAGGAACGGTGATGTTACAGGGAGCAGAGATAAAGAAGGTGGATGATTTTAAGTACTTAGGCTCAACAATCCAGAGCAATGGAGAGTGTGGAAAAGAGGTGAAGAAGCATGTGCAGGCAGGCTGGAATGGTTGCAGAAAAGTGTCTGGTGTGATGTGTGATAGGAGAGTGTCAGCAAGTATGAAAGGAGAAGTGTACAAAAGGGTGGTGAGGCCAGCGATGTTGAATGGCCTAGAAGCAGTGGTGCTGGGGAAAAGACATGAGGCAGAGCTGGAGGTAGCAGAGATGAAAATGTTGAGGTTCTCTTTGAGCGTAACGAGGATGGATAGGATCAGGAATGAGCACATCAGAGGGACAATTGGGAGTTGCTGCTTCCTGCTTGGCACTCAGCATCAAAAGGATAGAACAATGCAACAACTGGTGCCGTACATTGGCAACAGGTGCCCAGAGTGCAGGGAGCGCTGGGGTCTCATGCACATTTAGCATACGCGTTTATGAAATTGCGCGCTATAAGCATCCACAACAATAAAAATAATGTAGATTCGGACGATAAAGCTTCTGTGGAAGTACATAAGAAATGTATGCTTACGCAAAGATATCGCGAGCATTTGAAAAGACACAACCACAAAATCAAAGATAGAATGGGCAGAATGTTTCCTAACAGGAGAAGAATGGTTGTCGAGGATCTAAAGCCAATACAAGTCCCCACTCCTCTTTGAAGAGCATGCAGTAAGTATATGATTTTACTAAACATCTACTCTCTTTTGTTAGCGATAAACACATTCTGTGTAAACAAGTCAAAATTAATCTATGCTTCGTATGATGGATATTTTTCATGACCTAACACTTTATTATTTGCAGGACATAAAATCCATTGATTATGTTTGTGATGTGTATGTATTTTTCAGATCACAGATGAAATCATTCGATTGACAGAATGCAATTGGTGATCAGTGTATGAAAGTAACCCGAGTCAGCTTGTGGGGAAACTCACCAGATTGCCTCCCGGCCAGAAGGAGACTAAGCTTGTGAAGAAGATGAGAGAGAAGCTGCCTATGGCTAAACTTGATTCTGAGAAGAAATGTAAGTCTTTACTATATTTTAATTAGTGTCTGATTAATTGCAAGTGCTATAGCAACAAAATTTGGGATTATGAAGGACAAAATGTCGAATGACTCCAATATTATGAAAATCGATAGATGTAATGTAATCGTTGTCTTTATATTCTGTTATAAATGCTTGTATCATTTTCAGATATCTCACACTGCATCGCACTGATGGCCCTACCATTCCACTTAAATCAGAACCTTGGTGAAATGCTCATCATCAAGAGAGGTGAACGGAATGGTCTGCAAACACGAATCGAATGGCATGGATCATCAATAGACAGTGATGATGTGAGCTTCCAAATCAGAGCAGAAAATGTTGACATTTGTGTGACAAAGACCCTGACCAATGCTTTTTCCCTACTTGTGTCAGTGTATGTATTCACAAATGCATAATTCATGAATTCTCCAGTAATAAATAAGACACTCATAATAATATATTGGTATCTTCAAGTTTACTAGTAGTTGATAGCTTTATGTTGTTTTGGTAAAATGTTCCTTTGTGCACATTGGGTTATTTTAGACTGATTATTGTTCAATATGCTTTGTTTTAATTGTTTAATATGTTTTATTGATTCTTGTTTAATAAATTTTGTTTTAAATAAAAGTTTTAGTTTTTTTTTACTCTTCAGGTTAATTAAATATTTATAGGGGAGTCCAGCAATAGTGCCTTCAATACTAATTTTATTTATCGAGCTTCACTAACGAATTTAATCTAATTTGGAAGTAACATGGACTCTTTAAAAAGTCCACTTGAACCCAAAAAAGAGTCAAACTGACTCCTATGAGAGTCAGTCAAATAATAAGGAGAGTCAGGTGGAGACTTCGGGGAGTCACTTTAGGCACCGCTGCTGGACTCCCCTAAAAGAGTCATAATGAGTCTTACTTGGTTCTCAGTGCTATGTTACCCTATACTCGCTGTCATATTTCTTCAGTTGATAGACATTCTTTTTTCAGAATCTGAGAATATGGTCTGTTTGGGGTGGGGTGTGGCAAGGGTCAAAGAAGCCATAATTTTACATACATTTGCAGCAGTTGACCATATCCAGATCGACTTACATTTTAGCTCATTGATACAATTGAGCATTTGAGGGCAATACAGAGGCATAGTAGCTAGCATGTGTGTAAGAACTCTCTCAGAAGAAGCTCTCATGTAAACCTGCACGATCTGGATTCCTGTATCTCAACGTCTGGGAGTACTCCGGGAACAGAGGACAACAAACCACACGAGTGAAATCAATCTGGTTTATTCATCTGCTGCTCAGTGTGTGTCACTGGGCATAAAGCTTTTATACAGTGGAGGTGTGTGTGTGAAAAAGTGGGTACAGAGTCACATGTTTCTTTGTTCACAGCCTAAAAGTTGTACCATAATCAAAGTGCATGATAAGAAACCGTCCATCACATTCCTTTGCCTTAGGGGTGACATTTACTACTCTGTGAACTTTGACCTCAGAAAGGATGCTGCCTTGTAAAGCATCACAACAGCAATAAAAGTCCACGGTTAAAAGCACAGGAATGCTGCTAATTATACAATGGTTAAAGATAAGTCAGAATGTGACCTTACAGTTCCCCTCTTTTATACTTAAATGCAATTAAAGTATAACAACATGAACAGAGTCTTTTCTTGATATAAGATAGAGTCGTGTTGGCGTGCAAGCTGACAGGATCTAGGGACATCAGAGGACCGCGGTTGACCGGGACCGGTGCTTGAAGGGCAGGCGGGCCTCATCGCCCTTCGCCCACTATCTCGGGATCCTCGTAACATCCTTCCACCCTAGTCAAGCTCTACACACGTGACATGGCCCGATAGATGTCATCCTCTCGGGTAGGCAGCTGGGTGTATTTGGGTTCGCTGAAGGAGCTCGCCAGGGTCCACACACGATCCATCAGGCACCTGAAAATACAGGGTCCGAACACACAAACCAACAACAAGCATATACATACAGGAACAAGCATGGTTAAATACGGGGTAAACATGCCGAAAAGAGAATGGAGGAATCCCCAGCCATAGTTTGGACTTTCGTCGTGTCGCAATTGGGCCGCTACGGCATGCATTTTTTGTAAAGCCTGAGATATATTGCCCCCAGGTGAGTCATTCGGTGGGATGTAGGTACAGCAGTGTTCGCCTATAAGAACGCAGACCCCACCTTCCTTTGCGAGCAGTGCATCAAGTGCCATACGATTCTGGGTGGCCATAAGCCTCAGGGCCGTCAGTTCCTGTTTGATTCCATCGACAGCTAGGATGGTGTTGTTTACAAACACAGCGAGCCTATAGTGAACCTTATTCAGTTGTCGTGAATACTACCCACACCGAAGTTTGGGAACAGGATTTCCGCAAATCTCGTGCCCTCACTTACCAATTGGTGCTCTTCGGGCACCTCAAGATCACTAAGGGCCGACGTGGAGCGTTTCCGACGAGCTGAGGAAGGAAACTGTTTGGAGAAAAGGGTGAGGGATGTTTCAATCCGGACGAGCGCACACCTACCTCGCTGTAGCTTCGGAAGATACAACCACAGTTGACCATTGCCACAATCCCAATACCAATCAGGAATCCATAAAGGTCGCTCCTGATTGAACATTACCCTCCCTGCACTGTCACTTTTTAAGTTAATGGTGTGATTACATCTAACTGGATCTAATCCTTGAACATCCTGAGATGTTTGGTTGCCAAGTAATTTAACGCATTGTTCGGCACCATCTGTGTCTAGGGAACAGTCATTCTGTGCCTCCCGATCTGGTTCTGTGCCATTGCCGTCGTATCGCCAAAAACATATGGGATACTGCATCCTTAGGTCCCAATGCACAGAAAAGCCTGAATTTGGGTCCAGGTGGCGCCTCAGAAATACTTCCGACTGATTAGATGTTCCCCACTCACCCCGTACCCATGTCATGTTTATAGTGGTGTAATTGTCCCGTGCTGGGGTATATACATATGGGGTTCCTCCATCATGGGGAAAGAGAGAGCAGACAATACATTCTTCCAGAGTCACATCTCGTTTTACCGTGAAATTCAAATACTGCCAGAACATATTATTTTCTGGATGACGGTAATGTGTGCACCAACCCGGGACCACGCATAGCAGCCCGATTAAGAGCAGGGCATAAGAGGTATACATAACTTGGTTTTTAAATGGGCGATTATCCGACCCGGGTGCGAGAGGATGTGGTGGTGATACTCATATGTCTATGTCAGGTCTGATCCGTTGGGAGGTACTTCTCCCCTCTTAAGTGATATATGTATCTCCGGACCTGGAACAGAGGTAATAAAAATGGACAACATCATAGTCACACAATACAAATAATACTTCATTGTGGGCTTTTCTTCAGTCTGGTAGCGTGGATCCACTGTGGAAAGAGGTCAGTTAGTACGGCGGTACGAGTAACAGCGAGTATCTCCATGGGCTCACTGTAAGGAGAGTCTCCCAAAGAGGAATTTAGTTTCGCAAATTTCTTAACCAGCACCTTGTCTCCTACCTTGAAGGCATGAGTGCTTGCATCGGCCGGGACCGAAGTATTCTGATTAGTGCATTCCCAATAGTCATTTAGGACCTTAACAAGGCCCACAGCATACTCGCTCATGTGTATATCTAAATCTTCCGTCCCCAAAGCCTGTTTTCCCTTCCTCTAAGGTGCGGGAAAGGGTCTCCCCATTACCACTTCGTAAGGGGATAAATTCCCTAAGGCCACCTGCAAGGTCATCCGCAGATCCGCTAGGACCACAGGCAGCACCGAAACCCAATTCCTGGATCCGGTGGCGTGCATTGCTTTTCGTAATTTCCCTTTAATTGTTTTATTTGTTCGTTCCACGATTCCGGAGGACTGAGGGTGATATGGGACATGGAAACGCCAATTGATCTTTAGCTCTTGGGCCAACAGTTGAGTGACTTTTGAGGTGAATGGTGTGCCTTTGTCCGAATCAATACCCAACGGGAGGCCATATCTGGGAATAATTTCCTGTGATAACTTTTGAACCACTACTCTAGCGTTTTCGTTCCCACACGGGAAAGCTTCAACCCACCGAGAGAATTTATCCACGATAACCAGTAGATATTTAAAGGGACCCTGCCGGGGCATGTGGTTAAAGTCTGTCTGCCACTCCTGGAAGGGAGTATCTGGTTTCGGCAGATGCTGATGTGATGCATGTGGTTTGGACACATTGTTCTGTGCACAAATCAGGCATTTTTCCAGAATGCTGTGCACCGTAGAGGCTAGTTGTCATATACAAAAATATCTGTCACCACCCCTCTTCGACCGCGATGTGTAGGCCCGTGAAACTCGCGGACGAGGAAAGGAAGGCAGTGCGTGGGCAGGCATAAACGACCGGTCGAATCGAGTAGAATGCCGTCACTCGAGGGCTGAGAGCCCTGCGAGGACCAAAAATCAGTGTCTTCTGTGGACGCCGAGGACTGAAGGGATTTCAGATCCAAGTCAGGGAGGAGGGCGCTAAGCATGTGTGAGGTTGACACTAGCGCGGGCTGCAGGAACAGCGGGATGGAGCCGAGCGAGGCAGCCTGTTTAGCCGCGCGGTCAGCCAAAGAGTTACCTCGTGCCTCATCAGTGTGGTCAGAGGAATGACCGCGGGTCTTTACGATCGCTAAACGGAGCGGGAGATTGCAGGACACAATAAGGTCCTGTACCAAAATAGAATGTGAAATGGGCTTACCGTCAGCAGCAGTGAAACCATGAGATTGCCAGATACGACCGAAATCATGCGCCACCCCAAAAGCGTAACGAGAGTCAGTGTATATAGTAACATCCTGGTCGGAAGCGAGAGTGCATGCCCGAGTGAGCGCATATAACTCTGCTGCTTGAGCGGAATTAAAGGGAAGCGAGTACGCTTCCAAAACTTGGTCCGGTAAGGAACATACCGCGTAGCCACAGAGGAACACTCCGTCGAAGGGTTTCGAGCATGACCCATCTACAAACAGGGAGAGACCTGTCGAGAGAGGTGTGGATAATAAGTCGGACCTAATACTGGTGTCATGGACAATGGTGTCCATGCAGTCATGTTCCAACGGTTCGCAGTCATCTTGAACATTAAGCAGGCGCTGTAGGGCCTGGGCCACGTTATCTAGGGAGGAGGAACAAGAGATGGTTAGATTATCAGTAGCACAAAGGATGGTCTCGTAACCTGAGCGACGTTGAGAAGACATGTGTTGTGTAGACAGAGTATTAAGGATATGCCTAACCTGATGGCTGGTGTGTAAAACGAGTGGATGAGAGAGCACTATTTTTTCTGCTTCGAGAACTAACACCGCACTGGCAGCGACGGCACGGAGACATGCAGGTAAACCCTGAGCCACAGTATCTAGAGTTTTGGAAAGAAAAGCACAAGGCCTAAGTCCCCCGTCCCCCCCCCCGTGGTCCTGCGCCAAGACTCCAGAAGCCGTGCCGGCCTGGTGAGCGACGTAGAGATGAAAGGGTTTGTTGTAATCCGGGAGCCCGAGAGCCGGCGCGGAGCATAGGGCCGACTTCAGGGCTTTGAATGCGTCCAGCATGTCCTCAGTCCAGACCAAGGGTTGGTGGAGAGGGTCAGTGTGAGCCACGGCAGAGCGTAAACGTTTGTCATAAAAGGAACAGTCCGGGATCCATTGTCGGCAGTAGTTAATGAGGCCCAGGAAAGCCAGGAGCGCTTGTTTAGTGGCAGACTTATGAGTGTCCACTATGATTTTGACGCGATCCTGAGTAAGGCGTTTTATCCCATGAGAGAGTTCGTAGCCCAGGTATATCACAGTGGGGAGACAGAACTGTAACTTGGGCTTGGAGACCTTGAAACCCTTTTTTTCCAGTAAGAGGAGCAGTTGAACGGTTGCATCGAAACACAGTTCATAAGTTAGGCCGGACACCAGGAGGTCATCAGCATAAGAGTGAACGCAGGAACCTACGGGAACGTCAAGAGACCCCAGTGCATCCCTAACTGCAGCCGAGAAAACGGCAGGAGAGCCAATAAATCCTTGAGGTAATCTAGTCCACGTGTACTGTCGCTGCCGGTGTGTGAAAGCGAAGAGAGGTTGTGTGCTTGGCTCAACAGGGATACTAAAAAACGCCGAGCACAGGTCGATCACGGAGAAATGGGTGTGATCGCAAGGAATAGAAGCCATAATAGAGGGCACGTCCGGAACGACCGGTGAAACTGGAATGATGAGCTCGTTAATTTTTCTGAGGTCCTGTGTCAAACGCCAGGAACCGTCCGGCTTGGGAACCGGGTTCACAGGAGTGTTATAAGGGCTTGTGGACGGCACGATGATACCCTGTTCCAGAAGAGCGGCCAAAATAGTGTCGATACCCGACATTTTTTGAGGCGATAAGAGGTATTGTCGGATGTACACGGGCGAAATGTGCTTCACGGTAGCTTCATACGGGACGCAGTCCACACAACCCACGTCATTCTTATGTTCTGCCCAAAGATTGGTGGGCATCGTGTCGAGTACAGGGGGCGAGGTGGAACTCGCCACGCACGCCGAATTAACATTAAAGGGCAAGGGCTGCGCTTGCAATGATAACAGAGAAACAGAGGAGGTGTCGCACGTTTGAATGGTCATGCTCGAACCTTGGAAAGAGATTTGGAACCCCAGAACACTCATGAGGTCACGGCCTAGCAAATTAAAAGGGCATTCGGACATATGTACAAAGGAGTAGGATATTTGCAATTTATCAAGCGTAGGGTCATCAGGAAAACATAAAAGAAGGGGCGGCGTATATGGGGAGGAGAAGGGGACCCCATCTATTCCCACAGAGCTGGTAGACCTGGAGGATACAGCACCCTGATAGTCCCTGCCTAAAGAAGATAGGGGTTGCACCGCTATCGATAACAAAAGATATTCTACCCCTTCTAGAACAACAGGAAGGAGGGGCAGATTCTCATTGCAGGGTGAATTAAACACTAGGTGCATTAAGCTACAGGTCACGGGGTCCCTACTCCGTGGGCATCCCTATTCGTGCTCCCGCGGGTATGGGCGTGTTGGCGATACACCTGCGGAATCTGAGTGGGGGCGAGACAAATTATCTCCTTGGTGGGTCCGAGAGGCAGAATTACATTCGTCTCTCTGTTTCTTTCTACACTCTTTTTTCCAGTGCCCTTCCTTACCACAATAATGACATTTTCCGGTCTTTCTATACGAATCCCTTCTCCTATTCTTATCATGCGGGCCCTGGGGGGCCACCGCCAGCAGAACCTTATTCTTCACATTCAATAGTCAATCTGATTCTAACATACGAACCCTTTCTCCGGCAGTTCTAACGATGAGACGTTGACGGTCTGTGAAATGCGGTTTAAGTGCGCTCTGGACTTCTGGGAGACAATTACTTAAAAAACTGGACACGAACATAGAGTTTGCCGCTTCGGTATCAAGAGGAAACCCTCCTACATGATGCCAAGTTTCAGTAAAGCGATTCCAAAATACCGAGGTTAGTTCGCCTCGCTTCTGCTTGCAATTGGTCACGTGTGAAAGATCACAAGCTCCCTCCCGTCAGGAGACTAAATAAGCCGTAAGTTGCGCGCGCAGTTGAGTCAATGCCTCGGGATCATCCCGCCAAAAGAGGGTGGACCGATAGGTGGTGTTACGATGACCCTCGACTTCCCCTTCTTCTTCCACTTTAACATTAGTCACTACGTCATTCTCAGGGGCCAAACAGGGGATGTTCTGAAGGACCACAGCCTCATTGTAAGCTTCCTTGAGGGTGTGTTGCAGGATAAAGCGATAATCCCCTCCCGTTAGCTGGCAATATCTGGTGGACCGTATAAGCATATCTACATAGGCGAGGGGTGTGTCCAAGCCGGGGAGCATGGAGATAATGTCCTTAAGTGCGGCCACGGATGGTGGCTCCACGACAATACCTCTTCCACGTTTCTGCCATATACAAGCTACATTCTCCACGGCCCTAGGTTTAGGTGGCTCCGGAGAGGAGGGGATCGGGCTGAGAGCCCGTGTCGGGACCAATGTCCGCCGGGTTTTCCCAATCCAAATCCTCATTCCCTTCCGTATCTTGAATCCTCCTCATTTACTGGCGGAGGCGGGAGGGAATCACAACCTTGGGTCTTTGTTTCGATTTAATTTTAGGTCGCGCTCCGGCTCCGGGGGTTCCTCCTTCGGCAGCGAGCAGGGTTGGGTATAAGGCGGGAACCTCCGCTGGCTTAGGGTCAGCGGGGAGTAGCGGAACTATCTCCCCCCGATCCTACTGGATAGGGTGGGGGAGCCGACGGGGGAGTTACGGGGGACACAGTTTGCACACAGCAAGCTGGACTTTTGGTATTTTTCCACTTTCCCTTTTCTTTACTCATTAATTTAGGTTTGGGGACACTCTGAGTCATCTTCTTGGGCTCAAAGAGCTTTTTAAGTTGCAACCAGTACGAGCGCATTTCATACCATTTTTCATAAGCCTCCTTCATGTATTCATAATCCCAGGAGGGGTTGCCCAATCCATCATAATCATGCGATGCGCGGATGTCAGAAATCCTGCATCAAAAGTCCCATTTCGAGGAAAGTTTGGTACTTGGTCTAGTCCCTCCGTCCATCCGGCTAGATTACTAAGCCATGGTTCAGTATAATAAGCAAGACCACATTTATTCATCCATTCCTTGGGGGTTTCCCCGGGATTAGGCTTTGGGTAGGAATTTCCCATTGTTTACCCTCTAACAAAAATAAAAAATACGTTGGCATACAGGAATACACGTGCACCTTTTGTATAGCGCTGATATATTATAGCAACTGAGGATAAACCATCCCAGTTATAGCAACTGAGGATAAACCATCCCAGTTATAGCAACTGAGGATAACCGTCCCTTATAAAAAGGGGATAACAGACGCTCAGATACTGCTAACCAGGTAGTCAACCAAATCTTGTCTCAACCAAATCTTGTCTTACCTGATCAGGAGTATCACGTCGGGGAAGAAGAAGCTCTCATGTAAACCTGCACGATCTGGATTCCTGTATCTCAACGTCTGGGAGTACTCCGGGAACAGAGGACAACAAACCACACGAGTGAAATCAATCTGGTTTATTCATCTGCTGCTCAGTGTGTGTCACTGGGCATAAAGCTTTTATACAGTGGAGGTGTGTGCGTGAAAAAGTGGGTACAGAGTCACATGTTTCTTTGTTCACAGCCTAAAAGTTGTACCATAATCAAAGTGCATGATAAGAAACCGTCCATCACATTCCTTTGCCTTAGGGGTGACATTTACTACTCTGTGAACTTTGACCTCAGAAAGGATGCTGCCTTGTAAAGCATCACAACAGCAATAAAAGTCCACGGTTAAAAGCACAGGAATGCTGCTAATTATACAATGGTTAAAGATAAGTCAGAATGTGACCTTACAATGTGTGTCTCACAGCAAAAAAAAAAAAAAAAAAAAAAAAAAGTCAATGTTTGAGTTCCAGGCTTGGGTACATCTGTGTGGAGTTTCATGTTATTTCCGTGTGCTGGTCATGTGTGCTGTTCTATGATGGTCTGGTGAGCTGTTCCGGCTGTACCCTGCTCTTGCCCAACATCAGCTAGGATAGGCTACCGGCAGCCCTTGTAGAATTCAGCTTTTCAGCAAATATGTGTGTGAGTGAGCATAAGTGGTTTAGTGACTTTGCTCAAGCTAGATTGGTGGCATTGAGTCTTAGTCTCCTCACCATCTGATCAATAATCCAGAGCTTTAACCACTAAGACACCACTGCATGGCCTATGACCCTTCAACGATAGAAATAATTTTGAATCGGTCATTTTTTTTCTACTTGATCTGGAGTTTCTTCATGGGGCAGCAGCCTAAGTAATTCACAATGCCCCCAACCTCTGGAGCCTCTCCGACATGTGGTTTCTCCAATGGGAGGAGAAACCCATGTTTCCTTTTCAGGTTGGGCCTGGCTGGGCTCTGTGGTGAGGAGACCCACCACCAGGCATTCGCTTTGGAGCTCCTCCAGAGGCCTGGCTCCAAGAGTGGCCTTCAGTAAGTAACCCGCATCTGAGCAAGGAAATTGAATACTTGATGTTACACTTTGCATAGGAGTCTTGTGAATGACACTTCCCCTAAGACCTGTTTGCCTTGCGTGACCCTACTAGAGTCATAATAACCCTTATAACATAGCTTCTAGGATAACTACATGCATGCAAACCAATCCACTTTGGTAAGATAGTTATTACAAGAAGGGGCGGTATTGAAAAGTAATGTTCATTTATTTATTTTCTGTAACCACTTAATTCTAATTATGGTTACAGGAGGCTGGCCCCATCCAAGCCAACTCTGAGAGAGGGCAGAGTACACCCCGAACAGCTCACCAGGCCGTCGGAGGGCAGAAAAATGCTGACAGCTGTGCAGCCTACTGTTGACAAAAGTCAGCATTTGTTTTTTTACATGGACCTCACACCATAGGCAGTGAGTGACAGGGCTGGCCTTTCATAACCTGGTTAGCTGCACTGGGCATCAGCACTGACTATCATTTGCAATAGGGCTTGAATGACCAACCATGGGTTTGGTAATCCAGCACCTTACCTTAATAATAATAATAATAATAATAATAATAATAATAATAATAATAATAATAATAATAATAATAATAATAATAATAATAATACAATGCTGCTTGAAGCTTTGTGGAAGCATTTGCACTATATATGCATAAACAGCATCATCAGCACCAGCATAATCAAAATTTTATGCAAGTCCTATAAGCATATTAACATAATTCAATTAAACAATTTGTTCAGAATTATTATGTATTACTAATCAGTAATTAAGGATTTTCTTTTTCCATATTACATATCACTATACTGTGGTCAGTCCTGGCCTGGTGGTAAGGTGCTGGATTACTGAAGGGAACTTAAACTTTCAAGCATCACTGTGTGTGTGTGTGTGTGTGTGTGTGTGTGTGTGTGTGTGTGTGTGTGTGTGTGTGTGTGTGTGTGTGTGTGTGTGTGTGTGTGTGTGTGTGTGTGTGTGTGTGTGTGTGTGTGTGTGTGTGTGTGTGTGTGTGAAAAGTCAACAAAAAAGTCATAACTTGGTAGAAGAGAATGAAATATGTAAAATGGAAAGAGGCATATTACTCTTCTGGCATGATTAAGGCAAAGGCATTCCTGGTCCCTCACAGTTCCAAAAAGCTCCATAATAACTGTATTGCTACCTGTGCAGCTGACTAATCAGAAAAAAAACAAACAACGATTCATAAACATCCGAAGATGAAAGCATACAGCAGTGGTACAGCAGCGGTGACTGATTTCCATAACCACTCTGTTCTAGTTCACCTCCATCTCCAACAAGTGTGAACATTCTGGTGTGTACTGACAGTGACTGAATCACATAGCACGAAGCAGCAATTAGTTATTCCTCGAGCTCAGTAGCTTTTGGTTTTAAGTGCACATCTTTCTCATCTTTAAACCTTAACACTGTGCATTTCATTCAGTGACAGTACATTTTGCAATGGCAGGTAACAGAATGCCACAAATGTTTGTTGTTTGTGTGTGTGTGTGCGCACGTGTGTTTGTGTATGTGTGTGTGTGTGTGTGTGTGTGTGTGTGTGTGTGTGTGTGTGTGTGTGCATTAATAAAAAAATGTTTAATAATGGTTTAATTAATAAATATGTTAATCAAATGGTTTAATGTGTTAATTAAATGTTTAAATGGTTTAATAAATGTTTTTCTTTTACATTTAGCACATATTTCATCCAAAATTGGTGTACTTTTTATCATTTTTAAAGGGTTTATGGGGTAGTCTTGGGAACTTAGTCCTTCTCAAAAAATTAGCATATTGTGATAAAGTTCACTTTTTTCATTAATGTACTGATAAAAATTAAACTTTCATATATTTTAGATTCATTGCACACCAACTGAAATATTTCAGGTCTTTTATTGTTTTAATACTGATGATTTCGGCATACAGCTCATGAAAACCAAAAATCCCTATCTCAAAAAATTAGCATATTTCATCCGACCAAAAAAAAAAAAAAAAAAAAAAAAGTGTTTTTAATACAAAAAAAAGTAAACCTTCAAATAATTATGTTCAGTTATGCATTCAATTAGGTTGGGGATCCTTTTGCAGAAATGACTGCTTCAATGCGGCGTGGCATGGAGGCAATCAGCCTGTGGCACTGCTAAGGTGTTATGGAGGCCCAGGATGCTTCGATAGCGGCCTTAAGCTCATCCACAGTGTTGGGTGTGGTGTCTCTCAACTTTCGTTTGCTGTGGCAACCCCTGAAACAGAGAAAAGCCGAAAGAAATAGAAGAAGAAAAATAATGTAAAGATTCATAAAGGTTAGTTATACTGTATCTCTTGTTTTCAACGAGCAAAAAATGGGCCACTGTTGTTTACATCATTTTAAACCGGATGTACAATTGTCCCAAAACAAAATAATAATCCAATGATTTGAACCATAAAACCTTGTTAGTCATCAGAAAATGTGTAATATCACTTTTACACACAAAGTTAATTATAGTTTGAAAACAGCAGGATCGCAAAATTACTTCATTTATTTATTTATTTATTTATGTATTGTGCTAGGAAGTCTCTGGCCTGTGCCCCTTCCAACATTTGCAGCTGCTACTTCACAAACAGTATCCTGCCACCATCCTCCATGCATAAAATGTAAAAAGGAACAGAAAGACTAAGATGCATTTGGTGCAGTTTGGCAGCTTGACCACAACAGCGTGCAATGTTCTAACACTGCTTAAAATGTCTGTGATGATCTAAAATAACCCCTAACCATGCAAAATGTTTAAATGTATAATACATGCAACCGATGCATGTGTAAAAATGTAAACAATATAATTGTAAATAAATTACACATTAGTTGTTGGTTTTTTTTTATAAAGTATCAAAAACCAGGAGAAACAAAGTACAATAAATCTCTGACTTCAAAAAAAAAAAAAAAAACTTATCATGGAATGGTTGCAAAACAAGTTTTAATCCTGTTATCACTTACAGTACAGCAGCTTAATATAGCATGTTCCCCTGTTTTGTATAACTTCTTGTTCATGGTGATTTTACAGCCGCTTTAATTGCCTCAGCTACGTAATGCAAAACGCATTTTTTTGTAAGTTTAACTTTCTGCTTTGTCTTGAATCAATATTTTGCTCTGATGTGTGAAGTTGTATATATGTGGTTAGCTTATATTCAGTACTAAATGACTTAACTTAGTGAAGCCCCAATGAATAACTTTGGACGTCAGGATAAATCCCCGAAGTTAATGAAACAGTAATTTTGGGCGATCTCACCGCGCTCATGTAATTTTCATGCTGTGTTGAGAATTTTTCAGCGAATGTAATTGACATCGTTGTATTCCTTAAGTTGTCAGCTTTATTTTGATGTATAGTTTATACAGCTACGATTTGTAGTTATTGTGCTATGTTAGTTTAACGGTGTTGAAGTAAACACAAAATTCACTCTGTTCATAAAAATTTCAGAGCTAGCAGCTAGGTCACGTGTGGTGTCTTCCCTGATGTCCGCTCTGACGCTATTTAAGCGTAAGCGCTCTTCAGGGCAGTTCTTGCTAGACTCTAACTTATACTGTAAGGGTGTGCTAGCTAGACTTGTACTGGCCTAGCAAGACGGTACACTGTAAACTTATGAAGTTGGGTGTTTCCTTAACATTTTGGCGCAAAGAATAGAAACAGAAATGTGTTATTGCAGTTCTATGCTGATGAAGTGACTGTAACCTACTGACTGATCAGTGAAAGGGACTTTGTTCTTTCCGTGGATATTTTGGAATTCGGGGATGGTGTATGTCTGAACACAAGTTTTGTGGACATGATTTAGGTGCGGTGAGTACCATTTATTGCCATCTGAACCAGGTGTTTAGCAGTCTAGGCTGTTTTTTCTCTTTATCTCTTATTTATTTAATGCATGAAACCCTACTTTGGAATTGTAGTAAGCCTTAGAGGTGTATTCATGTGAGGAAGATTTAGCACAGTAGACAAGAGACATCTGTGTGTTGGTGTCCTTAGAAATTGCTGAGATATGTTAGATTGTCACTCGTAAGGTCTTAGGTACAATTCTGTGTGTCAAAAGATTTGACACATTTTGTGTGACTCATCTGTGTAACCTCAGAAACTGTATTTGAGCATTGTAAAGACATCTTTTGAAAACCTCCTGTTAGTCTAAGTTGGTGAAGTAGACATTTGATTACACAATGTATCATCATGCTTGTTAGTTTACTGTATTTAGCAACTATGTTGACGTGGAATTCCTTATAAGAAAGTAGTTTGGTTGTCATCTGTGTTACCTTTGAAATCAGTCTCTGTTAATTGTGTATCTTGTAAATGTCTTTATATTAGATGGGGTGTGTAATAAACTTTGGATCAAATTGTTTATTGGAGTTGTCCTTTGAATTCGTAATAAAACCAAGTAAACAAGCAGAGTGTTTAATGAACCCGTGATTAAGGCTATTTATGTGCCTATATACTTTTGTGAAAGTAATGCAGCCGTAATGGGGGGTCGCAAGTGTCCACGCTCACGCCGGTCTCAAGCCCAGATAAATGCAGAGGGTTGCGTCAGGAAGGGCATCCTGCGTAAAACCAGTGCCACAAAAATATGTGGGTCAAAATTAGAAAGACATACTGGATTGGTCGAGTTGTGGGGCAGTGGTGGTCTAGTGGTATAGGGCACTGGATTGCTGATCCAATGGTTGGGGGTTCGATTCCCACTCTCCACAAGGTTGTCACTGTCCCCCCCAGTGCAGCTAACTGGGTTATCAAAGGCGGGCCATGTCTCTCACTGTCTATGGTGAGAAGCATGTAAAAGAACCATTGCTGACTTTCGAAAAGAGTAAGATAAGATAAGATACAGCTTTATTAATCTCACAATGGAGAAATTCACTGTTACAGGCTCTTGAGGTACTATCAGTAGGGGGTGCAAAAATAGATACAAGTACGAACATACACACATACATATATTATATAAGTAAATAAATAAATAGATACATAAATAGTATAAATTACTAAACAATAAAAGAAAAGAATGGAGCAACTTTATAGATTGGCCTATATTAAAGTGTAATGTATCTGAGTGCAGAGTAGATGGGTTGATGTGGTTCACAGTCAGTGGGGTAGATGTGGTTGATTAAAGTGCACGGGGTTTTTATTGCACATAACCGGTATTTTCACAGACAGTTACAAAGTGGCGTTGTACAGTCTGATAGCGGTGGGAATGAACGACCTGCGGTAGCGCTCCTTCCTGCACTGAGGATGCCTCAGTCGTACACTGAAGGAGCTGCTTAGCTCCTCGACAGTCTGGTGAAGTGGGTGAGAGCTGTTGGACAGGATGGATGTGAGCTTTGCTACCATCCTCCTCTCACTCACCTCCTCCACAGAGTCCAGTGGGCAGCCGAGGACAGAGCTGGCCCTCCTGACCAGCTTGTTCAGTCTCTTTCTGTCCCGCTCTGTGCTGCCCGGGGCCCAGCAGATGGCAGCGTAGAGGATTGCAGAGGCTACCACAGAGTCATAAAATGTCCTGAGCAGAGGTCTGCATACTCCGAAGGACCTGAGTCTCCTCAGAAGGTGGAGGCGACTCTGGCCCTTCTTGTACAGGGCGTTGGTGTTGTGGGACCAGTCCAGTTTATTGTTAAGGTGAACACCCAGGTACTTGAAACTGTCCACTGTCTCAATGTCCTGTCCCTGGATGTTCACTAGTAAATGTGTGTGTGTGTGTGTTTGAGTGCTTCTCCTGAAGTCGACCACCATCTCCTTCGTCTTCCTAGTGTTCAAGCACAGGTGGTTGCGCTCACACCAGTCCACGAAGTCGACGATGACCGACCGGTACTCCAGCTCGTTCCCCTCTGACACACGGCCCACGATGGCGGAGTCGTCCGAGAACTTCTGGAGGTGGCAGCTGTTTGTGTTATATATGAAGTCCGAGGTATAGATGTTAAAAGGAAGGGTGAGAGGACGGTGCCCTGCGGTGCCCCCGTGCTACAGACTACCACCTTTGACTTACAGCGCGCAGCCGCACGCATTACTGTGGACGGTTAGTAAGGTAGTCAATAATCCAGGCAGCAAGATGCCCGTCCCACTCCCACGTCCTCCAGCTTCCCCGCAGGCGCCGCTGGCCTGATGGTGTTGAAGGCGCTGGAGAAGTCAAAGAACATGACCCTCACAGCGCTGCCGGCGATCTCCAGGTGGGTGAGTGCCCGCTGCAGAAGGTAGATGACGGCGTCTTCTACTCCGATGTTGGGCCTGTAGGCAAACTGCAGCGGGTCTAGGGTGGGGCTCACCATAGAGCGGAGGTGTTCAAGGAGGAGCCTTTCCATGATCTTAATGAGGTGGGAGGTCAGGCGACAGGTCTGTAGTGGGCTGGTTCCTTCGCTTGTGCTGTTTTGGGAACCGGAACCACACAGGAGGTCTTCCAGAGGACTGGAACCTTCTCCAGGCTGAGGCTCAGGTTGTACAGGTAGCATAGTACCACACAGAGCTGGTCTGCGCAGGTCCTCAGCAGCCTGGGACTGATGCCATCAGGTCCTTCAGATTTCCTCTGATTTAGTCGCCTCAGCTGTCTCCTCACCTGGTCTGATGTGAGGGAGAGGGGGCTGGGGTGGGCTGCAGAGGGAGGGGATGTGTCTGTCGGGCTGTAGCAGTCAAGTGAAGTTGGCCTGGGGAGGGGAGGTGTCAGCTGGTCTGGAGACGTGTGAAGAGGGAGGGAACAGGGGAGGTGCAGAGGGGAGGGGAGAATCAAACCTGTTGAAGTAGCAGTTTAGTTCATCCGCCCAGCGCTGGTCACCATCAGCTGTCCCTCTGACACTCTGCCCAAATCCAGACATGGTCTTTAGTCCTCTCCAGTCGTCCCCGCACGTTGTTCTGAGCCAGCTTCTCCTCCATCTTCTTCCCATAGTCCTTCTTTGCCCTCCTGATCCTCCACTGGAGCTCACGCTGGACCTTCTTCTGCTCCTCTCTGTCCCCCGAGATGAAAGCCCTCTTTTTCTGGTTCAGGAGGACTTTGAGCTCAGAGGTGACCCATGGGTGGTTGTTGGAGAAGCACCGTACTCTCCGTGTTGGCACGGTGCTGTCCACGCAGAAGTTCATGTAGTCGGTGATACAGTGTGTGAGGCCGTCGATGTCATCACCAAAGGAGTTACAGAGCATGCTCCAGTCTGTGGTCTGGAAACAGTCCCTAAGCCTCTCGTTGGTCTCCTCGGTCCACACTTTCACAGACCTCTTCTGTGCAGGTTCCTTTCGCACCCTGGGTGTGTATTGGGGGAGCAGGTAGACCAGGTTGTGGTCTGAGCGTCCCAGTGGGGGGAGGGGGGAGGAGCTGTAAGCATCCTTCACATTTGCATACAGTAAGTCCAGTGTTTTATTGTCTCTTGTGGCGCACTTCACGTATTGCGTGAACGTCGGAAGAGAGGCGGAGAGAGGCGTGGTTAAAGTCCCCGCTGATCAGAATCATGGCGCGGGGTGACGAGTCTGTGTCTGATTAACGGCGCTGTGTAGACGCTCACACGCCGCCGCCGCGCATCAGCCGAGGCGGAATGTACACGCATAAAAACACAATCACGTGTGAAAACTCCCTCGGTAGATAATATGGCCGCGCGCTTAACGCGAGCAGCTCTAGGTCCCGCGTGCACAGCTGCTCCTTCACGTGCACGTTTGCCGGGTGGCACCATCGTTCATTCACATAGACCGCCACACCCCCTCCTTTCTTCTTACCGCTCTCCGTTACACTCCGATCTGCACGCGCGAGTGTAAATCCGTTAAGAGAAACCACAGAGTCCGGTGTGAGTTCATTCAGCCACGTCTCCGAGAAACACATGAGGCTGCAGTCCCGGTACTGCCTCTGCTGCCGGGTCAGCGCCGCCAGCTCCTCCGTCTTGTTGGCGATCGCGCGGACATTTCCCATGATGACAGAGGGAACACATGTCCTCCGCGTCTTTCGTCCCCCTCTGCAGCCTCTCCTTTTCCTCCGTATTTCCAAAGGAACAACGGGCTTTTCCGCGTGAAGGAGGGTGGGGGCGCGCAGGCTGAGGAGGGTCTCACGTGTGTAAGACCTGCGTTGCTCAGAGCCGTCGGTGAATGAGTTTCCTGACGCCGATCCAAAAAGTGAAAATAAAAGTGCACAGAAGAACAAAAGCATCATGAAAGTATGTTTTCCAGATGCAGGATTGAAGAAAGAAAAAGAAAATTTGAAAAAAGATAAAGAAACACGCCTATATACAATAGAAAAGAGAAAAAAAAGAAAGAAAAATAAACTGAAGAGCTCCTGTAACTGGCTGCAGGTCACCCGGCGCCATCTTGGAAAAAAAGGCTAAGTCGTCAGCGTGTTTCTGTCCCTTGCTAAAAGGGTTGTGACAGGAAGGGCATCCGACATAAAAACCTCTGCCAAATCGAATGTGCGAATCAGATGATTCGCTGTGGCGACTCCCGAGTAAAAGGGAAAAAGCCGAAAGGAAGACAGACAGTTTGTTTTAGTGCAATAAGAGCATACTTTCTGAGAAGTCAACTTTTTGCATGCCTGATCTTCAGATTGCCCTTTTTCTCCTGAATCGTATATTTTGTCCTTAGCCCTGCCCTTGAATTTCTTATTAAAATGTCTAGACAGATTTGAATCTCTCTTACCACCATAACTGTCATTATGGGCAAGTACATATTCATTAGCACATTTACCAGCATCAACTTGTTTCTTATCCTTGTAATCTGATAACAACTTGAGACCAGGAGACATGTTTCTTCACATCCTCTAAAATGCACAACTCTAGCAAAAAAATCAGTGTAAGTTTCATGATCAAACTTTTGTAAGCTACGGAACTTCTGTTTATAAGCCTCACCGGAAACTTCATGAGCCCTGAGAACAGCTAACTTAGTTCATTATTAGCTTGTTCATAATTACTGGAGACAGTATCTTCCAATGAGTTGTAGGTAGTAGCCGCTTTACCCTTGAGTCTGTACTGAACTAAGATATGCCAATACTGTTTTGACCAACATAGCTCTGAAAGAACATGTTCAAACTGAGAGAAAACTCCTTCAACTTCTGATTCATCAAAATGGGGAACAGGGCGAGAGCAATCATGAAGCCTGAAATGATCACCATGAGAATCAACATGGTTATTGTTCTGATTTAACTCTAACCCCCTGAGTTTAATCTCATGTTCTCTAGCCTATGTCTGTCCTGAACTTCCCTAGCGTCATGCCTTTCCTGAGCTTCTAATTCCCTAATTCTAGCCTCTATTTCTAGCTTTCTTTCCTCCAACTGAAGTTACCTCAACTCAATTTGCTCAGCTAAGCTGGGTTGTGAACTCAGAATTGTAATGGAATCTGTTTCCTCCTCAACTTCCGGTTCAGCCCACATAGCCTCACTCAACAACTGCCAAAGTTGTCTGACACCTAGACTTGGATCAATAGCCACACTAAACCTTTCAGCAATATTTAACAACTCTTTAGAAAGATGCTTAATTTGCTCTACCGTTGGTTTGGTAGATTTAGCCATGTTTAAACAACCTTTGACTCTAGTAAACCAAGCCGATAAAATTTTGAAATTTGCATAATCGTGATGGAGAAATTCTGACTCTTCGAAACCAAAGTTTCCTAGCAACTCATCAACACAATGATCATCGAAGATCCCGGACGAGCCCCCAATTTATGCTTTAGATTTACTCCTGTTATAGTGCTGACCCTTTTCTACTTCAGTAGAATCAAGACACTTTTGCAAAAGTATATTCTTATTTTCCTTTTGGCTTTTACCTTCAGCGGTCGCCACAGCAAATCATCTGCCTCCATCTCACTCTATCCTCTGCATCTTCTACTCTTACACCAACTACCGTCATGTCCTCCTTCACCACATCCATGAATCTTCTCTTTGGTTTTCCTCTCGGCCTTCTGCCTGGTAGTTCCAACCTCAGCATCCTACTACCAATGTATTCACTATCCCTCCTCTGTACATATCCAAACCATCTCAATCTAGCCTCTCTGACTTTGTCTCTAAAACCGCTTACATGTACTCATTCCTGATCCTATCCATCCTCGTTATTCCCAAAGAGAACCTCAACATTTTAATCTCTGCTACCTCCATGTGCGCCTCCTGTCTTTTCCCCAGGGCCACCTAGGATTTCACAAGGCCAGAACCACATACTGACCATTATGTGTGCTACTACTAGATTTTCAGAGGCTATTTCTTTACATAAAGTCGCAGCTAGGGTAGTTTCAAAAGCTCTCATCAAATACTTCATGCTGACTGGTTTACCAGAGGAGATACAATCAGATCAGGGGAGTAATTTCCTGTCTAAGATCTTTAGGCAAACCATGGACATATGTGAGGCGTTTCACCAAAAGTAGGCACTTGTCCCACAGACCACTTTTGAGACAAAGGCCAGAAAAGTACAAATGGTCCATTTTTTTGAATCAAAATTTGGATTTTTGCATAAACTATTAAAACAAGTATTCAACTATCACTTGGTCATGTGAAATCGACTTAAACTCACTAAAAATTACTTATTCCCTCTCAATTTTCACCTTTTTTCTACACTCTCCATTGCCCTGGATTGTTGAGCCAAAGTACTTAAAATCCTCCACCTTCTTTATCTATGCTCCCAGGAACCTCACCGTCCCTCTTGAGTCCTTCTTGTTCACACACATGTATTCTGTCTTACTGAGGCTAACCTCCATCCCTCTCCTTTCCATGGCATACCTCCACCTCTCTAGATTTTCCTGCACTTTTTCTCGGCTCTCACTACAGATCACAATGCCATCTGCAAACATCATAGTCCATGAGGAATCTTATCTCATCTAGTCTGTCAACCTGTCCATCAAAATGGCAAACAAGAAGGGGCTCAGAGCTGACCCTTGAGGCAGTTCCACCTCCACCATGAACGCTTCTGTCACACCAACAGCACACCTCACCACTGTCTTACATCTCTTGTACATGTCCTGCACCACTCTAACATACTTCTCAGCCATTCCAGACTTCCTCATGCAATACTTCAGTTCCTCTCTCGACACCCTGTCATATGCTTTCTTCACATCCACAAAGGCACAATGCAGCTCCCTCTGAGCTTCTATGTACTTCTTCATTAACATTCTCAAAGCAAACACTGCATATGTGGTGCTTTTTCTTGGCATGAAACCAAACTGTTGTTCACAAATGCTGACCTCTGCCCTTAGTCTAGTTTTCACTATTCTTTCCCATAACTTCATCCTATCGCTAATCACCTTTATCCCTTTGTAGTTACCACAACTCTGCATGTCTCCCTTGTTCTTAAAAATGAGCACAAGCACACTTCTCCATTCCTCTGGCACCCTCTCACTCTGTGAGACCTAATTGAATGTTCTTGTCAGAAAATCTACTGCTACCTCCCCTAGACACTTCCATACCTTCACCAGTATGTCATCAGGACCAACTGCCTTTCCACTCCTCATCCTCTTCAATGCCCTCCTCACTTCACCCTTACTAATTTTTGCTACTTCCTGGTCCTCTACAGTCACCTCCTCTACTCTTTTTTCTCTCTCATTTCCCTCATTCATAAGCTCTTCAAAGTACTATTTCCATCTTCCCAGCACACTTCTATCATCAGTCAACACATTTTCCACTCTGTCCTTAATCACTCTCACTTGCTGCACATCTTTCCCATCGCTGTTTATCTGCTTTGCCAACCTGTACAAATCATTTTCTCCCTCTTTACTGTCCAACCCATCATAGAAGTCATCATATGTCCTCTGTTTGGCCTTTGATACCACTACCTTCACCTTATGCTGTGTCCACCTGTACTCCTGTTTTCTCTCTTTGGTCCTCTCACTGCCCCACTTCTTCTTAGCTAACCTTTTTTTTTGTACACACTCCTGTACTTCCTCATTCCACCACCAAGTCTCCTTATCTATGTTCCTTCCAGAGGACACACCAAGTACTTTTCTACCTGTCTCCCTGACCACATTATCTACAGTTATCCAGTCATCTGGAAGCACTTTCTGACTATCCAAAGCCTGTTTCAGCTACTCCTTGAAGACAACACAACCCTCTTCTTTTTTCAGCTTCCACCAGTTTTTTTCCTGCTCTGCCTTTGCCTTCTTTACATTCTTCACCATCAGCGTCATCCTGTAGACCATCACCCTATGCTTTTTAGCAACATGCTCATCCACTACTACTTTACAGTCACTAACTTCTTTCAACTTACTTTGCCTACACAAGATATACAGGCAAACTGTGTGCTCATACGTCTGCTTTTATAAGTCACCCTGTGCTCCTGTCTCTTCTGGAAGAAAGTATTCACCACAGCCATTTCCATCCTTTTTGCAAAATCTATCACATGTCCTTCTGTGTTCCTGTCCTGGACACCAAACCTGCCCATCACGTTCTTGCCCCCTCTGTTGCCTGCACCAACATGTCCATTGAAATCTGCACCAATGACCACTCTTTCACCTCTGGGGGTACTCTACATCACTTCATCTAACTCACTCCAGAATCTCTCCTTCTCTTCTAGCTCACATCCTGCCTGTGGAGCATAAGCACTAAAGACAATGAACATCATGCCTTCAATTTCTAACTTGAGAATCATCACTCTGTCTCACACTCTTTTCACTTCTAGAACATTCCTGACAAACCCCTCCTTCAAGATGACTCCTACTCCATTTCTCGTCCCATCCACACCATGATAAAACAACTTAAACCCTGCTCCTAAGCTTTTAGCCTTGCTTCCTTTCCACCTGGTCTCCTGAATACACAGTATGTCCATGTTTCTCCTCTGCATCATGTCAGCCAGCTCTCTACCTTTTCCTGTCATAGTTCCAACATTCAAAGTCCCTACTCTCAGTCCTAGACTCATGCCTTTCCTCTTCTTTCTCTGCTTACGGACATGCCTCCTGCCTCTCCTTCTTCGACTCGACCAAAAGTAGTCTAGTGTCCACCTGCACCCTGTTGGTTAAAAGCACTGATGGCATTCGTTGTTAACCCGGGCCTCGACCAATCTGGTATGGAGAAATATTTGTTATTTGCATCTCAGATCTGGAGCAGGTTTTACGTCAGATGCCCTTCCTAACACAACCCTCTGCATTTAACTGGGTTTGGGACCGGCATGATAGAAAACACTGGCTAACCCCCCCCCCCCCCCAGACCTTACAGCTCCATTTCGGGAGACCAGTTTCTCAAGTTTAGAAATAGGGATGCAATCCCATTCTTATCTAATCCAGGCCTCTAATTGTTCATCTGTCCTGGGACTTCTCTCTTGCACCTTCCTCTTCATGATGCGCCAAATGTGCTCTATAGATGCAAGATCTGGATTGCAGGCTGATGATGATGATGATGATGATGATTATGATGATGATGATGATGATGATGATGATGATGATGATGATGATGATTAATTTATTTATTCATTACAAAATATATTATTTCTCTGTACTGGGGATGATGATAACTCAAATACAAATATAAATTCCCTGAAAGCATCTACAAAAAGTAACCAAATCTATTGACAGAGCCAAAGTATCATCACTGGACTCCGATACCTCATGCTTATTTTCTTCGAGTCTTTACCTCAAGTAGGAGAGCAGAAACAGTCATACTAATCTTAAGAGATCTAAACCATGTAATCTGCTAAATTTAGTTACAAGGGCAATGGCCAATGCTATGGTAGATTTGATGCAAGCTTTACTTCATGAATTTTAATTCAGTTTGACATGCAGGATCCTCAGAGCAGTTTTTCTGCTCCCAGAAGCAATTAATATGCATTGTAGAGCCAATGAAGTGAACTTACTTTATGAGTGCTGACAAGCTTCATGACAGTGCCATGCCAAGTACTGCTACTTTTATATCTATTGCTGAAATACAGCATTGCTTTTAGCAGGTGTCTGTTTATGTACTTTCAGAACTGTTATTGACACACTATAGTGCATTATAATTGTTTTATTTGAAATCATATTTTAAATACTACACAGAAACATTTGCATGAGGCCATCCCAGCCCAGGAATTGAGCCCAGGACCTTCTTTCTCTGAGGTGGACGGGATAATCATTTTGCAATTCTGTGGGAGGAAAAGCATACACATGCTAATGCAAATATAGAGAGAACGAATATCAATATATATAGACACTGGAAAAATCGGACAATTCTTGAGTTTCTGGAAGGCAATGCATGCTTGCATAATTTTAGTACAACTTTATGCACCCTTTTACAGAAGTCTGAATAGTATTCATTACATTTAATCATTAAATTGTTGACCTTTCAGAGAGGATAGCATCAGCCAGTGAGAAAAGGGTGAGAATTTGAATATTTGATATATGAGATGGTTTGGACATGTACAGAGGAGGGATAGTGAGTATATTGGTCGTAGGATGCTGAGGTTGGAACTACCAGGCAAAAGGCCCAGAGGAAGACCAAAGAGAGGATTTATGGATGCGGTGAAGGCGGACATGAAGGTCGTTGGAGTAAGAGTAGAAGATGCAGAGGATAGGGTGAGATGGAGGCAGATCATTTGCTGTGGCGACCCCTGAAGGGAACAGCCGAAAGGAAAAGAAGAAGATATATATATATATATATATATATATATATATATGCCCTTGACTATTCGCGATTTTGCACCCACGGTTTGAGTATTCACTGACTGCCGAGCAAACGGCACATGATCCAAATTCAGCCAATGGCCGTGCTCCTTTCTCTTGATTGGTTGAGCTCATGCCCTGCCCCCTTTTCCTCATTCACACACAAGTTGTCAATGAGCATCTTTTTTGTGTGTGTTTTATTTACCAGTTAAGCTCTATGATACCACTCAAACGCTATGCGTCATCTCTGGCTAAGCGATGGAAAACTCTGGATGTCTCTTCTGAAGAAATAAGACTTTCTCCTGAGAAACGACGGTTTTCTCTGAACTGTTGCATTAAAATCTTTTGCAATTATTATTCCAGCACAATACCTAAGTTCATGTTTAAGCGTGAGATTTTATGTTCTGCAGCATGTTTAACAAATGATAACAAAAGGATAAACGATAAAGATAGATAAACGATAAAGATATTACGCTTCATGTCCTTTTACATTCAACTTGGAGTGACGTCTGGAGTGATGTCACCAAGATGGCGCTGCCCAGAGGGCGACGCCGCGGAGTTCTCAGAGTTAAATTGTTTCTTTGTTCATTTTAATTTGTTTTATTTGTTGTTTTGTTTGTTTATGTTTTGCACTATGCTCATCTACGACCGGTCGACTTTACTACATTTATGAGATCGGAGTATCTTCGGGCATGTATTACAAAGCACGCTCAACTGTGCTGGTTAGCCGGGCTGCAGCTAACGGAGCTAATATGCTATGGTAGGCAGCTCAATGCAAGCTGCACCCCAGCGGACAATAAGCCCAGGTGGGAAGGGGCCGATGACAACTCCGGCGCTTAGGATTGCAGGGGATGAAGACCGCGTAGCCGGCTGGTGCAATCGCCTCGAGCCATGTTTCACAAAAAGACAGTTCTGTAGATTCCTCTGCGCTTCAATCTGAGCATGAAGCTTGTCCATCTTGTTTCGCAGGGACTGAACATTTTCAAGCAGTATGGCCGGAAGTGCTAACCAAGTCTCTTAGAACTCCGCCTGGGTTTAGGCAATGGTATTGGATGTCTCTTCTGAAGAAATAAGACTTTCTCCGAAAGAAACAACACTTTCATCTGAAATGCCTGAAGAGGAATAATCATCTGAACTGTTCTAAAACACTCCACCATTAGAGTGTTTTTTTTTTCAATTATTATTCCAGTACAATACCTAAGTTAATGTTTAGAATATCTGTGTGTGTGTGGTGTAGCATGTTTCTCATTTTGTTTTGTTTATTTCATTTATTACATTTCTTGTTATTTCATGTCCTTTTTGTTATGGTCTGTGTTTTCGGGACTTTGATTTTGGCAGCTGTGCCTCTAACTAACTGTTTTCTCTCCACTTTGACTGAGGGGCGTGACTAAGCTGCTTGGTGTCTCACATCTGAATTAATCTGAACTGGATCTGAACTGGATTCATCTAAAACACATCTGAATTGGACCCAAATCCCCAACTATGGGTTAAATAGCTCGCCGCTGTGCAAACGACTTCTGGCTGAGCCTCTGGAGCAAGATCCAGATGGCAGCTGGCACTGGCAGCACAATGGCCATGTACAATGGCATCAAGACAGCTACTGGCCTAACTACAATTAAGACTGCAACCCTCAAGACCAAGACTGGGGAGGTGATCATGGACCAAGGCAAGCAGCTTGAATGCTGGGTGGAACATTACCTGGAGCTATACACGACCAAGAATGTGGTGACCGATGCAGCATTAAATGCCTTGCCAAACTTACCTGTCATGAAGGATCTGGCTTACCTGCCTTCAGTGGACGAACTGGGCAAAGCCATTGATTGTCTGGCCTGTGAAAAAGCCCCTGGAAAGGATGGCATCCCCCCTGAAGTCTTGAAGAATGGCAAGCCAGCACTCCTGCAGCACCTCCATGAGCTGCTGTGCTTATGCTGGAAGGAAGTGTTCATCCCCCAGGACATGCACGATGCAAACATTGTAACCCTCTACAAAAACAAGGGCGACCGCAGTGACTGTAACAGCTACCGTGGCATGTTCCTCTTTAGCATCATAGGGAAAGTCTTTGCTCATGTTGTCCTTACTCGCCTTCAGATTCTTGCTTCCTGGGTGTACCCAGAATCGCAGTGTGGTTTCAGGGCAGGCTGATCCACAGTTGATATGATCTTCCCACTTCGTCAACTGCAAGAGAAGTGTCGGGAGCCCCTGTACGTTGCCTTCATAGACCTGACTAAAGCATTCGACCTGGTCAGCAGAAGCGGACTCTTCAGCCTCCTGCAGAAGATTGGATGTCCTCAAAGGTTACTCCAAATAGTGACCTTCTTTCATGAGGACATGCACAGCACAATCTGATTCAATGGTGGGACTTCTGAAGCCTTCCCAGTGAGCAGTGGTGTGAAGCAAGGCTGTGTCCTAGCTCCAACACTCTTTGGGATATTCTTCTTGATGCTTCTTCAGTATGCCTTCTCTGACGGTGAGGAAGGGATCCATATCCACACCAGATCAGATGGAAAACTGTTTAACATAGCTCGACTGCGTGCTAAGACGAAGGTGAAGCAGGTCCTCAGCCGCAAGATGCTGTTAGCGGATGACGCTGCACTGACGTCCCACACTGAGGCTGGTCTTCAAGAGCTAGTCAATCGCCTGCCCCATGCCTGTAATGAATTCGGACTGACCATCAACCTGAAGAAGATAAACATCCTGGCCCAGGGCACAAACACAGTCCCAAACATCAACATAACATGCAGCTTGATGTCGTGGACGCCTTCACCTACCTGGGATCCACTATCACCAACACTCTCTCTCTTGACACAAAGATCTCATGCAGAATCGGGAAAGCCACCGCAGTGATGTTCAAACTGAACAAGCGTGTACGGAGTAACACCCAGCTAAGGGAGAACACCAAGCCACGTGTCTACCAGGCCTGTGTACTCAGCACACTCCTGTATGGCAGTGAGGCCTGGTCCACGTACGATGGTCAGGAAAAGCAGCTCAACAGCTTCCACCTCCGCTATCTCAGGCATCTGCTCCATATAAAATGGCAAGACAAAATAACCCACACCGAGGAACTACAGCGTGCTGGCATGTCAAGTGTGCTCGCACTGCTTAGCCAGAGACGACTTAGGTGGTGGTTGGGTCATGTATGGCGAATGGACGAGCGGTGCATCCCTAAAGGCATGTTGTATGGAGAGCTGAGTGAGGGCTCCCACCGCTTAGGAAGACCACAGCTTCGGTAGATGGCAAGCTTAGGTGTGCAAGCGGGACATGAAATTATCTGGCATCGACATCAACACCTGGGAAGGCACTGCTGAATCACTTCTGAAAAACAGCCTTCCAGCTCGGGAAGACCACTGTCAATGAGGGGGGGTCAACAAAAATGAAAGCAACAGAATAAACAAGCTAGCTGAGAAAAGAGCAAAAGGGAAAGAAAGGTCAGCCCCCATGGCACCTCATAAGCCCTTTTGGATGCAGTAATTGTTGAAGAAACTGTCACTCAAAGGGTGGGCCTTTACAGTCACGACCGCAAATGCCTACCATAGCGCTACACCATCGTCTCTCGAGACATACAGCTGCTGACAATATATATCTTCTTCTTTCTTCTTTTTCATTCAGCTGTTCCCTTCAGGGGTTGCCACAGCAAATGATCTTCCTCCATCTCTCCCTCTCCTCTGCATGTTCTACTCTTACTCCAAAGACTTTCATGTCCGTCTTGACCACATCCATAAATCTTCTCTTTGGTCTTCCTCTGAGCCTTCTGCCTGGTAGTTCCAACCTCAGCATCCTACGACTAATATATGCAATGCCCTCCTCACTTCTCCCTTACTAATATTTGCTACTTCCTACTCCTCAACGGTCACCCCTTCTACTCTTTTTTGTCTCTCATTTTCCTCATTCATCAGCTCTTCAAAGTACTCTTTCCATCTTCCCAGCACACTTCTGTCATCAGTCAATACATTTCCCTCTCTGTCTTTAATCACTCTAACTTGCTGCACGTCTTTCCCATCTCTATTTCTCTGCTGTGCTAACCTGTATAGATCATTTTCTCCCTCCTTACTGTTCAACCTATCATACAAGTCATCATACGCCCTCTGTTTGGCCTTTGACACTGCTACCTTCGTCTTACGCTGTGTCTTCCTGTACTCCTGTTTACTCTCTTCGGTCCTCTCAATGTCCCACTTCTTCTAAGCGAACCTCTTCTTTTGTACACACTCCTGCACTTCCTCATTCCACCACCAAGTTTCCTTATCATTCCTTATACACACAGTCGGTCCCCACCCAATTTACGAAATTAATCCGTCCCAGAGCCGTCTTCATAACGCGGGGATTTCCTAAGTAGGGGTTGCATCTTGCATGTTAAACGCCTAATTCGTTGCAAGGCTCCAGTCTTTGGACTGGATGAACCCCATAAACCCTTTAAAAATGATAAAAGTACAAAAAATTTGTATGAAATTTGTGTTAAAAGTAAAAGAAAATTATTAGTTAAACCATTTAAACATTTTATTAACATATTAAACCATTTTATTTACATATTTATTAATTTAACCATTATTAAACATTTTTTATTCACACACACACACACACACACACACACACACACACACACACACACACACACACACACACACACACACACCTCTCTCTCTCTCTCTCTCTCTCTCTCTCTCTTTCGCACGCGTGCATGTGTGCGTGCGTGCGCGCTGCAGGCCACGCCCACAAGATGTGAATTCAAAGCGCATTCCCTGCTTGACAAACTCAACTTTAATTTCATTCCTTGATGGAACAGAATTCCAGATGAGCTCAAATGCGCCCACATTTATTAAACATTTACTGTCAAAAGTCCGCTCTGCGAGAACCTAAAGCTCGTAGAACAGACAGGGTTGCCAGGCAAGTTTAAGGTTTGGCTGTATCAGCATGGACTATTACCAAGAGTATTCTGGCCGCTCATGCTCTACGAAATAGCGAGTTCAACAGTGGAAGGATTGGAAAGGACCATTAACAGACATCTGCGAAGATGGCTGGGTGTACCACCAAGTTTTACAAGCATGCATCTGTATGGAAGAACAAATCAACTGCAACTTCCACTCTCATCAGTGGTGGAAGAATACAAGGTATCAAAAGCAAGACTGGTGATGACGCTGAAGAACTCCACAGATGAGATGATTAGGAGGGTAGCCATAGAAACGCGTACAGAAAGAAAGTGGTCAGCCAGCCAGGCTGTAAACCAGGCAGAGAGTAGGCTTAAGCGAAAAGACATAATTGGCACAACAGCAATTGGACGGTAGGGCCTCGGAACTATTAGCATCCCACGATGGTCCGCTGCATCAGGCAATGAGAAGAGGAAAATTGTCCAAGATGAAGTAAGGTTGAATGAAGAGGAGTCACACAAAACAAGAGCAGTTGAATTCGTACTGCAGGGTGCTTGGACAAGATGGACAACTACTGAAAGGAAGCTTACATGGGCGGAGATTTGGCAATACGAGCCGTTCAGATTGAGTTTCCTCCTGAGATCGGTGTATGACCTCCTGCCATCTCTGGAAAACTTGCATAGGTGGGGCTTAGGAGAAGACCCAAAGTGCGTACTCTGCAGCAAAGTAAGAACATTGGAGCATGTGCTGATATCTTGCAATGTAGCATTGAATCAAGGCCACGAGAGATGGAGACATGACAAGGTTCTACGGGAACTGGCTGACACGTTAGACAGAGAAAGGAGAAAGAAGAGGAGCCCCAAGAAAACAAGAAAATGTATCAACTTCATCAAAGAAAGGGAGGCTACATAGGCTACATATATAGTTGTAGTAAACTTAATCAGTTAGATTGATAAAGGACAGAGAGGGAAATGTATTGACTGATGACAGAAGTGTGCTGGGAAGATGGAAGGAGTACTTTGAAGAGTTGATGAATGAGGAAAATTAGATAAAAAAAGAGTAGAAGTGACTGTTGAGGACTAGGAAATAGCAAAGATTAGTAATGGTGAAGTGAGGAAGGCAATGGAGAGGATGAAGAATGGAAAGGCAGTTGGTCCTAATGACATACCAGTGGAGGTATGGAAGTGTCTAAGAGAGATAGCAGTAGCTTTTCTGACAAGAGCATTCAACAAGGTCTTAGAGAGTCAGAGAATGAATGAAAAGTGTGCTGGTGGCCATTTTTAAGAACAAAGAAGACGTGCAGAGTTGTGGCAACTCCAGAGGGATAAAGTTGATAAGGCATATGATGAAGTTATGGGAAAGATAATGGAAGCTAGACTCAGGGCAGAGGTAGCATTTGTGAACAACAGTTTGATTTTCATGAAAAAAACAGCTTAAACCCTGCTCCTAAGCTTATTGCTTCACACACAGACACACACACACACACACACACACACACACACACACACACACACACACACACACACACACACACACACACACACACACATTTCCTAAAAAGTAGTTATTTTGAACAAAAGGATTTTCCCCGACAGGAATCTTTTTTTATTTATTTATTTTTATTATTTATTTTTTTTTTTTACCCCCCTTTGCGTAAGAGAGATGGCTTCTTCCAGCAAGCTGGATAATCATTTGCATGTGTGCTATTTCTATGTCAGAAAGCTGCCTTCTTACTGTACACAAAGAATAAATTAAAGTTAAAAAAATAAAGTCAGAATTCTACTGAATGTAAGATGCTGTGGAATAGGATGCCTGCCAAATGCTACAAATATAAATAGAGTAAGGTTTTCTTTGTCAGCACTGTCAAGTTTCTTTGCCTTATGGGGTACTGTAGGTGGATTGCAGCACAACAAAGTAAAGGATCATATGGCTCATAATATGATTTTATTTGTTAAGATATGGGGGAAACAGTTAGTGGTCAGGTTTTTTTTTTTTTTTTTTTTTTTTTTTTTTTAAGATTATGTTAATGCAGAAAAGCACAACTAACTCAACAGATTAAATGTGAGAATCCCCCTGTAGATGTGCACATGCCCTGGGTATCAGATGTCAGACTCGTTTTGTCTGCTTTCCTCCCATATTGAACAATTCACTCTAAATCACATCCTCAAGTGGGCTGCTGTATTAATGTCCAAGTGGAGGCTCTGAGTCAGGACGTGCTCAAAATGTGTTCATTTACACAGATTCCCTGAGGGGATTGGTGTGTGGCAATACCCTGGCAATCAAGTATTCTCCACCGACTACTTCCTCGAATTCTTGTCCACACATTCTTCTTTTTCCTTCCATTTCTTATATAGCTTATATACTTTTAATACGGTTCATTTTTGAAAGGTCTGATTCTACACCATGAAGTGAACACATGCTCGGTGTAAATTGGCCTTGCTCAGGACAACAATATTAAATTTCATCGTCATGTCAGATTAAATTTAACATTTTTAACTTGTCATTGTGTTAAATCCGTTGTGTTATCTCTGGTTTTGGTGTGAACACAAAATCTTTTTTGTTCTGTTTACCAAAAATTTGAAAAAAAATGACATGGCATTGGCTCCGGATTGGTTGGGAATTGGATACAACTAAAATTAGGAAGAAAATTGTGGGAATCAAAAAAATGTATCAAATGATAACATGTATCTTGTGAATTAACCAAGATTTGGAACCCTGGTTAATACTGCAGTTTTGCTTTGATTCATGGGTGCATGCAAAGTGCCACTCAGGCTGAATGTCTGATTCTGTCAGTCTCATTACACTTTATCCTTTGCATTACTGGTTCCATCTGACCCACTTGTTAATGCAGAAAAATAAATAAATACATACATACATACATACATAAATAAATAAATTATGTTTTCTTCTGTACATGCCTAAATTTATTTGTTCATTTGTTTGTTTGTTTGCTATTTTTACCCCTGTAAAACCTCTACTAATTTGGAAACCAGGCACAATTGTACATATCAAATTTATTCCAGTGTAGAAATGTCTGTGTTTTGCTGTATAGAGGATGGAGTACACCAGGAAGAGCTTGCACCATTCCATTTTGCTATTTTCACTGCTGTGAGGAGACAGGCAGCGGATGAACACACAAAACCTTTCAATCAGCATACATATATAATCATAGTCATAATCATTTTTTTTCTTGCCTTAATCTCCCTCATCATGGCAGGCTTAGGCTTGTCAAAATAGATCAAGAGCGTAATGCAGTGCCGAATGTAGTGCTTAACTGATAAGCAAATATAGATCAAGTTGAATAAACCATCCCAAATCATTTTTTCGTGAGTTCCCAGTAGATGGAATGATGTAATCTGCTTGTTTTGATTTGTGACATTAGGCACTTTGGGTCAAAAATGCTTAAATGGAGACATGAACAATTAAACAATATATCTTTCAGATGACATAAAAAGAGTGAATATTTGATAAACAGCATATAAAGGGGGACAGCACAGTGATTGATTTGTTACATCTATCTCACAGCAGAACGGTCCTGGGTTCCTTGAATAATCATTTTCTTTGGGTAATCTGGTTTCATTTTACAATCCAAAGACATGCATATTAGGCTGTTCGGTAATTCTAAATTGTTGTTTGGAGTGATTGTGTCTTAGGTCTGCGATGGACTTGTGAACTATCCACAGTATACCCTGCCATTACACAGCTTTGGCTGAAATGGGTTCAGGTCTTTCCATGACCCTAGTAGCACGCCAGCAACTTCTACTTAAGTCTGAGAGACAGCTATGCATTTTGTGATGAACTATTTGTATACACCATATGGCCAAATGACCATCATATCTATATGTGAGTGTGGAGTCTCCCAGTCCAGTTTTAATTCTCTTTTTTTTTTCTTTTGTGAAAATAAGGTCTTTAGATAAAGTCTATCTTTGCTTATGCTTTTTGCAGATGACATTGTCCTTTAGGCTTCATCAAGCAGGGACCTCCAGCTCTCATTGGCGTGATTTGTAGCTGAGGGCAAAATGGCTGGGATGAAAATCAGCACCTCCAAGTCCGAGGCCATGGTTCTCAGCCAGAAAACGGTGGAATGCACCCTCTGGTTTAGGAATGAGGTCCTTCTCTAAGTGGAGGAGTTCAAGTAGTTCAGGGTCTTGATTATGGCTGAGTGAAGGATGGAGCGGGAGATCAACAGGTGAACCGATGCAGCCTCTGCTGCAAAGTGGAGCCTGTACAGGTCTGTCGTGGTGAAGAGGGGGGGGGGGGGGTGAGACACAGACCAAAACTTGCAATTTACCAGTCACTCTATGTTCCAACCCTCATCTATGATCACAAGCTTTGGGTTGTAACCGAAAGAACACGTTCACGGATACAAGTAGCTGAAGTGAGTTTCCTTTGCTAGATGGTGGGGGCCTCCCTTGTAAATAAGGTGAGAAGCTCAGCCATCCTGGGAGAGCTCAGAGTAGAACCACTGCTCTTCCGCATTGAGAGGAGCCAGTTGAGGTGGCTTGGGCATCTGGTTAGAATGCCTCCCAAACGCCTCTCTGGTGTGGTGTTTTGGGCATGTCCAACTGGGATGACACCCCAGGGTCGACCTAGAACATGCTGGAGAGACAATAGCTGGTCTGGGAATGTCTCAGTGTCCCCCTGGAAGAGCTGGAGGTAGTGGCTGGGGAGAGGGATGTCTGGGCCTCATTGCTTATGCTGCTGCCCCCAGCCAAACCCCAGATTAAGTGGACAAAGATGAGATGAGATGATATCTTCTTCTTTTCCTTTCGGCCATTCCCTTCAGGGGCCGCAGCAGCAAATCATCTCACCCTGTCCTCTGCATCTTCTTCTCTTACACCAATGACCTTCATGTCCTCCTTCACCACATTCATAAATCTTTTTTTGGTCTTCCTCTAGGCCTTCTGCCTGGTAGTTCCAACCTCAGCATCCTACTACCAATATATCCACTATCCCTTCTTTGTACATGTCCAAACCATCTGAATCTAGCCTCTCTGACTTCATCTCCAATATCCCAAACATGTGCTGTCTCTCTGATGTACTCGTTGCTGATCCTATACATCCTTGTTACCCCCAAAGAGAACCTCTGAGATGAGATGAGATGAAGTCTGTTTACTATTATTTCACTATTATACTATTATTAAATGATTATCAAGCTGTAGTCAGGGTTTGTTGTGACCACTGAGTTCTGGAATTGTGCCAACGAGTATGTCAATGAACCTTTCAAAAGGGCAGATCCAGATGTTCCCAAATTACATGCAAAAGGACATGTACAGCAGTGGCAGATATGGCCAGCCTTTGATATTCTACTTAGCTGCACTGAGGGGGTTGGGGCCTTGGCTCTTTTAGAGCCTCTTTCCATAGATGGTGAGAGACAGGGACAGTCTTTATTAATCCAGTTAGCTGCACTGTGGGTGATTTTAAACATTTTTCTGTGATCCTTATACATCCCAAATAAACATGCCGGTGGTAATAGCGGCAAGAAAACTCTTTTGAGAAAACATTGACTCAAAGGTGAAACCAATACTCAGTTGAGTGAGACCAGATAAAAAAAAAACACAAAACTATGCGCCTGAAACGTAAGGATAGTTTAACATGAACTCTAGCTGGTTATCTTTAAACTGTAATGGTAATTCACATCCTAAATAGATTTAGTAAAACAGTTTATATTACCAGGAAATGCAGCCGTGCGGGGGGGACAAACAAGTGCCTACCCTCACGCGGGTTCCAAGCCTGGATAAATGTAGAGGGTTGCGACAGGAAGGGAATCCGGCGTAAAACCTTTGCCAGAATACAAAATTCAAACTGTAAAGACAAATTTCATACCGGATTGGTTGAGGCCCAGGTTAACAACGACTGCCATCACTGCTGTTAACCAACAGGGTGATTGTGGAAATTGGACTACCATTGGTCGAAGACGTTGAAGAAGGAGAGGCGGGAGGTGTGTCCGTAGGCAGAGAGAGAAGAGGAAAAGCATGAGTTTAGGACTGAGAGTAGGGACTTTGAATGTTGGAACTATACAAGGAAAAGGTAGAGAGCTGGCTGACATGATGCAGGGGAGAAAGGTGGACATACTCTGTGTTCAGGAGACCAGGTGGAAAGGTAGCAAGGCTAGAAACTTAGGGGCAGGGATTAAGCTGTTTTTTCATGGTGTGGATGGGAAGAGAAATGGAGTAGGAGTCATCTTGAAGGAGGGATTGGTCAGGAAAGTTCTAGAAGTGAAAAGAGTGTCAGACAGAGTGATGAGTCTCAAGTTAGAAATTGAAGGCATGATGTTCAATGTTGTTAGTGCTTATGCGCCACTGGCAGGATGTGAGCGAGAAGAGAAGGAGAGATTCTGGGGTGACTTAGATAAAGTGATGCAGAGTACCCTCAGAGGTGAAAGAGTGGTCAATGGTGCAGACTTCAATGGACATGTTGGTGCAGGCAACAGAAGGGATGAGGATGAAGAGAGGAGCATAGGGTGACTTTTAAAAATGGAGATAGGAGCACACTGGTGGACTACATCTTGTATAGGCGGTGTAATTTGAAGAAAGTCAGTGACTGCAAAGTAGTAGTGGGTGAGAGTGTTGCCAAACAGCATAGGGTGGTGGTGTGCAGGATGATGCTGATGGTAAGAAAGGTGAAGAAGGCAAAGGCAGAGCAGAAGACAAAATGGTGGAAGCTGAAAAAGGAAGAGTGTCTTGTTGTCTTCAAGGAGGAGTTGAAACAGGTTTTTGGTGGTCAGGATGTGCTTCCAGATGACTGGACAACCACAGCCAATGTGATCAGGAACACCGGTAGGACAGTACTTGGTGTGTCCTCTGGAAGGAAATTAGACAAGGAGACTTGGTGGTGGAATGAGGAAGTGCAGGAGTGTGTACAAAAGAAGAGGTTAGCTTAGAAGAAGTAGGACATAGAGAGGACCGAAGAGAGTAAACAGCAGTACAGGGAAACACAGCGTATGGTGAAGGGAGCGGTGTCAAAGGCCAAACAGAGGGCGTATGATGACTTGTATGCTCGGTTGGACAGTAAGGAGGGAGAAAATGATTTATACAGGTTGGCACAGGAGAGAAAAAGAGATGGGAAAGACGTGCAGCAAGCTAGAGTGATTAAGGACAGAGTGGGAAATGTATTGACTGATGACAGAAGTGTGCTGGGTAGATGGAAAGAGTACTTTGAAGAGTTGATGAATGAGGAAAATGCAAGAGAAAAAATAGTAGAAGAGGTGATCGTTGAGGACCAGGAAGTAGCAAAGATTAGTGAGGGTGAAGTGAGGAGGGCATTTAAAAGGGTGAAGAGAAGGCAGTTGGTCCTGATGACATACCAGTGGATGTATGGAAGTGCCTCGGAGAAATAGCAGTACATTTTCTGACAAAAAACATTCAACAAGGTTTTAGAGAGTGAGAGCTTGGCAGAGGAATGGAGAGGTGTGCTGCTGCTGCCCATTTTTAAGAATAAGGGAGATATGCATAGTTGTGGCAACTATAGTGGGATGAGCCATAGCCATAGCCATACGATGAAGCTATGGGGGGAAATAGTGGAAGCTAGACTAAGGACAGAGGTCGGCATTTGTGAACAACAGTTTGGTTTCATGGCAAGAAAGAGCACCACAGATGCAATGTTTGCCTTGAGGATGTTAATAGAGAAGTACAGAGAAGGTCAGAAGGAGCTGCATTGTGCCTTTGTGGATCTGGAGAAAGCATATGACAGGGTGCCGAGAGAGGAACTGTGGTATTGCATGAAGTCTGGAGTGGCAGATAAGTATGTTAGAGTGGTGCAGGACATGTATGAGAGATGTAAGAGAGTGGTGAGGTGTGCTGTTGGTGGGACAGAAGAGTTCAAGGTTGATGTGGGACTGAATCAAGGGTCAGCTCTGAGCCCCTTCTTGTTTGCTATGGTGATGGACAGGCTGACAGACGAGGTTAGGCAAGAATCCCCATGGACTATGATGTTTGCAGATGACATTGTGATCTGTAGTGAGAGCAGAGAACAAGTGAATGAAAATCTAGAGAGGTGGAGGTATGCCCTGGGAAGGAGAGGAATGAAGGTTAGTCACAGTAAAACAGAATACATGTGTATGAATGACAAGGACCCAAGAGGAAGGGTGAGGTTACAGGGAGCAGAGATAAGGAAGGTGGAGGATTTTAAGTACTTAGGCTCAACAATCCAGAGCAATGGAGAGTGAGGAAAAGAGGCATGTGCAGGCTGGTTGGAATGGTTGGAGAAAAGTATCTGGTGTGATGTGTGATAGGAATGAAAGGAAAAGTGTACAAGACGGTGATGAGGCCTGCGATGTTGTATGGTTTAGAAACAGTGGCCCTGGGGAAAAGACTGGAGGCAGAGCTGGAGGTAGCAGAAATGAAAATGTTGAGATTCTCTTTGGGAGTAACGAGGATAGATAGGATCAGGAATGAGTACATCAGAGGGACAGCACATGTTAGAGGTTTTGGAGACAAAGTCAGAGAGGCTAGATTGAGATGGTTTGGACATGTGTAGAGGAGGGATAGTGAGTATATTGGTTGTAGGATGCTGAGGTTGGAACTACAAAAGAGAAGATTTATAGATGTGGTGAAGGAGGATATGAAGGTAGTTGGGGTAAGAGTAGAAGATAGAGAGGATAGGCGGAGGTGGAGGCGGATGGTTTGCGTGGCGACCCCTGAAGGGAAAAGCTGAAAGGAAAAGAAGAAGAGTTTATATTATCAAGAGTCATTATCACAGTTTCTAAGTTAATACAGCATTCACTCCCATCTTCTTCTTCTTCTTCTTTTACTTTCGGCTGCTCCCTTCAGGGGTCGCCACAGCAAATCATCCGCCTCCACCTCACCCTATCCTCCGCATCTTCTTTTCTGACTCCAACGACCTTCATGTCTTCCTTCACCACATCCATAAATCTCTTCTTCGGTCTTCCTCGAGGCCTTCTGCCTGGTAGTTCCAACCTCAGCATCCTACTGCCAATATACTCACTATCCCTCCTCTGTACATGTCCAAACCATCTCAATCTAGCCTCTCTGACTTTGTCTCCAAAACATCTTACGTGGGCTGTCCCTCTGATATACTCATTTCTGATCCTATCCATCCTCGTTACTCCCAGGGAGAACCTCAACATTTTCATCTCCGCTACCTCCAGCTCTGCCTCCTGCCTTTTCCTCAGCGCCACTGTTTCTAAGCCATACAACATCGCTGGCCTCACAACCATCTTGTACACTTTTCCCTTCATTCTTGCTGACACTCTCCTATCGCACATCACACCGGATACTTTTCTCCAACCATTCCAGCCTGCCTGCACACGCTTCTTCACCTCTTTTCCACACTCTCCATTGCTCTGGATTGTTGAGCCTAAGTACTTAAAATCCTCCACCTTCGTTATCTCTGCTCCCTGTAACATCACCGTTCCTCCTGGGTCCTTCTCATTCACACACATGTATTCTGGTTTTCTGAGGCTAACCTTCATTCCTCTCCTTTCCAGGGCATACCTCCACCTCTCTAGATTTTCCTGCACTTGTTCTCTGCTCTCACTACAGATCACGATGTCATCTGCAAACATCATAGTCCATGGAGATTCTTGTCTCACCTCGTCTGTCAGCCTGTCCATCACCATAGCAAACAAGAAGGGGCTCAGAGCTGACCCTTGATGCAGTCCCACCTCCACCTTGACTTCGTCAGTCACACCGACAGCACACCTCACCACTGTCTTACATCTCTCATACATGTCCTGCACCACTCTAACATACTTCTCTGCCACTCCAGACTTCCTCATGCAATACCACAGTTCTTCTCTTGGCACCCTGTCATATGCTTTCTCCAGATCCACAAAGGCACAATGTAGCTCCCTCTGACCTTCTCTGTACTTCTCTATTAACATCCTCAAGGCAAACATTGCATCTGTGGTGCTCTTTCTTGGCATGAAACCAAACTGTTTTTCACAAATGCTGACCTCTGCCCTTAGTCTAGCTTCCACTATTCTTTCCCATAACTTCATCGTATGGCTCATCAACTTTATCCCTCTGTAGTTACTGCAACTCTGCACGTCTCCCTTGTTCTTAAAAATGGGCACCAGCACACTTCTCCTCCTCTCCTCCCGCATCTGCTCACTCTCTAGTACCGTGTTGAATGTTCTTGTCAGAAAATCTACTGCTACCTCTCCTAGACACTTCCATACCTCCACAGGTATATCATCAGGACCAACTGCCTTTCCATTCTTCATCCTCTTCAATGCCCTTCTCACTTCACCCTTACTGATCTTTGCTACATCCTGCTCCTCAATGGTTACCTCTTCTACTCTTTTTTCTCTCTCATTTTCCTCATTCATCAGCTCTTCAAAGTACTCTTTCCATCTTCCCAGCACACTTCTGTCATTTGTCAATAGAGTTCCCTCTCTGTCCTTTATCCATCGAACTTGCTGCACGTCCTTCCCATCTCTATTTCTCTGCTGTGCCAACCTGTATAGATCATTTTCTCCCTCTTTACTATCCAACCTATCATACAAGTCATCATACGCCCTCTGTTTGGCCTTAGCCACTGCTACTTTCGCCTTACGCTGTGTCTCCCTGTACTCCTGTTTACTCTCTTCGGTCCTCTCAATGTCCCACTTCTTCTTGGCTAACCTCTTCCTTTGTACACACTCCTGCACTTCCTCATTCCACCACCAAGTCTCCTTATCTACTTTCCTTCCAGAGGACACACCAAGTACTCTCCTACCTGTGTCCCTGATCACATTTGCTGTGGTTGTCCAGTCATTTGGAAGCACTTCCTGGCCACCCAAAGCCTGTTTCAACTCCTACAGCATTCACTCCCATATGGATCATTATCAGTGGGAGTAAGGGGAACAGACCTGCAATCAGTTGAGTCTCATTGCTAATGAAGCAAAACTTTAAATTTACAATTACTACAAACATCATTCATAATAATAATAATGTCTGTCTTCCTTTCGGCTTTTTCCCTTTTAATTCGGGAGTCACCACAGCGAATCATTTGATTCGCACATTTGATTTGGCAGAGATTTTTATGTCAGATGCCCTTCCTGTCACAACCCTTTTTAGCAAGGGACAGAAACACGCTGACGACTTTGCAGCCTACTCTTTACGAAAGTCAGCAATGGTTCTTTTACATGCATCGCACCATAGACAGTGAGAGACATGGCCCACCTTTGATAACCCAGTTAGCTGCACTGGGGGGACAGTGACAACCTTGATGAGAGTGGGACTCGAACCCCCAACCTTTGGATCAGCGATCCAGCGCCCTATATCACTAGACCACCACTGCCCCATCAATAATAATAATAATAATAATAATAATAATAATAATAATAATAATAATAATAATATTTCACTTTATTTGAAATATGTAAAAAAAAAAAAAAAAAAAATTTAAAAGCCAGTGATAATAATACAATGTGATATGGATAATGTTTAACGTACTATATGGATACATAGACTTCAGCTTCATGTGATTCATGCATGTCACAGTAAGCATCACAACAGAGAGGGCACTGGAACAATGTATACTAACCGTCTTGTGCTTGGGAGTGTGTTAAACTTCGGTAAAGTGTCAGCAGTGAACAGCAGGTTCCTTTTTCCATGACAATTTAGTTGTGTTCAACCTCACAGCATGCAACTGGCTTGTGGGGGCCGAATGCAATTGTGACAGAAGAACAAGCATTGTGGTCTGGGTAAACTCACAGTGTGAAACCTGCTTTAGAGATGGATAAAGATAAATAAAAACTGAAAGTGAAATGGTCAGACATGGAGAGAATGTCCATATGACTGCTATGCCCCTTAGAAAGAAAGCAGGAAAGCATTACAATCGAGGCTGGATTTAAGTAAAATGGGAAAGAATGTAAGGCAAAAAAGGACAAAAAAATAAGACATGAGAGAATCACTGAAGCAGAGTGAATGAACATATGAAGAAATAGATGCAGATGTTAATATTACCATCAGATAAAAAAAATATGATTTCATGGCAGCAGTTGAGAGCATATCATCATTTTTGCCCATGGTAATAAAGAGCTCTGATGAGGGTGCAAAGATATTTGACATTCTCAGTAGGGCTTAAAATTGAAGGTATGATGTTCAATGTTGTTAGTGCTTATGCCCCACAGGCAGGATGTGTGCTAGAAGAGAAGGAGAGATTTTGGAGTGAGTTAGATGAAGTGATGCAGAGTACCTCCAGAGGTGAAAGAGTGGCCATTGGGGCAGACTTCAATGGACATGTTGGTGCAGGAAACAGAGGGGAAAAGGAAGTGATGGGCATCATCATCATCATCATGTTTCCCCTGTGGCGTCGTGGACAACCTTGGGGCGCTATTGCTGGAATCAGGTATCCAGCAGTCGCAGGAAATCGGTCTTTGCCATCATCACCTTTCTTGCTTGTTGTACGTCAACACCAAGTATCTTTTCAATTCTATTCCACATCGTTCTCGGAGTCAGGGTATCAAATAGTATTTGTTTCTGGAGGGCATTGTTGTCAAGCCTGCATATATGTGCCAGATATTTAAAGTGCTGTGCCAAACAAAAATCACAGATTTTCACAGGGGCGTGTATTTGTGATGGTACGTAGTAGGTCATTTGAAATCCTCTCACTCCAGTTCACATCAGTTCCTTCACGTTCTGCCCAGTCTGGAGCATTTTTTCGTTCAAATCCTCCTCTAACCATTTTTTGTAAAAAATTATGCCATATGACTTCTACCTTTCCAGCTCTTCCTCTGTCAGCTTCCATGCCTGTATGCAATACAGAAACCTTGATCATATACAAGTGGTGAGGGATTTTATTCTGGTTGACAGTCTAATCCTTCTATCAGTCATAATATATTTGAGATCGTTCCATTTCTGATATGCTGCACCAATCAGTGCATGTAGAGATTGACTGCTATTCTCAGTGTTGGTTATCGTATACCCCAGATACTTAAAGCTTCTGACATTCTTAAGGTGCTTTGAGCCAATGCTCACCAGACTACATCAGACCATGACATGCTCGTCCACGTTGAAGGCCATTGTTTGTCTTTTTATATGAGATTTGCAACCCAAACCGTCTAAAGGTGTCATCGTAGATGGTGAGCATCTTCTGCAAGTCCTTTTGTGAACTGGCGAATATGACCTGATCATCAGCATGCAGTAGCTCTGTGAGCTGTACATGTCCATAGGAGGATGCTTTCTTACGAAGCTCTCGCGGAGATATTTCATTGGGAATACAGTAGGTGATCTTGAAACCGGCCTCAGGGTTGGATTTAATTATTTCACTCCTTGCAACTCTGACAACAAAGTCCATGTAAACATTGAAAATCAGAGGTGATTCCAAGGCACTTTGTCTGCATCCTACAAGAGTATCAAAGAAGTTAGTGGATATTTTGATGCATGCTTTTTGTATCAGTATATAATGCACATAGGATAGCTACCAGGCATGGACATCTTAAGCGGATATTGAGGCACTGGAATAGGGCACTTCTTGGAATCCAGTCGTATGCAGCCTTTAGATTGATAAAGGCAACATAGAGAGGTTTTTTGGACTTCTTTGATGTCTTGAGGATTTGGCATAGGATAAAGATTACATCGTATGTTGACTTATTTGCCTGGAAGCCAAATTGAGATGGTAGCAGTATTTTTGGATTCTTTCAACTATTATCCCTGACACCACCTTCGGGAGAGTTGTAATTATGCTAAGGCCTCTGTAATTTTCTGCCAGAGATTTCAGACATCTCTTATAAAGGCAAGTAATGGACGCTGACAGCCAGTTGTAGGGAACTTGAAGGCATGACCATATCATCCCTACCAGCAAGGTAATGTATTCCAGAAACGCAACAGAATATGAATGTTTAAGTTGTTCTGCATATACCCCATTAGTGCCTTGACATCTGCCATTCTTTAATTTTTTCATGCATTTTTCGACTTCTCTAGGACTAGGTGTAGATTCATCAATTTAGGTAGGTCATCTGGTGGGAGAAGATGAGGCTATTCCTCTGGTGTTCCAACTCCGGTTGTGGGACATATAATCGAGAGGCAAAGTGTTCGGAAAAGTGTGTTTCTAGTTCCTCTCACTGAAGCAGCAATCTGTTCTCATGTGTCAATGATGTGTGGCATTTCATGAATCTAAATTCCTCTTCTGCATTTCGCTGTTCGCTCACAAGGTTTATTTGGCTGGCTTTTGTTTCAAAATAAGTATTTTTAAGTTTTGTGCGGAGCTGTTTCACATCATGAGCAATTCGCTTTTTCATCACTAGGTCTTTCTCGCTGTGGTATTTTGCCAGAAGTTCTTGATAATCAGGATTAGTCCATGGTTTGTCAATCTCATTCCTAGTTCGTTTAGGAATGCTTTCTGTGGAGGCTTCTTGTATGGTGTTCATCAATAGTTCTTTGACTTAGTCAACTGTAATAGCACTATTTGATGGCTGACTGTGTAACAACGCATCAAGCTTAGTGCTGTACGCAACTTGGACTGATGGATCATCCCATACATATCATAAATCTTGGAACACAGCCGGAGATTGACTCTTGAGGAACATCTTTTTCAATTTCCTTTAAGCTGGAAAACTAGCATCCATGACTATGATACGGTGAGCTGATTCAAAGGGTTGACTCTACATAGGGTATACTCTGCAGTTACTGGTTGCACATTTTACAAACCATTCCGTCATGATGTAATCTAATCTCCTTTTATATCCCAGATTTGACTTGAAAGACCATCGATGTTCATCTGATTTTGTTGCAAACATAGTGTTGAGAATGTATAGGAATGCGTTTTCGATTAGCTTTGTTATATTAAAGCTTGTTGGGTTTTGATCGTGATAAGGGCCAAAACATTTCCAACTGGAAGGATCACAATCATGACAAATGGTGGTATTGAAATCACCAGCAGCAATAACTTTATATGATGAATAATCTTTTTTTGTCTGCTGTATGGCCTTGCCGAGGGTTCGGTAGAAGGCTTCTTTGGTGCTACTTGCATATTCTTCCATTGGACAATAACAGCTGTTGATTGCCAGTTTGATGCCGTTCACCTTGACTCTAACCATTGTTAGTCATCTCACTAAGATGTGCTGGCCATCAACCAGTGTGATGTGTGGAGCAAGAACAACAGCAACACCTGCCCAAGCAACTTTCAATCCATTGTACACTACGCACCATCCTCTCAGGATTTCATCTTCAACCCTGTTGACGCATCTCTTGCATACATGTTATATCATGTCCTAATCTCTTGCATTGTGTCACACAATCCGCCAATTTATTTTCACACTTGCACGTTCTAACATTGATGGATCCCATTCAGAACGTGTGGTTATTCTTTTTCATATTAAACTCATCAAAACTACTAGTAGTAATAGTAATAACAGTAATACTAATCCAAAAAATATCCCAGATATCTATGAAGACTCGATTTCATTACCTTTTAAAGCACTGTTATAAAATCGCTTAAATTTACTAAGAGAAAGAGGTTACTTCACTTCCCAGTCGCCAGTGACTCCATTGGCTCACTCTGCCGCAAGGCCGAGCTACCCAGGGTGCACCTGTCCTAATGACGGAGGTAGAGTCTGGCTTGAGTGTGATAGGCGTTTGGATTTAGCAGGTTTACAATACGACTGCCTTCTAAGTCTAGCGGATAAACTCGAAAAGTTGAGCTTCAACACTCCATGCACCCCCAAAGGGCAGGTTTGGTGTCCAGGACAGGAACACAGAAGGACAATTGTTGATAAATTTTGCAAAAAGGATGGAAATGGTTGTGGTGAATACAGTAAAACCTCCGCTGACGAACGCTTAAGCTCACGAACTTTTCGCCTCAAGAACATTAAATTTGCGAGCATATAGTCTCTGCTGACGAACTAGTTTTCGGCGGACGAATCAAACCACGCGGTCGAACAGCGCCACGGCGGCGGCCACGAGAAGCTGACACACGCTCACGGCGTCACAGTTCGTCACCCCCCCTTTCTTTGAGTGCGGAAGTGGTTTGTGTTTGCTAGACATTTTGGACCATATTGAGTGTACTTTTGCTATTATGGGAACGAAAAAGACCCCACCACAGGCGGAGATAATTGAAAACCACGAACGAGGTGTGCGTTTGTGGGACTCAGTGTCCCAGTACCAGTACGCTAAGTCTACCATTGCTCCCATCCTTAAGAACAAGGAAGCTATTAAGGGTGCGTGTGTGGCTAAGCGTGTTTCCAAACAGTAGGCGTTTCCAAACACTCCTTCCAAACAGTAAGTCCCTCCCTCTCTCCTCCTCCCACTCCATTCCATCAAGCCATCAACTACCATCACAAAGGTAAATAAAATGACTTTATTATACAGTACAGTTTATTTCTTTAATTACAATACAATAGCACATTTATTATACATAAAATAAGGTATATTTTTGTGTAGTTTTAAGGCTTATTTAGTAGAAAATTATGTTTTATGGGGACCTGGGAACGGATTATTCTCATTTTAATGGTTTCTTATGGGAAATAAATGTTCGGAAGACGAACTTTTCGCCTTACACACATTTTCTGGGAACCAATTATGTTCGTGAGCAGAGGTATCACTGTACTTTCTTTCAGAAGAGACAGGAGCATAGGGTGACTGCTAAAAGCGGAGGTAGGAGCACACAGGTAGACTACATCTTGTGTTACAATTTGAAGGAATTCAATGACTGCAAAGTAGCAGTGGGTGAGAGTGTTGTCAACCAGCACAGGATGGTGGTGTGCAGGATGATGCTGATGGTGAGGAAGATGAAAAAGACAAAGGCAGACCAGAAGACAAACTTGTGGAAGCTGAAAAAGGAAGATGGTCATGTTGTCTTCAAGGAGGAGTTAAAACAGGCTTTGGATGGTCAGGAAGTGCTTCCAGATGACTGGACAACTACAGGTAATGTGATCAGGGAGATGCATAGGAGAGTACTTGGTGTGTCCTATGGACGGAAAGTAGATAAGGAGACTTGGTGCTGATGACATAGCTGTGGAGGTATGGAAGTGTCTAGGAGAGGTAGCAGTAGATTTTCTGACAGGAACATTCAACAAGGTCTTAGAGCATGAGCAGATGCTGAAGGAATGGCGGAGAAGCATCTTAATGCCTGTTTTTAAAAACAAGGGAGACATGCAGAGTTGTGGAAGCTACAGAGGGATAGAGTTGATGAGCCATATGATGCTGAATGGGAAAGAATAGTGGAAGCTAGACGGAGGGAAGAGGTCAGCCTTTGTGAACAACAGTTAGGTTTTATGCCAAGAAAAAGCACCACAGATACAATGTTTGCTTTGAGAATGTTAATAGAGAAGTACAGAGAAGGTCAGAGGGAGCTGCATTGTGTTTTTGTAGATCTGGAGAAAGCATATAACAGGGTGCTGAGAGAGGAAGTCTGGAGTGGCAGATAAGTATGTAAGAGTGGTGCAGGACATATATGAGAGATGTAAGACAGTGGTGAGGTGACATCGGTCACAACAAATAATTCAAGGTGGAGGTGGAACTACATCAAGGGTCAGCTCTGAGCATCTCCTTGTTTGCTATGGTGATGGACAGGCTGACAGACGAGGTTCGACAAGAATCTCCATGGACTATGATGTTTGCAGATGGCATTTTAACCTGCATTGAGAGCAGAGAACAAGTGGACGAAAATCTTGAGAGGTGAAGGTATGCCCTGGAAAGGAGAGGAATGAAGGTTAGCCTGAGAAAGTCAGAATACATGTGTGTGAATGAGAAGGACCCAAGAGGAACGGTGAGGTTAATGGGAGCAGAGATAAAGGATGTGGAGGTTTTTAAGTACTTAGGCTCAACAATCCAGAGCAATAGAGAGTGTGGAACAGAGGCCGTTCACATAATAGAAGAAGATGTAGAGGACAGGGTAAGAGGGAGGCAGATGATTTGCTGTGGCGACCCCTGAAGGGAACAGCAGAAAGAAGAAGAAGAAGAAGAAGAAGAAGAAGAAGAAGAAGATAAGAAGAAGAAGGGCTTAAAATTTACCTACCATATGTCTCTAAATAACTGTAGATGCCCTTGATGCCCTTAATTTAGAAAGTACCATTTTGTTTTGTTTTTTCACAGTTCACCACTTTAAATAAGGATTAAATGAGATTACATTTGTTCCTGTTAATTTTCATATTACAGTTGAATATTAGACAACACTTTCTTATATACCGTTGACTTTTTCACCACTGTTCAAAATAAGCTATTTTTTTTTAAATAATTAATAACCACCGATCGGTCGTTAACTACTTTCATAGGAATCTGAAAAAAGAAATAAATAAAAAATAACCTGAGGAAACAACAGGTATTAACCAATTATATAAGATAATGTAAACTATGGTGAAACCTATAACAATAAGGCACAATAGGAACAAAAAAGAATATAAAAATAAACTTTAACTGAGAAGGTATCACCTAAAACATTGCATATCAGTTTTCAACACATTTCTGAAGAAACAAACCAGCTGTTTACTTCCCGCCACGTTTCTCAGTAAAGCTATAGTTCATCTATCTGTTGGCCGACCGTCCAAATGTGATTCAGGTGTGAAGTCTTGCCCTAAGGTCATATCGATCAAAGTATCTGAGTCACCAGGAATGTCAAAAGAAATGCACGCAGTAAGTCAGTCCCACTGTCAGTCTAGTCAAGTGACACTCTTTCAACCACAGTTTTAGGGTCAGTGTGCTGTGTCATAATAGGTGCACCCATTGGAGGAAGCAGAGCCCCAAGTGTGGAAAGGTTGCAAGTTCACCACATGACAGACACCAGCATCAATACCAGTCTATAGTCTGGCCAGTCTGTAATTGCTATCACCCAGCTTCTGGCTCATACAGAATGGACCTGTGAACATAATTGCTAGTTTAGCCATGAAGTTGGACTGCGCATCAGACTTAGGTTGGTTTTTAACCATAAGAATGTTATCTACAGCATATGACGCCGGACAGCATCTCAAGTAATAGTATTGTTTTTCTCTGTCATGACTGTCGTCAAGAGCTGCACTGGCATGGTCATGAACTTTCTGCAGCCATGGGGAGTATCTGAGCATAGCACACAAGGTTCATTCATGGCATCACTGCAGGGGTGTGTTCTGAGTCAAAGGATGTTCTGAGGTAAGACGTCTTTGAGCGTGTAATTGTTCAGAGAAAGGGGTTCCTTGAGCAGGCATCTGGCACATTGTAGTGAACACCAGGCTTATGCACAATAGAAAAGCCAAAAGTTTGTAGTTTCAGCAACCAGTGGGTTAGTTCGCCAGAAGAGTCAGAGCTGGGTTAGTATCAATGGTCACATGGTGACCCTCCTCCTAAAGTTAGTTCAAGGGCCCAAATCACCGCCAAACACTTTTTCTGGGGTGGCGTACTTTTTTTATGCTTTATGAAGATAATGCTTTGCATAAGCCACCCAAATCGCTTGGACTCCCGTGCCCTTCTGCATCAATGCAGCTCCCAGATTGAGGTCACAGGCATCAGTATGGACAAAAATGGTTGTGTAAATTCTGGCCAGCATCCTAGAGTCTGTTGAGAACACCTTCAAGATCAGTTAGGTATTGTTCAAATGAGGGAGAAGCAAAAACAATATCATCTAAATGCATAGCACATGTTTTGTAGATGAGACCAGCCAGCACAGTGTTCATTAGTCTCCAAATTGTGACTGGAGTCTTAGACCAAAGGGGAGTACAGGAAACTGGAAAGGACCACAATGAGAAATGAAGGCTGTCTTTTGCAGTGACTCTTTGCAACTGCCACCTCCCAATAACCTTGGACCAAGTCCAGTGTTGCAATCAAACACCCCTTTGCTGGGTATGATTATTATTATTATAATGGGTATGATTATTTTGAGTTACCTGGTTAATAGCTCTGAAGTCCATGCAGAACCTTGGCTCAGAGCCAGGCTTGCGAACAATCTCTACTGCAGCAGCCCAATGATACCATCCTGCAGCATTTGCTCAACCTGCTTCTCTATGGTGGGCTTTTTAGTTGGAGAAGTACTGTAGGGAAGGAGGTTCACAAGCCATGGAGCTCCTCTACTGTGAGTTGAATCATTGAAATGTGTCTGAGCTGACCATCAAAGCTGTCAAACTGAGTTAAAAGACTGAGCATGGATGCTTTCTGCCCCTTTTTCAGGCTCATACCATCTACTTTCAACTTGAGATCCAATTGTAAGGAATCCAATGACATGGTGATATCCGATGCAGTGAGTGGTTCAGCAGTGCATTCCTCAATCTCATCCACAAGACAAGGAATGTCATTCATGAACATAGAGCTAGATAGGATATAATCATGAAAATCCTTTCCTATGATAACATGGATAGTTTAGGGATAATAGCAAAATGCTTTTAAAAGCATTCTCCATGAAGGCGACATAGATCCAATTTCCACTTTTGGGGTGCATGTGACATCGTTAGCTAGATTGTTAGATGGACTTGTCGACTGATGTACTTTGCTTGGATTATTGCCACAGATGTGGTCAGTATGAATCCCAGAGAGTGAAGTATCAATGTCCAATGTCAAGCACACAGACATTAAATGAAGTTAAATTTGGTTATTAGTGGGGTGTTTCAGTGGACCTGAGAGTCTGTGTCTTCAACATGGCCTGGGGCATGCTGCTCTTGTGGGAGTGTGACAAATGTGTGAGGCTCAGTTAGCATTGTGCTGAAAATATTTTATATGAAGCTTACGCTGAATATACTCGGCTAATAACTAGGTTATAGCTCATAGAACACACTGTTTATTATTAAAATATCTATTAGATAGGTCAATTTGAACTTCTTTTAATTCTGCAGAAACCCAGCACTAATCATCAACAATACATGTAATGGAATCTTCAAAAAGTGGTGTACCAGTTCAAAAAGGATGGGAAGATAGAAAGAGTACTTTGAAGAGCTGATGAATGAGGAAAATGAGAGAGAAAAAAGAGTAGAAGAGGTGACTTTTGAGGACCAGGAAGTAGCAAAGATTAGTAAGGGTGAAGTGAGGAGGGCATTGAAGAGGATGAAGAATGGAAAGGCAGTTGGTCCGGATGACATACCGGTGGAGGTATGGAAGTGTCTAGGAGAGGTAGCAGTAGATTTTCTGACAAGAACATTTAACAAGGTCTTAGAGAGTGAGAGGATGCCAGAGGAATGGAGGAGAAGTGTGCTGGTGCCCATTTTTAAGAACAAGGGAGACGTGCAGAGTTGTGGCAACTACAGAGGGATAAAGTTGATGAGCCATACGATGAAGTTATGGGAAAGAATAGTGGAAGCTAGACTAATGGCAGAAGTCAGCATTTGTGAACAACAGTTTGGTTTCATGCCAAGAAAGAGCACCACAGATGCAGTGTTTGCCTTGAGGATGTTAATGGAGAAGTACAGAGAAGGTCAGAGGGAGCTGCATTGTGCCTTTGTGGATCTGGAGAAAGCATATGACAGGGTGCCGAGAGAAGAACTGTGGTATTGCATGAGGAAGTCTGGAGTGGCAGAGAAGTATGTTAGAGTGGTGCAGGACATGTATGAGAGATGTAAGACAGTGGTGAGGTGTACTGTCGGTGTGACACAAGAGTTCAAGGTGGAGGTGGGACTGCATCAAGGGTCAGCTCTCAGCCCCTTCTTGTTTGCTATGGTGATGGACAGGCTGACAGACGAGATTAGACAAGATTCCCCATGGACTATGATGTTTGCAGATGACATCGTGATCTGTAGTGAGAGCAGAGAACAAGTGCAGGAAAATCTAGAGAGGTGGAGGTATGCCCTGGAAAGGAGGGGAATGAAGGTTCGCCTCAGTAAGACAGAATACATGTGCATGAATGACAAGGACCAAAGAGGAACGGTGAGATTACAGGGAGCAGAGATAAGGAAGGTGGAGGATTTTAAGTACCTAGGCTCAACAATCCAGAGCAATGGAGTGTGTGGAAAAGAGGTCAAGAAGCGTGTGCAGGCAGGTTGGAATGGTTGGAGAAAAGTGTCCGGTGTGATGTGTGATAGGAGGGTATCGGCAAGAATGAAAGGAAAAGTGTACAAGACGGTGTTGAGGCCAACGATGTTGTATGGGTTAGAAACAGTGGCCCTGGGGAAAAGACAGGAGGCATAGTTGGAGGTAGCAGAGATGAAAATGTTGAGGTTCTCTTTGGGAGTAACGAGGATAGATAGGATTCGGAATGAGCACATCAGAGGGACAGCACATGTAAGACGTTTTGAGACAAAGTCAGAGAGGCTAGATTGAGATGGTTTGGACATGTACAGAGGAGGGATAGTGAGTATATTGGAAATAGGATGCTGAGGCTGGAACTACCAGGCAAAAGGCCTAGAGGAAGACCAAAGAGACGATTCATGGATGTGGTGAAGGAGGACATAAAGGTCGTTGGTGTAAGAGAAGAAGATGCAAAGGATAGGGTGAGATGGAGGCAGATAATTCGCTGTGGCGACCCCTGAAGGGAAAAGCCCAAAGGAAAAGAAGAAGAAGAAGAAGATGTGCACTGTTGCAATCAGCCACAGGTCGGTCAGCCATGCCCTTCAGCCCCAGTCTGCACTGCTGGGGAGAAAACAGGGTTAGAGCACTGCAGGAAAACCAAAATGAATCCTCAATAAATACAAACCATAACAAAGGTGATTTTAGGAGCTATTCAGACCCAGCTGACTCTCATCAGGAATGCATTTTGGATGCATTATTGAATAAAGAATTACCTGCTTCTCATAAAGTTGTATGATAATTCTTATTTTATTACAAGTTCAATTTCTTTCTTGGTTTGCTTATATTGATAGAAATGGTTGTGATAGGTCTGCCTCAGCGAAAAGAAACCACCCTCGCCCAAATTTCCCAAATGATTGATGTGAATTGGGGGATAGGAAACATGTTTTCAAAGTGTGGCTTACCCTGGTCTAAAGTCATGGTTGCTGGCATGAGGCGGGGTTGATGTGGGCTATGATTGAGCAGTGACAGCATATGGGGTGCAGCACTACAGGTGGGGCATGTGCAAGACTTTTGCCCATGGCAAGAGCATTTGTAACAATAAGGTCCACTGGTCTGGTTTCTCCTTAAATGTGCAGGAGGAGTCTAGTGGAAACTTTCTCCTAGTACTGCACAGAGCTCATGAACCTGAAGAAGCAAGTCCATCACTGAGTACATAAAGTCGCCATATGGTGCTACAGTGTATTTTTGCAATGATTTTTTGCATATTAGTTCAGTCTGCTCCTGAGCAGGTGGTGAGCACTGATTGCTGCCAAACATTTCCAATCAGGAGATCCCTAACATAAAACCTGTCTGAATAGGTGAGGTAGGCCATACTGAACACATCATCATGCTGCGTTCCAGTGAGCTTCAAGAGTAAACAAGAAAGAAGATTATAGAGTTATCTCAGTCTGGGAAAGGATACAAAATAATTGGTACATCTTTGGGACTCCAGCAGACCATAAACGGAGAAGGCATGGCAAAGTGGTGACCATTTCTTCAGAATGGCCAACCTACCAAAATTACTCCAAGAACATGGTGCCGACAAACCAGAGAAGTCACAAAGGATCCAAAAACCACGTTGTAACAACAATGTGACTAGCTTTCATGGATTTTTTTTTTTTTTTTTTTTTTTTTTTTAATTATTTATTTATTTTTTCATAAATGGAAACTTTAAGCTTTAACTAAAACCACCCAAATATAAAAAACATACTTTCCAAACTTTTTGGAAAAGGAAAAATGAATTCAAAAGTTTATCAGGATGTTTTGCAAGAAAACCTGAGGTCGTCTGTCAGACAGTTGAAGCTAAAAAGAGGATGGATGCTGCAACAAGACTGATCCAAAACACAGAAGTAAATTACTCCAGAATGATTTCAGAAGAACAAAAATACACATTCTGGAGTGGCCAAGTCAAAGTCCAGACTTGAACCCCATTGAGATGCTGTGGCATTACCTCAAGACAGCGATTCATGCCAGACATCCCAGGAATCTGACTGAACTACAGCAGTTTTGGAAAGAAGAATGGGCCAAGATTAGTCCTGATCGATGTGCCAGACTGATCTGCAGCTATAGGAAGCGTCTGGTTGAAGTTATTGCTGCGAAAGGATGGGGGGGTGGGGGTGGGGGGGGGGGCACAAAATATTCATTGTGATGGTTCAGTTACTTATTCCTCCCCCTTCTGTCATTGTTTGCATGCTATCTTCATTAAAATATGAAAACCTATAAATGTTTGGGTGGTTTTAGTTAAAGCAGACACTTTTTTTTCATCTGTGTGATTTTTAAAAAAAGATCAGATCACATCTGAGGGTGATTTTATGCAGAAATGTGAGAAATTCCAAAAGGTTAAGATACTTTTTCAGACCACTTCTTCTTTTACTTTCGGCTGCTCCCTTCAGGGGTCGCCACAGCAAATCATCCGCCTCCACCTCACCCTGTCCTCCGCATCTTCTTTTCTGACTTTTCAGACCACTGTGCATATCTATATCTATATCTACATACATATATATATATATATATATATATATATATATATATATATATATATATATATATATATATATATATATATATATATATATATATATATATATATATATATATTCTTCTTTCCCTTAGGGGGTCACCACAGCGAATCATCTGCCTCAATCTCAACCTATCCTTTGCATTTTCTTCTCTGAGACCAATTACCTTCATGTCCTCCTTCACCACAGCCATAAATCTCTTCTTTGGTCTTCCTCTAGGCCTTCAGCCTGGTATTTCCAACCTCAGCATCCTACTGCCAATATACTCTCTATCCCTCCTCTATACATGTCCAAACTATCTCAATCTAGCCTCTCTGACTTTGTCTCCAAAACATCTTACATGTGCTGTCCCTCTGATGTGCTCATTCCTGATCCGATCCATCATTGTTACTCCTCAACATTTTCATCTCTGCTACCTCCAGCTCTGCCTCCTGTCTTTCCCCCAGGGCCACTGTTTCGAAACCATACAACATCGCTGGCCTCAACATCACCTTCTTTCATTCTTGCCGATACCCTCCTATCACACATCACACCGGACACTTTTCTCCAACCATTCCAACCTGCATGCACACGCTTCTTCACCTCTTTTCCACACTCTCCATTGTTCTGGATTGTTGAGCCGAAGTAGTTAAAATCCTCCACCTTCCTTATCTCTGCTCCCTGTAACCTCAACGTTCCTGTTGGGTCCTTGTCATTCACACACAAGTATTCTGTCTGACTGAGGCTAACCTTCATTCCCCTCTTTTCTTTGTTCTCTGCTCTCACAACAGATCACAATATCATCTGCAAACATCATAGTCCATGGAGAATCTTGTCGAACCTCGTCTGTCAGCCTGTCCATCACAATCGCAAACAAGAAGGGGCTCAGAGCTGACCTTTGATGCAGTCCCACCTCCACCTTGAATTCTTCTATCACACCGACAGCACACCTCACCACTGTCTTACATCTCTCATACATGTCCTGCGCCACTCTAACATACTTCTCTACCACGCCAGACTTCCTTAAACAATACCACATTTCCTCTCTCAGCACCCTGTCATATGCTTTCTCCGGATCCACAAAGGCTACATATATCTACATATTTCTACATATCTCCCTTGTTCTTAAAAATGGGCAGCAGCACACTTCTTCTCCATTCCTCTGGCATCCTCTCACTTCCCAAGACGTTGTTGAATGTTCTTGTCAGGAAATCTACTGCTACCTCTCCTAGATACTTCCTTACCTCCACCGGTATGTCATCAGGACCAACTGCCTTTCCATTCTTCATCCGCTTCAATGCCCTCCTCACTTCTCCCTTACTAATCTTTGCTACTTCCTGGTCCTCAACAGTCACCTCTTCTACTCTTTTTTCACCCGCATTTTCCTCATTCATCAACTCTTCAAAGTACTCTTTCTATCTTACCAGCAAACTTCTGTCATCAGTCAATACAGCCCCTCTCTGTCCTTAATCACTCTACCTTGCTGCACGTTCTTCCCATCACTATTTCTCTGCTGTGCCAACCTGTATAAATCATTTTCTCCCTCTTTACTTTCCAACCGAGAATACAAGTCATCATACGCCTTTTGTTTGGCTTTTGACACCGCTCGCTTCACCTTACGCTGTGTCTCACTGTACTCCTGTTTACTCTCTTCAGTCCTCTAAATATCCCATTTCTTCTTAGCTAACCTCTTTCTTTGGACACACTCCTGCACTTCCTCATTCCACCACCAAGTTTCCTGATCGACTCTCCATCCAGATGGCACACCAAGTATTCTCCTACCTGTCTCCCTGATCACATTAGCTGTAGTTGTCCAGTCATCTGGAGCTCTTCTTGACCACCCAAAGCCTGTTTCAACTACTCCTTGAAAACAACCCGACACTCTTCCTTTTTCAGCTTCCACCACTTTTTTCTTCTGCTCTGCCTTTGCTTTCTTCACCTTCCTCACCATCAGCATCATCCTGCACACCACCATCCTATGCTATTTGGCAACACTCTCACCCGCTACTACTTTGCAGTCACAGACTTCCTTCAAATTACATCACCTGCACAAGATGTAGTCTACCTGTGTGCTCCTGCCTCCATTTTTAAAAGTCACCCTATGCTCCTCTCTCTTCTAGAAGAAAGTACTCACCACAGCCATTTCCATCCTTTTTTTGCAAAATCTACCAATATCTGTCCATCTGCATTCCAGTCTGGATACCAAACCTACCCATCACTTCCTCGTCCCCACTGTTTCTTGCACCAACATGTCCATTGATGTCTGCCCCAATGACCACTCTTTCACCTCTGCAGGTACTCTGCATCACTTCATCTAACTCACTCCAGAATCCCTCCTTCTCTTCTCGCTCACATCCTGCCTGTGGGGCATAAGCACTAACAACATTGAACATCACCCCTTCAATTTCAAACTTGAGACTCATCACTCTGTCTGACACTCTTTTCACTTCTAGTACATTCCTGACAAACCTATAAAAAAAAATATATATATATATATATATATATATACACAAAAGGACAGGACAAAGGCTTTCTATTGAAACTCCATTTATCACTACAGATCTGTTTCGAGGGGTGGTGAAACCATCCCCTCTCTTCAGGTGATTACAGAATTCTGACTGTACAGAATACAGATTTCTTCTGTAATCACCTGAAGAGAGGGGATGGTTTCACCACCCCTCGAAACAGATCTGTAGTGATAAATGGAGTTTCAATAGAAAGCCTTTGTCCTGTCCTTTTGTTTATTTGCTCTACCAAAAAGTATTGAGCACTCTCCTACGGAAGGATCTACTCAGAAAATACTATATATATATATATATATATATATATATATATATATATATATATATATATATATATATATATATATATATATATATATATATATATATATTTGTAGTTGGCTCTGTCGATCTTGAAAGATCATGGGGGTATCTTGTGCTGTGGGTCTTCGGTCAGGGAGCTGCAGTGTCGGGCGTGGCTGTAGAGGCCAATACAGGATCTGCAGATCCTGCCGCAGCCGCTGCAGATAAAGTTCTCAAAGTGTGGTGTGGGTGGCAACAGTCTCCACTGACTGGAGTCTCTTCTCCCCCCAGCATGTGTCTCTTCTCTCCTCTTCTGTCCTGGTGACATCCTGTGTGGTGGTCCACCAGTCGGAGCAGCTGGAAGCGGCTGACTCCAGGTCGGAGGGGTTGAAGCCTCCAGCCTCGAGGTCGCGCTTGCAGACATCCTTGAACCTGAGAGCTGAGCATCTCTTTGTTCTGGTTCCAGTAGCCAGCTCCCCAAACAGTAAGTCTTTGCATCTTCCATTCAGGTGATTTGGCCAAGCCATCACAAGCGTCTCTGAGTCAGGATTGCAAACATACTGGACACATCTGCTCTGGCCAGGACGTCGATGTTGGAGACACTTTCTTACCAAGTGATCCCCAGTAGTTGCAGCATTGGTGGAAACTGTTCAGCTGGCATTCCTGACAGGAGTAGAGGGTCTATGCCTCACTGCCGTAAAGGAGAGTACTCAGTATGCAGGTCTTCTCGACTCTCATCTTGATGTTTGTGGTTCGCAGAGATTTGTTTCAGACTTGCTTCACCAGACGGACCATCACTGTCGATGCCTTGCCGATATGCGTGTTCAGTTCAGCATCTAGAGAGAGGTTGCTGGAGGTAATCGATCCGAGTTATGAGAACTTTTCCACCACCTCAAGGGTGTGGTCACCGAAGTTGACACTGAGAGTGATGATTTTGGCATCTTGCATGCCTTGGGGAACGGCACGTTCCTTCCAGCACAACAAGCAGGAGCTCATGGAGGCTTTTCAAGAGCAAGCTCTCCTTTGTAGTTTTGACAATTTCAAGCAGGATGTTGTCACTACCTGGAGCCTTGCCACTTGAAATGGAGTCTATTGCCTTGTTAACCTCCTCGATGGTAGATGGAGTATCAAGCTCATCCATAATAGACAGTGGAAAGATGTTCTCGAGGGCCATGTTTGAGACAGCGATTTCTCTCAAGTAGAGCTCTTGGTAGTTCTCTATCTCTACATTTGTTTGCCACAATCCTTGATGACATCGTCAGCAGCTGATTTGAGTGGCGCAGTATTGATGGCACTGGGACCGAAAGCCTTCTTCATGCCTTCATACATTTTGTGCATGTTTCCAAGATCTGCAGAAAGTTTATGTCCTGGCAGAGGTTAAGCCAGTAGTTGTTGGCACAACACCTCGCAATCTTTTATGCATTATTTCTTGCAGCACACAGTGCAGCAAGCGCTCGGACAGAGGGCTCCTTCTTGTGAGCGATTAGGGCATCACGGTTGGCGGTGATGGCAGGTTCCATCTCAGCCACTCCTGCATCAAACCAATCCACACTCTTCCCCACCTTCTTCCCAAACTATGTTAGTCTCAAACACAGCCCCATGGATGTGGTTCCACCTTGCAGTAGCACAGTCAGTGGTGCAGTCCGCCAGGGCTACATTTATGGCTTCAGCATAGCGTTCCTGCAGTTTGACACTGCAATCATTGCCGTGTTGACATGAAGCCGGGGTTTCTGCTTGGAGCGGTTGACACGTCTGAGGCAGAGACATACCTTGGTGGCAACCAGGGAATGGTTGGTGTCACAGTCAGCCCTGTGGAAACTGCCGTGACCAGCACTTGGTACAGCAGGGATCTCCTGGTGATGACAGAGTCCAGCTGATGCCAGTGGTGAAACTTTGGTGTCTCCAGGACACTAGGTGGCAGGGCTTGGTGGAGAAGAATGTGTTGGTCAGGCAGAGGTCATGAAGGAAGCAGAGCTCAAGAAGGCGTTGGCCATTCTCATTGAGCTTGCCAATGTCAAAGCGGCCAATGCAGCGGGACCAGGAGTCATGATCTGCCCCTATCCATGAGTTAAAGTCACCGAGTAGAAACAGGTGCTCCTTGGCAGGAATCTGCTGGATCCTGGCTTTGAGCATCCTTCACTTCAGCTGAAGAGCACAGCGTTGGAGCATGGGCACTAAGGATGGTGGCTGGTCCAGAGGTGGTTGTGAGACAGAGAGAGGACTCACGGAGTGCCGTTGGATGGCAGTTCAACAGAGGATATATATATATATATATATATATATATATATATATATATGACGACTATGCAGTCTACTCTTTATAAATGTCAGCAATGGTTCTTTTACACATATATATATATATAGAATGCCCCCCGGACGCCTCCCTGGTGTGGTGTTTCGGGCATGTCCACCCGGGAAGAGACCCTGGGGTCGACCTAGAACACGCTGGAGGGACTATGTCTCTTGGCTTGTCTGGGAATGCCTCAGTATCACCCTGGAAAAGCTGGAGGAAGTGGCTGGGGAGAGGCATGTCTGGGCCTTGTTGCTTAGGTTGCTGCCCTCGCGACTCGACCCTGGACTAAGCAGAAGATGATGATGATGTTGATGATGTGTGTGTGTGTGTGTGTGTGTGTGTGTGTGTGTGTGTGTGTGTGTGTGTGTGTGTGTGTGTGTGTGTGTGTGTGTGTGTACATACAAATCCACCATGATTGTGATTTGGATAATATACAAAAATAAAATAAAATGAAAATTATGTGTGATTATATTTTGTTTATAGATTCTACAATAAATATTTTTTACTTAATTTGTGAGACAAATTAATACATATTTTGTGTAGTAAGTGGAGATGTTTCTTTTGACCCTTTTGAAAAATAAAATGGTATATCATGAAATTATATAATTCTTAATCTCCGATTTGTGATAGAACTGGATAAGAAACTCATTACTGTTGAGAGCTTTTCAACGTTTTAATCTTGACATCTTGAATAAATAACAGAACACTTTTTACATGTACTGGTATTTTTAAATCATACAGGTGAATTAATTTGGGGGCAGTGGTGGTCTAGTGGTATAGGGCGCTGGATCGCTGATCCAAAGGTTGGGGGTTCGAGTCCCACTCTCCACAGGGTTGTCACTGTCCCCCCCAGTGCAGCTAACTGGGTTATCAAAGGCGGGCCATGTCTCTCACTGTCTATGGTGAGAGGCATGTAAAAGAACCATTGCTGACTTTCGTAAAGAGTAGGCTGCAAAGTCGTCAGCGTGTTTCTGTCCCTTGCTAAAGGGTTGTGACAGGAAGGGCATCCGACGTAAAAACCTCTGCCAAATCAAACGTGCGAATCAGATGATTCGCTGTGGCGACTCCCGAGTAAAAGGGAAAAAGCCGAAAGGAAGACAGACAGGTGAATTAATTTGATTTTCTTCCGAATCACTTTATTTTGGTCAATGTCATGATGATGTAAAGCTTATTCTGGGAACACTTGAAACGATTTTTTTTTGATGGACTGTCAGTCAATTTGACACACACACACACACACACACACACACACACACACACACACACACACACACACACACACACACACACACACACAGAGAGAGAGAGAGAGAGAGAGAGAGAGAGAGAGAGAGAGAGAGAGAGAGAGAGAGAGAGAATGTTACTTTAAAACATTTCCTAATTTTGCTAGCATGGATATACACTATTTGTAAGATGGAGATCACAAATCTATTCTGCAAGTCAGTTTTGATAAACATGTCAGTAAATTATGAAAATGCAAATTAATGACAACCTGAGAGCATATATTGCTGTTGAGTTCTTGATTGCCACACCATTTGCATTTTTGAAGTTGAAAGTCTTTTTTTTTTAAGTCCAAACTATGTCAACAATTCATTATTTGTAATTATGGGTTCATTATAATGGAATGGAATGGAATGTATTATACATTGGCATGGAGGGCCCTGCTGTCCAATAACTAAAGACCTGTGCAGAATTATAAAACAGGTTTACAATTTATAAAGCATGATTCATCATGAACATTGAATGTACAATCAGGGGGTACTTCAAATCAATGACAAAAAGAGGTAGAAAGAAAACAACAAACTGCCGTGTTACTTCCCTAACCAACAGTTGACTGCAAATTAAACTAAAAATTCTCCTGAACACACAGTATGTCCACCTTCCTCCTCTGCATCATGTCAGCCAGCTCTCTACCTTTTCCTGCATTAGTTCCAACATTCAAAGTCCCTACTTTCAGTCCTAGACTCATTCCTTTCCTCTTCCCTCTCTGCCTACGGATATGCCTCCCGCCTCTCCTTCTTCGACGTCTTCGACCAACAGTAGTCCAATTTCCACCAGCACCCTGTTGGTTAACAGCACTGATGGCGATCATTGTTAACCCTGGCGTCGACCGATCCGGTATGACATTCTTTGTAGTGCTCGCATATTTTATTTGGCATTTGTTTTACACCGGATGCCCTTCCTGACGCAACCCTCTGCATTTAGCCGGGCTTCGGACCGGCGTGAGGGAGAGACAATGGTTTGTGCCCCCCTCACGGCTGCATTTTAAAAGACATTAAAATGATGTCTGTATAATTAATGTCTGTATAATATATATATATATATATATATATATATATATATATATATATATATATATATATATATATATATATATATATATATATATATATATATATATATATATATATATATATTTTTTTTTTTTTTTTTTTTTTTTTTTTTTTTTTTTTTTTTAAGACATTACAATGTATGTTTTGGTGTGAAGGCTCCATTAACCCAAAATTTAAATCTTCTGATGAATCATCCAGTAATAATGTTTACACTCAACAACACAGAGAGAGAGAGAGAGAGAGAGAGAGAGAGAGAGAGAGAGAGAGAGAGAGAGCCTTCGCATCACTGAACTAAATCAGTCAAGCTGCAATTATAGATTAACACGGTGCAACTCCAAGCATGTATCTTGTTGCTGATTGCAACTATTGGGGAAGATCAATCTCTACTCTGTTAACAAACAAACTGCTGATTGCAAAGATGAATCGACTTGCCCTCAAACAGGCAACACAGCCGGTTAGAGTGGATTAGCCATGTTTGCTATTTATCTGAACATATTTTCTGGTGAGCAGATGTCAAGGATTATTGGACCCCCACTAAAGTGGTTCCAGGAGGCCATCAAAGCTCTTTTTGAAAGAGAGATAGTTTGCTGAGGGCTTCAGCCAAGGGATTAGAGGCTTAATTTGGCCAATTTTACAGAAACACTTCAAAAATAGCAATGCCATTGAAAGCTTGCATTAAAAAAAGAAAGAAAGAAAAAAAGAAGCATTTAAAAGATAGCATTTCTCCGAAGTTATTCAGATGAATATGAATTTTGCAGACAATCTAGCTGAAATAAATATAAATAACAAATTTATTTGCCTGGTAACAGCAAGTAAGGATGTTAATTAGACAGAATTAGAATTGCTATTTTTTTATATATTTATTTTTATTTATTTATAATTATTTGAAAATGTGATTTAGAACTTGATTAGTTGGAGGGTTTTTGGGTGTGCATTTCTTTTTGCTTAGTCCATAGTGAAGAGAAACCAACATAGAGCACAAAGCATATTTAGAAAAACAAGTTGGCTATGGCAGTCCAAGTAGCAGGTGCATAAAGGATGGTGCAATTTTCTGGATAACAAAAATGGCAGGCATCCAGCGCATCCATAATCACACTATCAACTCAGTGTAATTCGGTTTTGAGAGGTTTCATGCTAATCACAATAGTACAAGATGGCTCTATGAATAAATAATGAAGCAGTTAAGCAAATGGAGGAAAGCAAAATAAATAAATAAATAAGAGCAATTGAGCACCACATTCACTAACATGATAGGTGAATGATACTTTGGAAGAAAATAAAATCTTCAAAGCTTATTTTGAGACTTTTTAACCAGGACTTTTTTTTAACAGAAAACAGATCAAGGCCTTTGTAACAATCACAACAAAGAATTAAACAGTATAATATATTTTCAAGGCCTATTGACTGATGACAGAAGTGTGCTGGGAAGATGGAAAGAGTACATTGAAGAGCTGATGGATGAGGAAAACGAGAGAGAGAAAAAAAGTAGAAGAGGTGACTGTTGAGGAGCAAGAAGTAGCAGAGATTAGTAAGTGTTGACTGAGGAGGGCACTGAGGAGGATGAAGAGTCGAAAGGCAGTCGGTCCTGATGATGTACCTGTAGAGCTGTGGAAGTGTCTATTTGAGGTAGCAGTAGATTTTCTAACAAGAACATTCAACAAGTTCTCCGAGAGTGAGCAGATGCCAGAAGAATGGAGGAGAAGTGTGCTGGTGCCCACTTTTAAGAACAAGGGAGATGTGCAGAGTTGTGGCAACTACAGAGAGATAAAGTTGATGAGCCATACAGTGAAGATATGAGAAAGAATAGTGGAAGCTAGACTAAGGGGAGAGGTCAGCATTTGTGAACAACAGTTAGGTTTCATGCCAAGAAAGAGCATATACAAACAGATACAGTGTTTGCCTTTGAGGATGTTTATAGAAAAGTACAGAGAAGGTCAGCGGGAGCTGCATTGTGTTTTTGTGGATCTGGAGAAAGCATATGACAGGGTGCTGAGAGAGGAACTGTGGTATTGCATGAGAAAGTCTGGAGTGGCAGAGAAGTATGTTAGAATGGTGCAGGGCATGCATGAGAGATGTAAAACAGTGGTGAGGTGTGCTGTCGGCATGACCGAAGAATTCAAGGTGTAGGTGGGACTGCATCAAGGATCAGCTCTGAGCCCCTTCTTGTTTCGTTCTGTACGAAGACAGGCTAACAGATGAGGTTAGACAAGAATATCCATGAACTATGATGTTTGCAGATGACATTGTAATCTGCAGTGAAAGCAGAGAACAAGTGCAGGGAAATCTAGAGAGGTGGAGGTATGCCCTGGAAAGGAGAGGAAAGAAGATTAGCCTCAGTAAGTCAGAATACATGTGTGTGAATGAGAAGTACCCAAGTGGAACAGTGAGATAAGGAAGGTGGACAATTTTAAGTACTTAGGCTCAACAATCCAGAGCAATGGAGAGTAATGGAGAGCAATGGAGAGCCCATGTAAGAGCTTTTGGAGTAGAAGTCAGAGAGGCTACATTGAGATGGTTTGGACATGTACAGAGGGGGGACAGTGAATATAGTGGTAGTAGGATGCTGAGGTTGGAACGACCAGGCAGAAGGAATAGAGGAAGACCAAAGAAGAGATTCATGGATGTGGTGAAGGAAGACACAAAGGTCGTTGGCGTAAGAGAAAAAGATGCAGAGGACAGTGTGAGATGGAGGCAGATGATTTTTTGTGGCGACCCCTGAAGGGAACAGCTGAAGGAAAAGAAAAAGGCCCAGATACTAATATTTTATCAGACCTATGATTGTGTATTTCAGTTGAGAGTAAAATTAAAATGTGTGCAGCAAAAGAGACACAGAGAGAGAGAGAGAGAGAGAGAGAGAGAGAGAGAGAGAGAGAGAGAGAGAGAGAGATTATGATGAGGTCTAGGAAAAGGTGCACAACTGTTTAAAAAAAAAATCACCAAAATGTGTACATTGCACTGGTGGAAAGTTTTCTCAGCACTGAGGCAGAGACAGGTTGTGCCAAGTGACACATATTTTGTAATCAAGTTTTAGATATTTATCGAAAATGGAATTTACAGTACACACATTATGTGCATGTATGTCGGCCCTTCCTAGTTGTATGTAATATTATGAAATGTGATCAAGACAGATAATCTAATTTATTAATTAAGCTTTATGAGATAAAAAACTGCCCCAAACCCCCGTGCAGCTAACTGGGTTCTCAAAGGCCGGCCATGTCTCTCACTGTCTATGGTGTGAGGTTCATGTAAAAGAACCATTCCTGACTTTCGACAAGACGAGCTACATAGCGTGTTTCCGCCCTGCGGTGGCCTGGTGAGCTGTCCAGGATGTACTCTGCCCTCACCTGGTGTTGGCTGGGACGGGCGCCAGCCTTCCTGCAAGCCTAATTAAGATTAAGCAGTTACAGACACCCCCAGTGCAGCTAACTGGGTTATCAAAGGCCGGCCATGTCTCTCACTGTCTATGGTGTGAGGCATGTAAAAGAACCATTGCTGACTTTCGACAGGAGTAGGCTGCAAAGCCGTCAGCGTGTTTCCGCCCTGCGATGGCCTGGCGAGCTGTCCAGGGTGTACTCTGCCCTCGCCCTGAGTTGGCTGGGATGGGCACCAGCCTCCCCGTGACCCTAATTAGGATGAAGCGGTTACAGAAAATGAACTGAACTGAACAGTTACAGACAATGAATGAATGAATGAATGCATGTTTAGAACTGTTGTCAAAACCGCTGACAATTAATCTGTGCCTTCTTCCACCTCAGAGCCGCAAAATTAAAAAGGCACAGTAAAAGGATAAAACAGTAAAACAAACAGATAGAACAAAGTAAATTCAAGAGCACAATTAAAAAAAAAAAAAAGATTGCTGCAAGACAGAACTCATTGTGTAAAATATATATTCATAGGCATGATTTACAGTTGGAAATAAATGTTTCTGAGTGGATCAATCGATATTGATGTAGGCATAATTCAATTGTGATGCTGCATCTTTATTTATAGTCTATCTCAGGCACAAATGGAATATTTGAATGCTTTAAATTTGCAACCAAAGCAATTTTAAGCTACAATGAACTGACACAATTATATATATCTCAATTCTAAATGTGAGACAAATATTTGACGTTGCAGTTACCAACCAATTATCATGATTTTTGACAGACCAGGAAAAAAAGGAAACTGTGCAGCAGTAATATCAAACTCATGTCTGAAGCTACAGAAACATGCATGAATCCAATAATGTATTTGGGTTTAATATCTCAGGAAGAAGTGAAGGAGGAATGGAAATGCAGATAATTTGTGCTTGGAAACTTGGACTTTGTGAGGGATAACAGCGTGGTTGTCTTCATGTCAATGTGAATAGGGTGCAGTTGGGTGGATGAGCTGATCCCTTCAGATATTTTTCATGTTGATAGCAGTATAATAATATGTTTTACAACTGAAGACAGAACATGCCTAAATGCCAGTGTTTTCTTCCAGGGGATATATGCAGTATTAAAAAAAGTGATCCAGTGATTTTTTTTTTTTTTAAGTTAAAAAAAAATAAAAAAATAAAAAAAAATATACACACACACACACACACACACACACACACACACACATATATATATATATATATATATATATATATATATATATATATATATATATATATATATATATATATATATATATATATATAAAATGCACTAACCAGTGCCTCTCCCACTTATGCCGCTCCCAAGCCCGGATAAATGCAGAGGGTTGCGACAGGAAGGGCAACCAGCGTAAAACTTCTGCCATATTAAAAATGCAAATGGTCAAAACAAAATTCATACTGGATCGGTCGAGGCCAGGGTTAACAACGACCTCCATCAGTGCTGTCAACCAACAGAGTGCTGATGGAAATTGGACTACTGTTGGTCGAAGACGTCGAAGAAGGAGAGGCGGGGGGTGTGTCAGTAGGCAGAGAGAGAAGAGGAAATGCGTGAACCTAGGACTGAAAGTAGGGACTTTGAATGTTGGAACTATGCAAGGAAAAGGTAGAGAGCTGGCTGACATGATGGAGAGGAGGAAGGTAGACATACTGTGTGTTCAGGAAACCAGGTGGAAAGGTAGCAAGGCAAGAAGCTTAGGAGCAGTGTTTAAGCTGTTTTATCATGGTGTGCAAGGGAAGAGAAATGGAGTATGAGTGATCTTGAAGGATGGGTTTGTCAGGAATGTTCTAGAAGTGAAAAGAGTCTCAAGTTAGAAATTGAAGGCGTGATGGTCAATGTTGTTATTGCTTATGCCCCACAAGCAGGATGTGAGCTAGAAGAGAAAGAGAGATTCTGGAGTGAGTTCGATCAAGTGATGATGAGTAGCCCCAGAGGTGAAAAGGTGGTCATTGGGGCAGACTTCAATGGACATGTTGGTGCAGGCAACAGAGGGGATGAGGAAATGATGGGCAGGTTTGGTATCCAGGACAGGAACACAGAAGGACAGATGTTGATCGATTTTGCAAAAAGGATGGAAATGGCTGTGGTGAATACTTTCTTCAAGAAGAAACAGGAGCATAGGGTGACTTATGAAAGCGGAGGGAAGAGCACACAGGTAGACTACAGCTTGTGTAGGCGATGACATTTGAAGGAAGTCAGTGACTGCGAAGTAGTAGTGAGTGAGAGTGTTGCCAAACAGCATAGGATGGTGGTGTGCAGGATGACGCTGATGGTGAGGAAGGTGAAGAAGGCAAAGGCAGAGCAGAAGACAAAGTGGTGGAAGCTGAAAAAGGAAGAGTGTCGTGTTGTCTTCAAGGAGGAGTTGAAACAGGCTTTGGGTAGTCAGGAAGTGCTTCCAGATGACTGGACAACCACAGCCAATGTGATCAGGGAGACCGGTAGGAGAGTACTTGGTGTGTCCTCTGGAAGGAGAGTAGATAAGGAAACTTGGTGGTGGAATGAGGAAGTGCAGGAGTGTGTACAAAAGTAGAGGTTAGCCAAGAAGAAGTGGGACACAGAGAGGACCGAAGAGAGTAAACAGGAGTACAGGGAGACACAGCGTAAGGTGAAGGTAGCGGTGTCAAAGGCCAAACAGAGGGCGTATGATGACTTGTATGACAGGTTGGACAGTAAGGAGGGAGAAAATGATTTATACAGTTTAGCACAGCAGAGAAATAGAGATGGGAAAGACGTGCAGCAAGTTAGAGTGATAAAGGACAGAGATGGAAATGTATTGACTGATGACAGAAGTGTTCTGGGAAGACGGAAATAGTACTTTGAAGAGCTGATGAATGAGGAAAATGAGAGAGAAAAAAGAGTAGAAGGGGTGACCGTTGAGGACCAGGAAGTAGCAAAGATTAGTAAGGGAGAAGTGAGGAGGGCATTGAAGAGGATGAAGAGTGGAAAGGCAGTTGGCCCTGATGACATCCCAGTTGAGGTATGGAAGTGTCTAGAGGAGGTAGCAGTAGATTTTCTGACAAGAATATTCAACAAGGTCTTAGAGTGTAAGCAGATGCTGGAGGGATGGCGGAGAAGTGTGCTTGTGCCAATCTTTAAGACCAAGGGAGATGTACAGAGTTGTGGCACTACAGAGGGATAAAGTTGATGAGCCATATGATGAAGTTATGGGAAAGAATAGTGGTAGCTAGACTAAGGGTAGAGGTCAGCATTTGTGAACAACAGTTTGCTTTCATGTCAAGAAAGAGCACCATAGATGCAGTGTTTGCTTTGAGGATGTTAATAGAGAAGTACAGAGAAGGTCAGAAGGAGTTGCATTGTGCCTTTGTGGATCTGGAGAAAGCATATGACAGGGTGCCGAGAGAAGAACTGTGGTATTCTATGAGGAAGTCTGGAGTGGCAGAGAAGTATGTTAGAGTGGTGCAGGACATGTATGAGACATGTAAGTCAGTGGTGAGGTGTGCTGTCGGTGTGACAGAAGAGTTCAATGTGGAGGTGGGACTGCATCAAGGGTCAGCTCTCAGCCCCTTCTTGTTTGCTATGGTGATGGACAGGCTGACAGACGAGGTTAGACAAGAGTCTCCATGGACTATAATGTTTGCAGATGACATCTTGATCTGTAGTGAGAGCAGAGGACAAGTGCAGGAAAATCTAGAGAGATGGAGGTATGCCCTGGAAAGCAGGGGAATGAAGGTTAGTCACAGTAAGAAAGAATACATGTGTGTGAACGACAAGGACCCAAGAGGAATGGTGAGGTTACAAGGGGCAGAGATAAAGAATGTGGAGGATTTTAAGTACTTAGGCTCAACAATCCAGAGCAATGGAGAATGTGGAAAAGAGGTGAAGAAGTGCATGCAGGCAGGTTCGAATGGATGGAGAAAAGTGTCCGGTGTGATGTGTGATAGGAGAGTATCGGCAAGAATGAAGGGAAAAGTGTACAAGACGGTGATGAGGCCAGCGATGTATGGTTTAGAGACAGTGGCCCTGGGGAAAAGACAGGAGTCAGAGTTGGAGGTAACAGATGAAAATGTTGAAGTTCTCTTTGGGAGTAACGAGGATGGATAGGATCAGAAACGAGTACATCAGATGGACAGCACATGTTAGATGTTTTGGAGACAAAGTCAGAGAGGCTAGATTGAGATGGTTTGGACATGTACAAAGGAGGGATAGTGAGTATATTGGTAGTAGGATGCTGAGGCTGGAACTACCAGGCAGAAGGCCCAGAGGAAGACAAAAGAGAAGATTTATGGATGTGGTGAAGGCGGACATGAAGGTTGTTGGAGTAAGAGTAGAAGATGCAGAGGATAGGGAGAGATGGAGACAGACCATTTGCTGTGGCGACCCCTGAAGGGAACAGCCGAACGAAAAAGAAGAAGAAGAAGATATATATATATATATATATATATATATATATGGTACAAGCCTGAACAAGCCCAGGCAAACCCAGACAAGCCCCAACATGTCTGTGTTGCTCCTCCCCTTGTTGGATTGCAGAACTCCAGTCCTCTTTTGGAAAATTCGACTCAAGCTGCTAAGTCACACCATGTGAATTTCTTCCATTTTTTTATATTTACATTCACACAAATATTTACCTTAACACCCCTTAACAGAGTACGGATTGCTGTCTTGTTCTATTTATTTTTTCGACCTGTGACCAGGTGCTTCCCACCTTCTGAAGTTAGCTAGGGTTGCCTGGGATTCAGCTGTCCTATGGACTTTCATTTTAAAGCATTGTGTTGTTTACATATTTTATTAATTTTATCCTACATGTGCATAACGTACTTTTATCTCAAACGAAGCAATTATAATACTGTACCTCCTATATAAATAAATAGAATTGTAGTGCTAGTGGGAAATGTACTATTCTTGGTGCTACTATGCAAGTTTTCGAGAGAAATAGGTGTTTCCTGCCACTTGTAATACACTGACTGGCAGTGAGGTAATCAACTCAATTTGCAGCTCTCTGGCTGGTGTTAATTTCTTTGAAACACAGGAATGAATCTCTTAATCAGTGTCTGCATGCACCGTTCATGCAGGTTAAGGAAGTGTTCCTTTACCTTTACTGGTAGTAGACTAGAATTGCTTAACTTGACATTGCAAATCATGCAGATAGAACGCTGACTTTCATCACGTTCCCTTATATATGTGAATCCATGTTGTACACATTTGTCTGACCACTTTATTTTTTGCTCAACATAGATAACAAAATCCAGATTAAAACATTAAGAAAGAAACCACACAACATACCATCACAACAGTCACAAGTCGACTCGTGAGCACACCAAATTTCCTGCAGCACAGATTGGCCAAAGGATATAGCATGATCACCTGCAGCCAGTGATGGCATGCACTCAACCATTCTCGGTATGAGATAAGAGTCAGTTCGAGAAAAAACATTGACAGCCTTCATGTCAGCACAGCAGTGCCAACCACCTCCAGAAGTTTTCGGCACGAGAACACAAGGTGAACTCCATGGAGCAAAAACGAGAGTTCATGAAGATTGTCTCAATCAGAATGATGAAAAAATCAAGGAAGCCCTCAAGGCAAAGAACAAGGCCTATATTGAATGGCAGAATGATCATTCTTCTGTATCAAAATTTGAAACTTTCAAAACTCTTCAGGAGCCAAAGTGCAATTCGATCTATGGACAATGCAAGATAAATTGTGGCAAGAAAAAGCTTCTGAGGTCCAATGCTATGCTGATCCACACAATCAAAAAAAGTATTTAGTTCGTTGAAGACAGTCTACAGACCATCTACATCGGGATGCTTTCCCTTACTATCTTCTGATGGCTCAACTCTGATAAAAGACCAAGAAAGGTTGAGCAAACACTGGCAAGAACACTTTAATAATCTGCTCAACCAGCCATCTTCAGTCAACACGGATGCACTCAATCAGATCCCTCAGCAACCAATACAAGATACTCTTGCTGAGCCTACAAAAATGGCTGAAATCAGGAAAGCAATCCTCCAAACAAACTCAGGCAGAGCATCTGGAAAGGAAGGAATACCTGCTGAAATCTAGAAGGCAGCAGGCCCAAATGCCCTAGAGGCCTCTCATGATGTACTGCAGAGCATCTGGCCTCCCAGGAGAAGATGCCAGACAACTTTACTGATGCCTTGATCGTCTCCCTGTATAAGAACAAGGGGAGCAAAACTGACTGTGGAAACTACAGAGGTATATCACTTCTCTCCATCATCGGAAAAATATTCACCAGAATCATTCTCAATCAACTCATTCCCGTCTCTGAAAAGAACTTGCTAGAGGCACAGTGCGGCTTTAGACGGGGGAGAAGTACCATCGATATGATTTTTGCCATGAGACAACTTCAAGAGAAGTGTATAGAACAAAACATGCTTCTGTACTCTGTCTTCATTGACTTCACAAAGGCTTTTGACACAGTCAACAGGGAAGCTCTCTGGACTGTGCTTGAGTATATTGGATGTCCACCAAAATTTGTTTCAATGATTAGGCTCTTCCATGATGGCATGACAGGACAAGTTCTCTCCAGCGGAAATGTGTCTGAGACATTTGAGATAAGCAATGGAGGCTGTGTACTATCACCAGTCCTCTTCAACATCTTCTTTACCTGCATACTGTTCCACGCAGTGAAAGACCTCGAGCAAGGAGTCTGCATTCGCTATCGTCTAGATGGCTCCCTCTTTGACCTGCATCGACTCAATGCTAAGACCAAGAGCCTTCTAGATCTCATCCAAGAAATCCTCTTTGATGACGACTGTGCTGTAGTGGCACATACTGAATCCCATCTGCAACTGATGCTAGATTGCTTTTCAGAAGCCTCCAAACTGTTTGGCTTAACAATCCGCCTTGGTAAAACTGAGGTGCTTTGCCAACCTGCACCAACAACAACCCCCCAAGCTCTGACGATTGTCATTGAGAACATTCAGCTGAAGAATGTGGAACATTTCAAATATCTAGTAAGCACCATCTCCTCTAATGGCTCCTTAGACAAAGAAATTGATGCTCAGATCAGCAAAGTGAGCCAAGCTTTAGGAAGACACCGAAACAAAGTGCTCAACCAACACAACATCCGATTGAGTACAAAATTGAAAGTGTACAATGTAGTGATTCTGCCCTCCCTCCTCTGTCAAAACACCATCCTTGAAGTAATAGCGAACTGAAACCTTACTAACCTCCTCCAAAGAAACAACATTACTAGCCAGCTTCTGCAACTCAACATCTTTGCACTGAGCATTAATAAGCTGCTTTCTGGAAAGAATTTGATCACCATTGGGAAAGCTATCACACTTATCAAGGATACCTGAAGAGTTATTACCCTTTGAAGATAAGTCATCAGCCTCTACCGCATGAAAAGAATGATCCATAAAGGTATCCGACAAATCATGAATTAAATCATCTAGCAACGAAGCTTTGGAAGCCTTGGAAGTCTTGGAAGAAATGTCTTTCGACATCAAATGGATCACTGCACAAGAAGGAAAAATACCTGGAAAATCCTCCTCCAACTTTTCGGTACAATCTGAAGTTTCCGGAGAAACAGTGACAATAGGATCAGCTCCAGCTCCCACCTTTCCCCCCACCCCAGCATCAAGAACACCCACTTTTACCTCACCCAAAATCAGATCTGAAGTCAAATTGACAAAATAGTCTGAGCAAACGCTACAAAAGTTTCATGGTCCTTTTTATGAGCATTTATGCATTTCTGATGATAAGCTTAGGGGAATAACTCATAATCTTTCAGAAGGGTCCTTTTGACAAAATCGTAATTAGAACTTGGCTCTACAGAAACGGCCAAAAATGCATCCTGAGATTTACCCTTTAAAATGGCTTTCATTAGCATTGTCCATGACTCCTTTGGCCACTTGAGGTTTTCTGCCACCTTTTTAAAATGTAAAAAATATTTATCCACTTCTTTCTCATTGAATGGTGGGATAAGTCTAACATGCCTTGTAATATCAAAAGAGGAATGTGCGGAGGGAGTGGAAGAATGTTCAATCTTTTTAAATTCGATTTCTTTTTGAGCCTCAATTTCCAATTTTCTCAATTCCTTTCCATTCTCTTTAATTCCAAATGGTCCGAATTTTCCTCTTTAACCATGGACAAAACTTCAGGATCAAATTCTCCCTCAGCAATATAATGGTTTAAGACAATTTTCAAAATTTGAAATTTCGTCATCCCAGATTTTGCCTCAGGTTTAGAATGATTAGAGATTAGCAACAAATCAGATTTGCACAAGGCACCGACTTTCTTAGGGGTGGGATATTTAAGAAAATCCTCAAGTGTGAACACCATTTTGCTGGTTTCAAAATTAAAATATCTAGGTATTAATTTAATAAAATGTCTCACTGCCAAATTAATTTGATCCTGGACGAGCCCCCAATTTTGTTACGTATGGAATTTAGAATATGAACAGTGCCCCGTGAAACCAGCAAAACATGGCACACCATGAAATACAATTTAATAATATTAACAAAGTAAGGCAAAATAATAACTTACAGTTTTGAGCTAAACCAAATACAAACACAACAAGGGTCACAAAATAAAGACAGTCACCAAGCAGCTGCAGTATAATTTAGAGACGGCACACGCTAGTGGTCGAAAGCTTCGAATCCCATGTATTGAAAGAAATTAATGATGAAAATCCTCATGTTGTCTGTGGATGAACACGGATGATGGACTTGGGTGATGAAGTCTTGAATGACGACTCTTGGATGAAGCGCGTTGGATGATTCTCCTTTGATGATTCCCTGTAGATGACTTCCTAGATGATCCATGCAAGCCGGCCGACAACGGGTCCTTATATAAATTTTCTAAAGTTCAAGAAAGTTCCTGTTCTGGAATGTTCTATATCACCTGACCCGTCACCAGGGCACATACGCAACTAAGTCCATCTCGAAGTTTCCCTAATATGTTGTAAAGTTCCATACCCAGTTAAACCATGAAGGCAAAACAACAGTGACTCAAAACAGCTGAGCAATAAAATGCACCACCATTTACAGCACACTAACTAGATATAATTAGATACAATGTTTATACACTCATTATTTACATTTATTATTTATTTACATGCCCATAACACAGGAAAACAAAAATACTTACATCCAATGAATACGTTACATTTTAAATTGTACTCCCCCAGTGCAGCTGACTGGGTTATCAAAGGCCGGCCATGTCTCTCACTGTCCATGATGTAAGGTTCATGTAAAATAACCATCCCTGAATTTCGACAAGAGTAGCTGCATAGCTATCAGCATGTTTCTGCCCTGTGATGGCCTGGCAAGCTGCCCAGGTTTGCCCATAGTTGGCTGAGATGGGTGCCAGCCTCCTCGTGACTCTAAATAGGATTAAGTGGTTACAGAAAATGAATGAATGAATTTCATCTATGAAGAGTTTTTTTTTTTTTTTTGTTGTTTTTTTTTTGTTTGTTTTTTTAATTTGTCACATATATCTGTGAAAATATTGGAAAGTTATATTAATGGGTTCTGACTATCAGCAGTAAAATTTACAGGGTTTTTGAGCTGTGTTGGCTTTCAACAGAACCAGATAAAGTGGTGCAGATAAAGCTGGACTTCCTATGCCCTTAGGCCCACAAATACAAAGTAGTCCTCTTCTTTCGTTATAAAGGTGGCAAAGTGCCACTCAGCACACAGAAATTCAACCCATTACACATGCTTTAAATGTTTTAAAACTGAGTTGTTTTTTTATCCTTGTCTCTGTGGATTTTCACATTTATTCTAGTTCAGGTCTGAATCCGTCTTTCTTCTTGTTGTGCTGGAACACGGGATAGCTTGTCAAGGACTTGTAATGGGTTTTCATTGGATACCTTTTCAGTTTACAGTTCAAGTGTGATAGGTATATTACGAGAAAATAATAAAAAAAAGCAAATCAAAATTGTAATAAATTTCTTATGAAGTGATGCAGAAAACTTTATGCTCACAAACAAACAAAACCTCAAAACAAACAAAAACATTATGGACATAATTTTAAAGTTCATATAATTAGGTCCTCAGTTTAAAGCCGGCTCAGTATGATAGGGCTCAGGACAAGACTGGAACACATGACAGAAATATTTCAATAAAAAAAAAAGGTTAATAAAAAAAACAAACAATTTCAAACCTAGAACATGCATTGCACAACACATACAATGTTGACCAAATATAAGTAAAATAAACATATACAAATAAATAAATAAATAAATAAATAAATAATTCTACATTACTGATTTAATCACATTTTAAAAACTTAGAACTATTAATATGTACCTAACTGTCATGCTCTTTCATTAATCAATGCAGTGCATAACAACAGCACAATATAATAAAACTAAAACTGGTTCTCCTCCCAACTGGTTCTGTTACTCTTACCGCAAACCCTAAACCCATTCCCTTTGCTTTGTAAACACAACAGCTAATGTTACTGCCAGCTAACTGGCTCTCTTAGCAAGCTGTATATATTATCCATGCAAACTAAACAAGGGAAACACACAACAGCTTCTAGAATGTGCTGTAAACATCAATTAATTAATTAAGTCATGCATTCGTTCATGCATTCATTCATTCATTCATTTTCTAAGAGTCTTAATCCGAATTAGTGTCGAAGGTGAGGTACACCTTGGGCAGCTCGGCAGGCTATGGCAGTGCCACTGTAAACATTACATTTAATTAAATCTGTATATTCTGTGCTTTAAAATTGGAAACCGAGAAAAGAAACATTTACTTCCCAAAAAAAGCTGTGAATCACTTCATTCCAGGGATATCAATAAAAGTCAGAAACACCCCAATGCATTGGGTCACATGTGTCTAAAAAAAAAAAAAAAAAGAAAGAAAGAAAGAAACAATACACAAAATCAAAAAGATATAACTTGGTGAATTGAAGAGATTTGTAGAGAAAAATATATTGACTCATATGTAGGGGAGCAACTGCGATTTTTTTTAATGGAAGTCAATGGAATCAGTCTCCTGTAGCCAATCCCTAGCAGATCCTGGTGATAGCACTTTGAGAGACTTCCGGATAAGCCTCCAATCCCAGCTTGGACGGTTACCTCTTTGACCTGCATTCAAGATTTGATCAAAATCTGAGCAACCGCACAAAGTGTTACAGAAGCTAGACAGACAGAACATCAAAATGGGTTAAATGAGTTACTGGAGCTGGCTGACTATTACAGGAGATTTCCAAGCCCTTCTCACAGGCAGTGAAGTCTTTTCTACAGCCATGGGTAATGTATTCCCACATGGTTATTAAAAAAAAAAGAAAGAAAAAAAAAGTATTTATGGAATCAGTTAGGGTTTAATAAAATGTTGTCACCTTAAACATTGCAGTAATTCTAAAACCAATGAGTCTTGCCTATTTATTTATTTATGTATGTGTTTGTTTATTATTATTATTATTATTATTATTATTATTATTATTATTATTATTATTATTATTATTATTATTAATTTTTACATTAATTAATTAATTTATTATTTATTTTTTTATTTTTTGCAGAGCAATGTACAATTGGTCAATAAACAGTATGAATCTAATTACTAAAACACCTCTTGCTTTTAAAATCACATTATTTGAAACGTTACAGAAGCAAATGCCCTCACTACGTATTGCAAAGCAGTATCTTGGGCATTTTTTAATTAATGTATTTATTTTATTTTGTTTTGTTTTACTAGTTGAACCAAAATAATAAATTAACAAGGAGCCAATCACAGGCCCATGTCAATTTCAGAGTGACATAAACATGCACAAAAAATACTTTCTTCAATAGTGAAGAAAAATCCTAAATGCAAACATGGTGAACATTCAACACTTTGGACACATAGAGTCATTTAGTTGTATATGTGTCTGATACTGACAACACTTGACAACTTTACTTCTGATTTGCTGATTTTATCTACTATCACTATGCAGTTGTTTTTTTTTTGTTTGTTTGTTTGTTTTTTTTTGCAACTGGAAATTGTACATTTCCTGACAGTGGTATGAAAACGTATCTGAACCTTTTGGAATTTCTCACATTTCTGCATAAAATCACCATCAAATGTGATCTGATTTTTGTCAAAATCACACAGATGAAAAAACAGTGTCTGCTTTAACTAAAACCACCCAAACGTTTATAGGTTTTCATATTTTAATGAGGATAGCATGCAAACAATGACAGAAGGGGGAGGAATAAGTAACTGAACCCTCTGCCTAAGGAGACTTAAAGAGCAATTGAAACCAATTTTGACCAAACAATTTAAATCAGGTGTGTGCCCAATCACTGATGAGTGGCTTAAAGCTGCCCTGCCAACTTTAAAACATACACCTGGTAAGAATTGTCTTGATGAGAAGCATTGTCTGATTTGCACCATGGCTCGCTCTAAAGAGCTGTCTGAAGACCTGCGATCAGGAATTGTTGATTTGTATAAAGCTGGGAAAGGATACAAAACCATCTCTAAACGTCTGGATGTTCATCAATCCACAGTCAGAGATGTTGTCTACAAATGGAGAGAGTTTGGCACTGTTGCTTCTCACCCAAGGAGTGGCCATCCACCAAAGATGACGCCAAGAGTTCAGTGCAGAATACTCAGAGAGGTAAAAAAAAAAAAGCCCTAGAGTGTCTGATAAAGACTTACAGAAATCACTGGCACAGTCCAGTATCTCTGTGCACACATCAACTATATGTCAAACAATGGCCAAGAATGGTGTTCATGGGAGGACTCCAAGGAGGAAGCCACTACTGTCTAAAAAAGGAAACTGCCGTTTCTTCAGGAGAAAGTCTTATTTCTTCAGAAGCGACATCCAACGTCATTACCTTTTCTGGTGCTTACCAGAGAAGACGCACATCGTTTGAGTGGCATCAAAGAGCTTAACTGGTAATTAAAACACACACAAAAAAGAGGCTCATTGACAACTTGTGCATGAATGAGGAAAAAGGGGTGTTACATCATCTCAACCAATCAGCAGGAAGTTGGACAGACATTGGCTGAATTTGAGTGACATGTCAGTTGCTTGGCAGTCCGCGAATACTCAAAATGTGAGTGCAAAATGGCGAATAGTCAAGGGCCTACTGTAAATAAATAAATAAACCAAACCCAAAAAAAAAAATAAAATAAAATAAAAATAACAATCCAAAACCCCCAATTTCCAAAATTATTTACATTTTTATGTGAGGTGCGCATCGGAGTGTGTGTGTGTGTGTGTGCGTGTGTGTATTGCTATTTTATTTAGATCTTATGCATTATTTTTGAATGTTTAATTGTTATTATAAGCATTTATAGTGTTGAATATGTATTTATTGATATTATATACACACATATATATATGTACGCATACGTCAGCCAGGGGGGGTTGATCCTACTTTGTGGAAACTCAGCGTTTGCGGAGGGTCTTGGTTCCCATTAACCACAAGAAGTGAGGGTTCACTGTACACATAAATTACAGGTATTAAATTAGATTTTAGGATATTTATAATATATATATATATATATATATATATATATATATATATATATATATATATATATATATATATATATATATATATATATATATATATATAAAATTATTTTTTTATTTTTTATTTTTTTTTTGCAGAAACTGTAAAAAGCTTCAGGATTTCCTAAAAGCAAATGAAAATAACTTGAAGCAGTAGTAAAAAAATACAGACCCCCTTGGTACAGATATGTAAACTCAGTCACGCATGGAAACTATCCAAAAAACAACTGGCTGCATAGAAGTTGCCGTTGTTCCACTCTGACTCACTGATGGCATTGTATGTTTCATCATCAACTCTACATCATATTATCACTAACACTATGATGTGCTTACTAATGCCCGTTGTTACAGACCACCTAGAAAATTATTCTGTCGTGGTGGGAGTATTTGCGTAGGACCCAAGGATGCAGGACACCGAAGGAAGGTTCAACGATTTATGAAACATTCAGTACTGGAAATCACTAGAAAACGCAGAATGGAGGGAACTGGTCATGCACGAAGCACGGGCCAGGGATCAGAGAGAATGTCGAGGGACAGAGTCACGGGTATCAATCTTCTGACAGTGGAGGGAAGCACGCCGCTCCCATTTTTCAGCTGGCTGCCGCTGATTGCCGATTAGGACCAGGTGCGCTCCGCTCAGAAACTCCTCTACTGGCGACTGCCATGCCCCTCGCCCGCACCTGCAATGAATTAAGGAAAAATTAGTGTCTCCAGCCAGCACAGACCATGACAGTACCCCCCCTTTAAGGCCCCCCTTTAAGCCGACCAGGCTTGTTCTGGAACTGGCGATAGAACTCCTCTAACAGGTCCGGTTACAGTATTAGAGAGTGGGGAACCCATGACCGCTCTTTGGGCCCATACCCCTCCCAGTACACTAAATACTGGAAGCCTCAGCCCCGCCTGCGCACATCTTGTTGATCGTGTATGAGGGATGTCTGACAATCAGTCAGGGAGGAGGGGATGGGGGGTCAGAGGGGACGTGGAGGGGACTTTCTACCATCGGCTTGATTATGGAGACATGAAACACTGGGTGCACCTTCAGTGAGGGTGAGAGTTTTAGTCGGACAGCACTGGGGTTTATGATTTTTTCAATCGCGTAGGGCCCAATGTATCGGGGAGATAGTTTCTTCGACTCAACTTGCAGAGGCAGGTCCCGGGAGGAGAGCGACACTTGTTGTCCCGACCTTGTAGGGAGGTGCCAGGGTTCGGTGGCGATCGGTCCTCCTCGGCCGTTTCGGGCCGTTGTTCGCTCCAGGGCAACCCGTGCCTCCTTCCAGACCCGGCGTGCTCTGTGGAATTGTGCCTGGATAGATGGGACGGCAACCTTGACCTCCTGGTTGGGAAACAGGGGGGGGCTGGAACCCATTGATCACCATGAAGGGGGACATCCTGGTGGTGGTGCAGATCAGTGAATTATGTGCATATTCTACCCATGGGAGGGGTGTGGCCCAGGAGGCTGTGAGGCGGGAGGCGACGCAGCACAGGAAGGACCCGAGGCTTTGGTTCATGCGTTCCGCCTGCCCGTTCAACTGGGGGTGGTAACCCGAGGTCAGACTGCAGGAGACTCCCAAGGTGTCGCAGAACGCCTTCCAGAGTTTGGATGCAAATTGGGGTCCCCAGTCTGACACAATGTCCTGGGGAATACCATGGAGGTGGAAGATGTGTTGAATCAGGAGACCCGTTATTTCCATTGCCGAGGGGAGTTTGGGTAGGGCAACGAAATGGACTTCCTTGGAGAACCGGTCCACTACTGTCAAGATGACAGTGTTGCCCTCCGACGGGGGTAACCCAGTGATGAAATCCACCGCTATGTGCGACCAGGGGCAATGGGGAACAGGTAAGGGTTGGAGGAGCAGGAAGGTGGGTGGGCGCACGATGGAGGGACTTGCTCCGGGCACAGGTGATGCAAGCTTCCACAAACTTCCTAGTGTCGGCTGCCATCGTTGGCCACCAGAAGCGTTGAAGGAGCAGGAAGAGAGTTCAGTGGGCTCTGAGGTGGCAGGCTAACTTTGAATCATGGACCAACTGGAGTGCTGGGGTTCTGGCTGGCGGGGGAACATACAATTGGCCTTGAGGGCACCCGATGGGCTCTGGTTCCCTCCGATGAGCATCCCGAACTAGTTGCTCTACCTCCCATTGTGTGGTGCCGAGTATGCAGGAGGAGGGCAGGATGGTTTCTATGATTGAGTCTTCACCCCAGGAGAACTGCCTGGAGAGACCATCTGGCTTAATGTTCTGTGAGATTGGTCGGTAGGTCAGCATGAGGTTGAACCTCCCCAAGTAGAGTGACCAACGCGCCTGGCGGGAGTTCAACCTCTTGACCGTACTGAGGTAGGCCAGATTCTTATGGTCGGTCCAGACCACAAAAGGGTGAGCCGCTCCCTCCAGCCAGTGCCTCCATTCCTGGAGTGCCAAGACTACTGTCGTCAGCTCGAGATTCCCAACATCATAATTCTGTTCCGCCGGGGACAAGCAATGTGAGAAGGCGCATAGGTGGAGCTTCTGGTCTGCGGGGGACTGTTGGGAGAGGACCGCCCCCACCCCTTGGTCCGAGGTGTCGACTTCTACCACGAACTGCAGCGTGGGGTCCGGGTGGATCAGTACGGGCGAGTGGATGAATTTCGCCTTCAGCTTGTCGAATGCCGCCTGGGCACTAGGAGACCACTGGAACGGAGTCTTGGGTGATGTTAACTGTGTGAGAGGGGCTGCTAGGTGGCTGTAGTCCCACACAAACCGGCGGTAAAAGTTTGCAAACCCCAGGAACCTCTGCAGCTGTTTCCGTATCCCTGGAGTCGGCCACTCCGCCACTGCCTTCACTTTCTCTCGGTCAGGTGCTATCTGCCCCTTCTCAGCACTGAAATTTAAAAAAAAAAATCCCTGTGGGAGGTGTGAAACCTTATCCTCCGCGCACCTTGGGCCGACAGCCCAACGTGCTGCTATGCACTACCTCGATGGCTTTGTTGTCTTGTTAGGCTGCCAGTTCTTTAATCTTTCAGGACTTGAAGTGGAATTGGATGCTTCTCGAGTTATTTTTGAAATGACATCACATATGGGGGTGTGGTCATTCTGAGAGCAAACGTATCTTTTTCCTCTGCCATCTTATTATTTTTTTTTTACCACTACAGCACTGATCATAGGAGTGATCACAGGGGACCATCATCACAAAATCTAAAGCATGTTCCCTTTTCTCTGTAATCATTTTGCAAAGATCTCTTTATGGCTCTCATACATTTTCCGATAAAACATTTTTTGTTTAAAATAAAAACTGATTGCATGCTGCTTTGATAATAAAATGAAAAGGCTTATGTATTAGAAACCTGCATATTTCATAAGGTACATGCAAGTCTACTGTGGCCATCTCATGTCTGAGCATGACGTTTCATAACTTATTTATGGCATATGTTATAAACATTGAATGAAAGAAGACTTCTTGAACAGACCCCTGATTTATTTATTTTTTTTCTTTTAGGCATTAACAAAAAGGAGAGTTGTGTATGCATGTGTTCTGACAGTGCACCTATGGTTAGGTAAGTATTAAACCTTTCTCAATGAATTATAAGTGAATTACTAAAAATAATTTATCACAATTCAAAATTAATTGTATCTATCGACTTTCATATGTGCGGTCAAGTTCTATTTTCTACATTTTATGATTATCATCGTAAGTCACAGTTCCTGCAGTTCACAAGTAGGCTGCAGTTCAATGATCGGCTTTGTAGTCGTGCCATTGTACTTGTGGCCACTTGTTTTGGACATTCAGGTGAATAGAGGAGCTGAGTTGTAAAGTGATAACCAACTGATGGCTCTGATGTCAGGGAAGGTCACCCTCCAGGCCTGAGAGATGCAAGCACATAGTTAGGGTCTTCTGGGACTATTTGGAGTGTCCTATGAGAAGACCCTTCAGCTCTCATTCCTGGGCATAGCGACACCTACATCCCAATGAAGGATAAGTACATAGAGTTCAAATGGGATATTGTTCTGTTTCTCCTTTATTGATGCTGCGGCCCATAGCTGTGGCCAGAAGGTTATCGGTGCCAATTGTGGAGGCAACCAAAAACACCCATTGGTGGATAATTGTGGTGGCGGGAGCATCCAGCCAAGGAAGGAAGCCTAGAAAGTCATTTTTGCCTGGGGGACTCCCGAGGCAGTGGACTGGTACTTGCTATTGTGCTGTCGCCAATGCAAAATATTGGGTGTTGAAGGAATTTTGTGAGGGCCTGGAAAAAGACCTTTGTTGGACTCAAAAGGTTTTAGACCACGATCTTGTGTTTCAGGAAGTGGAAGCAGTACTCCACAGACACTGTTGACAGTGAAAATGTTGAGCCGCTTGCCTCAAATGAGGAGGTCAATGTGGCGTGGAAGGAATACATTTTAGACTCTTCAATCCAATCAACACACTTTCTGAGGAAGGGGACAAGCCTGACGGACAGAGGTTGGTGAGGTAGTTTAAAATCTCTTTGTTGGTCAGGCAGTTTAAAATATCTTCATTGGTCTGGCTAAACTGCCCCAAATACCTCAACACTCTGGATCTCATGGAACTCTCGTAGTTGATACATCTCTGCAACATTGCATGGTCACCAGGGCCATACCTCTGATTAGGCAAACCTGAATGGTAGTTCCCCTTTTTAAACAAAGGAGGTGGAGAATGTGTTTCAACCATCATGGAAACTGAACGGAATACTGGATAGGAGGATCTGAACTCCAGATTTAGGAGGCACACTGTGGTTTTCATCCTGGCCGCAGCATTCTTACCAGCTCTTGCACACACTACCTGGTCCTGTAGGGGGCATAGGAGCTTGCCCAATCTGTCCGATCAACCTGCTTTCTAGACTTGAAGAAGGCTTTCGACTGAGTCCTTTGGGCTATCTTGTGGGGTGTGTTCCAGGAATATGTTATACTGGATTCATGGCAACGGGCTATCTGGTTTCTATATTTCCAAAGTTAGAGCTTGGACAATGGTCGCAATGTGTCAAGGTTGTCCTTTTGTCAGTGGATCTGTTCATGATATTTATGTATAGAATTTCTATGCACAGCTAAAGTATTAAGGGGATCTGGTTTGGTGTCCATAGGATTTTGACTCTGCATTTTGCAGATGACGTTGTCCTATTGACTTCATCAGGCTGGGACTTTCATCTCTTGCGAGAGCAATTTGCAGCTAAGTGTGACGTGGCCGGAATGAGAATCAGCATCTCCAAGTCCGAGGCCATGGTTCTTAGCTGGAAATGAGTGGAATGCACCTTGCGGATCTGGAATGAGGTCCTGCCCCAAGTGATCTCAGGGTCTTTTTCGCAAGTGAGAGAAGGATGGAGTGGGAGATTCACAGGCGGATTGGTGCAGCCTCTGTTGTAAAGCAGTGCTTGTATTGGTCGATTGTGGTGAAGAGGGAACTGAGCTGGCTAAGGCTAAGCTCTTAATTTATCATTTGATTTACATTTCTACTCTCACCTGCGGTCATGAGCTTTAAGTAATGACCTAAGAACACAATTGTAAATACAAGTGGCTTAAATGAACTCTCAGATGCTTAGCCTTCCAGGAAGAGCTTGGAGTAGAACCGCTGCTCCTCTGCATTGAGAAAAGCCAGTTAAGATGATTCAGGCAGCTGATTAGAATGGATCCAAAACATCTTCCTTGTGTGGTGTTTCGGGTATGTTCAACTCAGAAAAACCCGAAGGTCGACCCAGAACATGCTTGAAGGACTAGGTCCCTCAACTAGTCTGGGAATGCCTTGGGGTACCCCCTGGAGGGGCTGGAGGAATTGGCTGAGGAGAGGGACGTCTGGAGCTCACTACTCAGGCTACTATCCTGGGACCTGATCCCGGAACAAGTGGAAGAAGATTACACTCATAATTCAGAGAAGATATATATATATATATATATATATATATATATATATATATATATATATATATATATATATATATATATATATATATATATATATATATATATATATATATATATATATATATATATTTTTTTTTTTTTAATATAATATAATGTTGTTGTTGTTTTAACTATTGGTTATAAATGGTTTATTTTTGTTAAAGACTTTAGCAGAATACAATTTTGTGAAATTAATGAGATTCTGGCATGGAGTTAATATCTCAATACAACACAAGTGATTTCAAAGCAGCTTTCTGTCTCTTGTATGCATTAAAGTATATACTATAGAAGGTCAAAGATGATCATTATACTTATGATCACCTATAGCTTTATCATTGAATTACTCATTTGCCAAACTACACAATCCCAAAAAGCAGAAAGGCAAGAGACCGTCTTAGCCATCACTGGGTCAAGACAGAGCACACTCACAATAGCTTGCCAGACAATTTCAAGACCAACATACATACAACCACCCGCAGTCACATCCCCCTATGAGCAATTTGGAACAGCCAAGAAGCCTAATGTGCATCCCGTACTCTGGAAGACAATCAGAGTACCTAAAGAAAACATGGAGGAACAAGCAAACTCCATAAAGAAGCACCCACAAGTAGGATTCAAAGTCAAGACCTTGCTGTTAGGTGGTCGTGTTTGCCATTATACCACTATGCTGTCCACCTGAACCTTTATACAGTATACAATTTATCAAAAAATATCCCAAAATCATAAGTCCATCAAAAAGGATTAGATAAAGGCTTGTAGACCTCAGAAAAGAAGAAACCTCTGGGTATCATGAAAGCAGGCATTAGTTTTGGATGCCAATGTTGGAATAAATCTTCAGTATTCTCATTATTTATTCATGAATGCGATGAGACAACAACTGAGAATTACAATCAAGATGGCAAAAGTCAAGGCCAGCCAAATCCTGGTTTTACTTTTTGAGACTTCTAATCACCATAGTCACATAGTGTGTCCAATTTGTGTCTATTGTTTTCTCATCATTAGCATGCATTACCCGAGATGTCGATGTGTCCACCATTAGATGGGGTAAGTGCTTGGGATGAACCCCAAACCTTCATTTTAGCCTTGGATGAATGATGCTGATCACACTTCATATTTATTAGCTGAGAATACCACCTATTGGCATGCAAATCAAAATGTAAATGAGCTGGGGGTGAATCATTGGCACAATGTAAATATTCAAATTGCATGAGCGTGAAACCTTAATCAGTGTTGAATTGCAGTGGCACTGAGAGAGAAAGGAGGCTGTGGCATTATTGGGTCACATCTCTAAATTCTAAAATTACTGCATGCTCCACAAAAGCTACTTTATCTCTTGCTTCATTCACTTTAAAATTAAAATGGAATAATAAATGACTTTTACGATAACAATTCATCATAATTAATAGCCATATTTGTGGATTTTTGGCCTATAATGAATTGTTGGGTTAAATTGACAAGACAGACACAGATTAGAACTTTACAACAGAATTTTTGCCATAATGCATCATTGTTGCTCGATTTATAACAATAATTTATTAATATTGCACTGTATATTAGCCTCATAACAAATATCCCATTGCCCCCTTATATCTCCAGTACTTACAATTGCGTAAAAAAATCAGCCTAATGACTTTCCAACTGTGTGAGCGAGAGACTTGTAGATTTGCTTAAAGTTGGTATTTGAAATTAAGATACATGGTTGAGCCTACTAGTTAGCTTTGAGAAAACTAGCATCATGTCAGTTGAAACATTGCCTCTTTAAGTGCAAAGTTCAATGTTGTCTCTGTTATGTGGAAACCTTGATTATTTTAGTCATTTTTTCAGAGCTCTTAGTTAATAGACATTGGTAAAGTTTTAATATTAAACAGATTAAAAGCACTAGCCATGGCCTGTTAATTAATTCAAAAATCCAGGAAATTGAGTTGTCTCTTAAACCTTGTATCTCCAGGCCTGTCTTTTTCTGAGCTGAAGTAGAACACAGCAGAACCGAAAGTAAAACATTCAACCATGTCTGACTTTGTAACATTTCAATTAATCAGTTGATTTATTATAGTATCTGTTTTCCTTCAGAAAATATTTGGTTAAACTTCCACCATAGTTAATTTATATGCGCACACACACACACACACACACACACACACACACACACACACACACACACACACACACACACACACACAGATATTGCACATATAGACACACAGTTAATTAATTGTTAGACTACACATTTAAAAACTCTTGTCGATTCTTGCCATCCTCCTCCTCAGAAGACATATGGGGTGATGTTGTAACAGTTTTCTAATCATTTTACAGTTGAGACACCCCAAACTTTAAAAACTAATGAATGTAGATGCACATTCGTAGACTGTGAGGATTACTTTTCAATCCTGCTGATATAAACTCTTTTATCACGAGTAGGGGACTAGCAGTTGTGGTATAACCATCGAGACTACATTTTTGGACTGCAATGTATTTTTATGGTTTTATCCACATGAGGCCTGGGTCCTAAAATAAATAAATAAATTCCTTTGTACTTTATAAATTTCTATTTTATCTATGTAAAGCTACTGTTTTGACAATGTCATGAACAAATGAACATGAATTTAATTGAATTAATACTTTCTTGTAACATTTTTGGATAATTGAGTAAACTTTTAATAAATATACAGTGCCCCCATAATTATTGGTACTTCTGGATAAGTTATGTTAAAAGCCTTAAAATAAATTACATTATAATTGCAGAAGCTACTTGCACTGAAAATTGTAGAAAAAAGTAAGCTCCTGCGCAAGAGAATCTTAAGGTTAGGGTAAAAAACAATCCCTTCTTCTTCGTCTTTTCCTTTCGGATGTTCCCTTCAGGGATCACCACAGCGAATCATCTGCCTCCATCTCACCCTGTCCTCTCCATCTTCTTTTTTACACCAAGTGCCTTCATGTCCTCCTTCACCACGTCCATGAATCGTCTCTTTGGTCTTCCTCTCGGCCTTCTGCCTGGTAGTTCCAACCTCAGCATCCTACTACTAATATAGTCACTATCCCTCCTCTGTACATGTCCAAACCATCTCAATCTAGCCTCTCTGACTTTGTCTCCAAAACGTCTTACATGTGCTGTCCCTCTGATGTGCTCATTCCTGCTATCCATCCTCGTTACTTCCAAAGAGAACTTCAACATTTTAATCTCCGCTACCTCCAGCTCTGCCTCCTGTCTTTTACCCAGGGCCACTGTTTCTAAACCACACAACATCGCTGGCCTCAACACGGTCTTGTACACTTTTCCTTTCATTCTTGCCGATACCCTCCTATCACACATCACACCAGATACTTTTCTCCGACCATTCCAACCAGCCTGCACACGCTTCTTCACCTCTTTTCCACACTCTCCATTGCTCTGGATTGTTGAGCCTAAGTACTTAAAATCCTCCACCTTCCTTATCTCTGCTCCCTGTAACCTCAACGTTCCTGTTGGGTCCTTGTCATTCACACACATGTATTCTGTCTTACAGAGGCTAACCTTCATTCCCCTTCTTTCTAGGTCATACTTCCACCTCTGTAGATTTCCCTGCACTTGTTCTCTGCTCTCACTAAAGATCACAACGTCATCTGCAAACATCATAGTCCATGGAGAATCTTGTCTAACCTTGTCTGTCACTCTGTCCATCACCATAGCAAACAAGAAAGGGCTAAGAGCTGACCTTTGATGCAGTCCTACCTCCACCTTGAACTCTTCTGTCACACCGACAGCACACCTTACCACTGTTTTACATCCCTCATACATGTCCTGCACCATTCTAACATACTTCTCTGCCACCCCAGACTTCCTCATGCAATACCACAGTTCCTCTCTTGGCACTATGTGATACGCTTTCTCCAGATCCACAAAGGCACAATCCAGCTCCTTCTGACCTTCTCTGTACTTCTCTATTAACAACCTCAAGGCAAACACTGCTCTGCACATGGTGCTCTTTCTTGGCATGAAACCAAACTGTTATTTACAAATGCTGACCTCTGCCCTTATTCTAGCTTCCACTATTTTTTCCCATAACTTCATCACATGGCTCATCAACTTTATCCCTCTGTAGTTGCCACAACTCTGCATGTCTCCCTTGTTCTTAACAATGGGCACCATCACACTTCACCATTCCTCTGGCATCCTCTCACTCTCTAAGACCTTGTTGGATGTTCTTGTCAGGAAATCTACTGCTACCTCTCCAAGACACTTCCATACCTCCACCGGTATATCATCAGCACCAACTGCCTTCATCCTCTTCAATGCCCTCCTCACGTCACCCTTACTAATCTTTACTACGTCCTCGTCCTCAACAGTCACCTCTTCTACTCTTTTTTTCTGTCTCATTTTCTTCATTCATCAGCTCTTCAAAGTACTCTTTCCATCTTCCCAGCACACTTCCGTCATCAGTCAATATATTTCCCTCTCTGTACTTAATCACTCTAACTTGCTGCACGTCCTTCCCCTCTCTATTTCTCTGCTGTGTCAACCTGTATAAATCATTTTCTTCCTTACACTGTCTCCCTGTACTCATGTATACTCTCTTTGGTCCTCTCAATGTCCCACTTCTTCTTAGCTAACCTCTTCCTTTGTACACTCCTGCACTTCCTCATTCCACCACCAAGTCTCCTTATCTACTCTGCTTCCAGGTGACACACCAAGTATTCTCCTACCTGTCTCTCTGATCACTGTAAGAACTCTCTCAGAAGAAGCTCTCATGTAACCCTGCACAATCTGGATTCCTGTATCTCAACATCTGGGAGTACTCCGGTAACAGAGGACAACAAACCACACGAGTGAAATCAATCTGGTTTATTCATCTGCTGCTCAGTGTGTGTCACTGGGCATAAAGCTTTTATACAGTGGAGGTGTGTGTGTGAAAAAGTGGGTACAGAGTCACATGTTTCTTTGTTCACAGCCTAAAAGTTGTACCAAAATCAAAGTGCATGATAAGAAACCATCCATCACATTCCTTTGCCTTAGGGGTGACATTTACTACTCTGTGAACTTTGACCTCAGGAAGAATGCTGCCTTGTAAAGCATCACAACAGCAATAAAAGTCCACGGTTAAAGCACAGGAATGCTGGCAATTATACAATGGTTAAAGATAAGTCAGAATGTGACCTTACAATCACATTAGCTGTAGTTGCCCAGTCATCTGGGAGAACTTCCTGACCACCCAAAGCCATTTTCAACAACTTCTTGAAGACAACACGACACTCTTCCTTTTTCAACTTCCACCACTTTGTCTTCTGCTCTGCCTTTGCCTTCTTCATATTCCTCACCATTAGCATTCTTAGTGTAGTCTACCTGTGTGTTCCTACCTCCACTTTTATAAGTCACCCTATGCTCCTCTCTCTTCTGGAAGAAAGTATTTACCACAGCCATTGCCATCCTTTTTGCAAAATCTATCAACATCTGTCCTTCTGCGTTCCTGTCCTGGATACCACATCTGCCCATCACTTTCCCGTCCCCTCTGTTTCCTGTACCAACATGTCCATTGATGTCTGCCCCAGTGACCACTCTTTCACCTCTGGGGCTATTCTGCATCACTTCATCTAACTCACTCCAGAATCTCTTATTCTCTTCTAGCTCACATCATGCCTGTGAGGCATAAGCAGTAACAACATTGAACATCACCCCTTTCAATTTCGAACTTGAGACTCATCACTCTGTCTGACACTCTTTTCACTTCTAGAACATTCCTGACAAACTCATCCTTCAAGATGACTCCTACCCCATTTCTCTTCCATCCACACCATGAAAAAACAGCTTAAACCCTGCGCCTAAACTTCTAGCCTTGTTACCTTTCCACCTGGTCTCCTGAACACACAGTATGTCCACCTTCCTCCTGTCATAGTTCCAACATTTAAAGTCCCTACTTTCAGTCCTAGACTCATGCCTTTCCTCTTCTCTCTCTGCCTACGGACACGCCTCCTGCCTCTCCATCTTTGACAAACAGTAGTCCAATTTCCAACAGCATCCTGTTGGTTAACAGCACTGATGGCGGTCGTTGTTATCCCGGGCCTCGACCGATCCGGTCTGAATTTTTTTATTGCGACTCACATTTTTTGTTTGGCATTTGTTTTATGCTGGATGCCCTTCCTGACGCAACCCTCTGCCTTTATTCAGACTTGGGACCGGCGTCAGGGAGAGACACTGGCTTGTGCCCCTCCCTCATAGCTGCATTGGTAAAAAAATCCCTGACTAAGAAATAATTATTTAAAAAAAAAAAATCACCTCTTCCACAATTATTGGCAGTCCTAACAATACTTTGTTAACAAATATAATTTAAGTATATCTGTCATTTCTATATTTCTGTCATTTCTACAGTAGTTCACAAAGTTAATCAGAGTGCCTAGTGACATTTAATTAATAATCCATCACTTCCTGTTTCCCTGGGTATAAATATAATGTGACACGGGGATCAATTCTCTTATCCACTCTTAAACATGGGAAAGACAAAGGAATATACCATTCGAGTAAAACAGCTGTGCGTCACCCTTCACAACTCCCGCAATGGCAACAAGAAAATAGTCCCTCCCCAGCACCTTCACAGATCTACTGTCAGAAGAATCATTAAGAAGTTTAAAACAACTGGAACAGTGGTAAATAAGCCTGGACAAGGACACAGTATTATTTTGTCATCACATACAGTGAGGAGAATGGAAAGATAAATAAGTTCTCCAAAGCTCACTGTTGAAGAATTGCAATAAATGGAAGCATCCTGGGGCACAAAGTCTCCAAAACAACCATAAGGCGGCATTTACATGCCAACAAGCTTGTTGGGAGCATGGGAAAAAACCTTTTCTCACTCACTATCATGAATGTAAATGTATGGAGTTTGCTAAGCAGTACTGGAACTTCAACTGAGAACGTGTGCTTTGGAATGATGAGTACAAGAAAGTATAAAAGCTAAAGAACACATCTTAAACAGTGGTGCCAAAAATATGGAGGGCAGTGTAGAATTATGGATTTTACACACTTATTTACCTCCTACAATATTTTTTTCCTCCTGCAATGGCCTGGTATACTCTGTTCTGGCACATCATGCACATCCAAACAAAATAAGAATTTGTTCCTTCACTGTAATTATTTCTCATTGTCAAATTGTGGTGAAAAAGATAAATTGAATTGTTCAGCATTTTTAATCATTCTCATTTTATTAATTTGTTTCCTGAATCGTTTAATTATATGTGGGTCATGCAAGGCTGGACGTTATCTCGACAGCATGTCCGTCTATTACTGGGCCAGCACACATAGAACCAATCACATCATCCGGAAAACAACCCATACAAGCACAGGGAGAGCCTCCCTCACCAGGCACGTGGCTCACACCTGGGACCTTTTTTGCTGTGAGGCAGACGGAATGTATACTTTTATTCATAAATAGGAATATACAGTATACAGCATTGATAGTGGGCAATTATTTGGGGATGATGTCTCTCTAAGACAGGGGTTCCCAAAAAGAGGTGCTCACACCTGCTGGGGTTGTGAGACATCATTCAAGGGGGTGCAAGAGGCAGGGCTGTAACTTTTGAAATAAATATATACTTTTGATAAAATTTAGTGATTCCACATCCTTTATCCTTGAACAAAGTATAAAATGTAAGGAGTGGGAGGACAGAGCCAAATCCTTTTAGAGGTGCAGGAGTAAAAAACAAAATGGTGGGAACCACTGCTGGAAGCTTTTTTTTATTTTATTTTTATTTTTACTAATGGCTAGTGAGACAACAGGCAACAAGCTCAGTGACTTAAAGTGTAATTAAGTGTAATTGTGCATCCTCTACAGTAGCTGGCAGTGGCACCCTAACTAAATTATTTATGGTGTAGGGAAAAAGCAGTGAGCAAATGATATGAACTGCAGGAAACACTATTTATAGTCACTTGCGGAGCGCTGGAGGGGGGGGGGGGGTTGCTTCCGAGAAGGGGTGTCAGAGAAAAATAAATGAGAAGCAGTGCAGAAGGCATTATCAGAGAGCAGAGGAATACACAAGAAAGAATACAAGGCTAATTGGCCCAAAACAATAATTTCCCAAATTATATGTTTTATGTGAGGTGCGCATCTGCATCTGCGTGTATTTATATTTTATTTACATCTTATGCATTATTTTGAGTGCTTAATTGCTATTATAAGCATTTGTAGCATCGAGTATGTATTTAGTGACATTATATACACATATACATGTATGCATATATCAGTCAGGGGTGGGGTTGTTCCTACTTAACAGAATTCTGCAGTCATGGGGGGTGGTGATCCATATATATATATATATATATATATATATATATATATATATATATATATATATATATATATATATATATATATATATATATATATATATATATATATATATATATATATATATATATATATATGCTGTATTTGATGTAATAAGCACCCTGCTCCAATACCCCCCCCCAGTGTTTTTGATCTTACGTCTAAAAACCATCCATGTTTACTGGTAGCAAATACATAGATCAAACTAACCAATTTTATATTGTTATAATTCAATAAGAATTTACCGTTCCACTCCGATGGCAATCATTTTAATAAGCACCAACCCACTCCAATTTTTTTCAGGGCACTGGGCACTTATCACGTCGAATGCGGTGTGTGTGTGTGTGTGTGTGTGTGTGTGTGTGTGTGTGTGTGTGTGTGTGTGTGTGTGTGTATATATATATATATATATATATATGGGGTGGCGGGGTGGAAAAATCTTCCACCAACAGGAGAAGTAAGGCGCCTCCTTCCCTCTGCTAGCCTGTGGGAGATCCTTGGGCAAGATCAAGCATCCACTTAGCCCCCCGTGCCAGGGTTTCAGTGAAGTCACGGAGATTGCATGGCACAAGTTTTTCCTGTTGCCTTGTGGGTTGGCCTTGAATGGATTAGGCTAAGGGAGTAAACCCTGACAGAAAATCTGGAGTGGAGACCTGTAGGGGGTTAGAAGGCGTATCTCGTCCCTTTCCGGCAACTCCTGCACCCTCGATGAGTCTCCAACTGTCTTGACTCTGACTTGCCGTGGGATCAGGCTCATCAGGACGAGAGAGTGAGGCTGGCGCTGCGCAAGCCTCCTTCACTTTAATCCAAGTTCAGCGCAAGTCATGGCAACACCACCATGGACAACCCTTTACCCTCAAAGTCCTGTGGCGGTGGAGGGAATGGCGAAACAGCAGGTGCGGAATCACTGGAAGCTGTAGCTGCAATCTTGCACACAGGTGGCTCAGGCCATATGGTCGTTCTTCTCTGATCGGGACAGCAGGGAAGTTCGGCAGCCCCCTGAGCGACCAGGCAGCCCTATTTAGGATAGCTCTGCCTGCCTCCATAGTCTGAGGACAGAGCTAGAAAAGGTGCTCTTAACATAGCCTGTTCCACAATCACCTGGCCAGCATACCGCGGCTGGCGGGTTCCCATCTTGCAGTCGCAATCACAAGAAAATATCCAAGAAAATATTCAAGCTCATCCTTGCGTCATGGAATGTTAGAACTCTTCTCGACTCAACCACCTGTAAGTCAGGGAGACCAGAAAGACGTATGGCCCTCGTAGCCAGAGAACTCGCCCGCTACAATGTTGACATTGCAGCCCTCAGCGAAACACACTTTCCCAACAAAGGCCAGCTCAGTGAGATTGGAGGCGGCTACACCTTCTTTTGGAGCGGCCGCAGCAATGAAGAGCCATGCGAGGCTGCTGTCGGATTTGCGATTAAAGACCATCTCGTACGAAAACTTGATTGTGTACCAGAAGGCATCAATGATCACCTCATGAAACTCAAGTTCCCCCTGGAAAGGGGGAGATCTGCAACCCTCATTAGCGCCTACACTCCCACCATGACAAACTCAAACACTAAGGAGGAGTTCTATGAAGAACTGGATGCCCTCATCTCCACTGTTCCGCAGGCGGACAAGCTCCTACTCCTTGGCGACTTTAACGCTCGTGTAGGTCAAGACCACCAGGCATGGAAAGGAGATCTTGGACCCCATGGAGTAGGGAAATGTAACAGTAATGGTCTCCTCCTGCTCAGAACGTGTGCCACCCATGGCTTAGCCATCACCAACACCATGTTCCGCCTTCCAACCCGTAATAAAACGTCATGGATGCACCCTCGATCTAAGCATTGGCATCTCATTGACTACGTCATTGTCAGAGCAAAGGACAGGCGGGATGTGTGTGTGACTAAGGCAATGTGTAGTGCTGACTGTTGGACAGACCATCGTCTCATCATTTCTAAGACCAATTTGCATATTCAGCCCAAGAGAAGACCACAAGGCCAGACAGTTGTGAAGAAGCTCAACATCAACAAGCTCAAGCTTCCTTCCGTTCAAGAAGAACTAGTAGCAAGTTTAGAAAGCCAGCTGACTGAGGCTACCGGAAGCGACTGGGACTCTCTGAAGACATCTGTTCAAAATGATGTCAAAATCAGAGCCCTGCTGGAAGAAAAATGCCAACTCTTCAGAGCTCATCAGAGTGATCCCAACTCGGTCTAGAAGAAAGACGCCTATGTCAGTAAGCGCAGACAGGTTCGGATAAATCTCCGCGCCATGTAAGACACATGGCTAAGTAACAAAGCCGACGAGATACAAGGCTTTGCAGATAGACACAACATGAAACGCTTCTACGATTCACTCAGGTGTGTATTCGGACCACCAACATCAGGCGGTTCCCCTTTACTCAGAGCGGACGGAGCAACACTAATCACCGACAAAAACAAGATTGTAGAGAGATGGGCAGAACACTTCAACGGCGTTCTAAATCGTCCGTCGTCCATCAATGACGAAGCTGTTCAACGCCTTCCCCAGGTGGACATAAACCCAGACTTGGACATAACTCCATCAGAGGACGAGGTTGCCAATGCAATCAGATGTCGACTGGGAAAGCCCCCGGCTCTGATGCCATCCCTGCTGAAGTGTTCAAGACAGGCAGTCCTTCTTTCCTACACAAACTTACAGTGCTATTTCAATCGTTTTGGGAAAGTGAGACCCTCTCTCAAGATTTTAAAGATGCCACAATCATTCACATCTACAAAAGAAAGGGAAACAAGCGATCATGTGACAACCACAGAGGGATATCCCTTCTCTCTATTGCCGGCAAGATCTTTGCCTGAGTGCTCCTCAATCGTCTCCTGAAACATCTTGAGCAAGGTCATCTCCCCGAGAGCCAATGCGGATTCCGTACAGGTCGAGGGACTATTGATATGATCTTTGCTGCCCATCAGATTTAGGAGAAAAGTGTGGAACAAAGTCAAGCTCTCTATATCACTTTCGTAAATCTAACAAAAGCCTTCGAAACTGTGAGCAGAGAGGGACTGTGGAAGATCATGTCGAAGTTTGGCTGCCCCGACAGGTTCGTGAAGATTGTCAGACAATTTCACTACGAAATGATGGCCCGTGTTCTTGACGATGGAAACGCCTCCAATCCGTTTCAGGTGTCAAATGGAGTTATACAAGGTTGTGTCCTTGCCCCTACACTGTTCAGTTTGATGTTTTCGGCGATGCTGACCTTTAGGGAGACTACCCTAGGCATCCCCATCAAGTACAGGTGTGAAAGCTGTTCAACCTCCGACGTCTGCAGGCCATCACTAAAGTCAAACAGACTGTGATTCATGATCTGCTCTTTGCTGATGACTGTGCCCTCAGTGCCATCAATGAGCAAGAAATGCAACAAGTAATGGATGCATTCTCATCTGCCTGCGACAACTTCGGCCTCACCGTCAGCATCAAGAAGACTGAAGTGATGTATCAGCCCGCCCCAGGAAAACCATACCAGGCACCAAACATCACAGCGAAGGGACAGCGACTTCAAGATGTGGAAAACTTCACCTACCTCGGCAGCACTCTCTCGCTACGCCAACATCGATGCTAAAGTCAGCAACCGCATTGCGAAGGCAAGCAGCGCTTTTGGGAGATTGAGGAAGTTAGTCTGGGAATGAAGAGGTATCTCACAATACACCAAGATCAAAGTGTACAGAGCAGTCATCTTAACTATACTTCTTTATGGCTGTGAATCTTGGACCATCTACAGAAGACATGAGAAACTTCTCCAGCAGTTCCATCTCCATTGTCTCCGAAACATCTTTAATATCTGCTGGCAAGATAGGATTCCAAACACCGAGGTTCTGGAGAGAGCAGACCTCCCCAGCGGTATTACCATCTTGCGCAAAGCTCAGACACGATGGGCAGGACATGTCTGCTGTATGTCACACTCCAGGATACCCGAGCAGTTGCTGGACGGTTAACTCAGTCACTTGATATCGAGTCGACGAACATCATCATCAAGGCATCCGGCGTAAAACAAATGCCAAATAAAATATGTGAATCACAGGAAATACTTTCATAGGCGGGAGGCATGTTAACGACTGCCATCAGTGCTGTTAAACAACAGGGTGCTGGTGGAAATTGGACAACTGTTGGTCGAAGACGTTGAAGAAGGAGAAGCGGAAGGCGTGTCCGTAGGCAGAGAGAGAAGAGGAAAGGCATGGATCTAGGATTTCAATGGACATGTTGGTGCAGGAAACAGAGAGGATGAGGAAATGATAGGAAGGTTTGGTATCCAGGACAGAAATGCAGAAGAACAGATGTTGGTAGATTTTGCAAAAAGGGTGGAAATGGCTGTGGTAAATACTTTCTTCCAGAAGAGAGAGGAGCATAGGGTAACTTATAAAAGTGGAGATAGGAGCACACAAGTAGACTACATCTTGTGTAGGCGATGTAATTTGAAGGAAGTCGGTGACTGCAAAGTAGTAGTGAGTGATGCCAAACAGCATAGGATGGTGGTGTGCAGGATGACGCTGATGCTGAGGAAGATAAAGAAGCCAAAGGCAGAGCATAAGGCAAAGTGGTGGAAGCTAGACAAAGAGCAGAGGTCAGCATTTGTGAACAACAGTTTGGTTTCATGCCAAGAAAGAGCACCACAGATGTAATGTTTGCTTTGAGGATGTTAATAAAGAAGTACAGAGAAGGTCAGACGGAGCTGCATTGTGCCTTTATGGATCTGGAGAAAGCATATGACAGGGTTCCGAGAGAGGAACTGTTATATTGCATGAGGAAGTCTGGAGTGGCAGAGAAGTATGTTAGAGTGGTGCAGGACATGCATGAGAGATGTAAGACAATGGTGAGGTGTGCTGTCAGTGTGACAGAAGAGCCATGTCAGCCAGCTCTCTATCTTTTCCTTGCATAGTTCCAACATTCAAAGTCCCTACTCTCAGTCCTAGGCTCACGCATTTCCTTTTCTCTCTCTGCCTACGGAAACGCGCCCCGCCTCTCCTTCTTCGACGTCTTCGACCAACAGTAGTCCAATTTCCATCAGCACCCTGTTGGTTGAAAGCACTGATGGCGGTCGTTGTTAACCCGGGCCTCGACCGATACAGGATGAATTTTGTTTTGATTATTTGCATGAGAAATGTGGCAGAATTTTATGCCGGATGCCCTCCCTGTCGCAACCCTCTGCATTTATCCAGGCTTAGGACCGGCATAACGGGGAGAGACACTGGTTACTGCCCCCACTCCCCAGCCTCATGGCTGCATTATATATACTGGAACTATGTAATCTTTAAATTAACAATAAAATAATGCTGTGCCTCAAATCAGAAATCAGCCTTTCTACCTCATTCATTTTCTGAACCATTTAAATATACTTTGGTTATGGAGAAGCTGGATTCTCTCCAGGTTACAGTTATAAAAGGTTGAGTTCTTTGGGCTTTTTGTATCCGAGCCTAGTGTCTCATCAGGCTGGTGCTTATCCCTGGTTTCCATAGAGTGAAGCAACACAACTGCTAATGGATGGGATGCTAGTCCATCGCAGGTTATCCTCCCAGTATATTTTCACTGGTACCAATTTATACTGCTGGGTGAACAGAGCTACAATTGTGGTTAATACCTTGCCCAGGGGTCTTAGCACAGTGGGGGTCTAACTGGGATTTGAACACACAATCTCCCAGTCACGAGTGGAGTACCCTAACTACTACACCACCTGCCCCACAGTTGATATTTATAACTGTCTCTACATATATCAGAAAAGGAAAATAATGTCTTTGTTTCAGGCTGCAAAGCAACAAAATGCATTTTTGAAAAATAGATTATTTTCAACACCCAATGTATATACAATTCTTGCATAATCAATCAGATTTTTAAAATTTATATGTGAAGTTATTATCTCATTTGTGTTACAAATTTACATGTTTTTGGATATGATGACCCTGATGATTTTTTTTTTGAATGAGTCTCTCTCTCTCTCTTTCTCTCTCCTCTCTCTCGCTCTCTCTCTCTCGCTCTCTCCCTCTCTCTCCCTCTCTCTCTCTCTCTCTCTCTCTCTCTCTCTCTCTCTCTCTCTCTCAGCAACCACCTAAACATAAACACGATCTAATAAGAAGTAGTGGTTATTTTTTAAATTCACATCAGGCCAATTAGTCACATGTCAGCATGTGTTTAAGTGGTCACCTTAATTGTAATTAGGTCTGAAACTCATAGCTGTTCATTATTATAATTTTTTTTATTAATTAATTATTATTATTATTTTTAAATTATTATTATTTTTTTAATGTGGGATTAATATCTTGAAGCCCATGTTGGTGTAATGGAATGGAACCCAATCAACATTAGCATGCCTTTGACATTGACTTAGTATATCAATCACATTACCAATTAGAGAAATGCATTTGGATGATAATACCCAAAGAGAAATATTGATGCACAGCACTATTCCATTTTGCCACCTGGCCTGCAGTTACCATTGTCATTTCTGTGGTGTCCGGATTGCTACGAGGTTGACACTATGGCAACAGGTATGTCCGCCAATGCCAGCTGTGACCTGAGATTGCCAGGCAGCCTCAACCTTCTTTCTGGCCTGCAAGTAATGACAGTGCCCATGCAGATCACTAGATGACATAGAAATGGGCTCTCAAAGACATGGGCACTGCCATCATACCACCCGAGGCCTTTTCTGCTCTTGGCTAAGTGCCAGCCACCTGACAGACATGCCAGCTGCTCTGCCCCTGAAGCTAAGAAGTCCATCTGTTCCTGCACTTTTCAAAGATATATCATTTAATATTGAAAATGCTAATGATATTATATAATTCATTGCACTGTGTCACTTTTTGTTCAAGTCTTAAGCAAAGTGGATTAGATACACTCTATCAAAATTAATTTGTATATATTACTGTCAGGATTACTGATCTGAAAGTTCGAGGACTCAAACCCAATTTGTCACGGATGCCCCTTCCCCTGTGTAGATAACTGGGTTATCAAAGGCTGGCCATGTCTCTCACTGTCTGAGGTGAGAGGCATGCAAAAGAACTATTGCTGACTTTGGAAAAGTGTAGGCTGCATAGCTGTCAGCATGTTTCTGCCATGCATTGGCCTGGTGAGCTGTTGGTTGACATGGGCAGGCTCCCCATAACCCTAACTGGGGTTACAAGGTTCAGAAAAGGAGCAATACTTACAAAGTGGTCAAACAATATATAGGCATTTCAGTTGTGAAATTAGAGTATTGTGGTTTGGAAAAAGACATATGGTAATTCACAGATTATCAGCAATGTGCCTAAAAATGCATAGTAATTAAATAGTAAAGTAATTTTTTTCATTTCAAAATTAATTATTGTGCCGGTGTTTTGTCTAAGCCAAGCAAATAAAAGATCATTAAGAAACTATTGTTTGCCAGAAATACTATATGATACAATCTCAGGATCCAGGACCTTTTTTTTTCATTTCTTCAATTGTTTAAATTCTGCAAGAGATAAATGTGTATTTCTTTACTGGAGGAAAAGATCACTGACTTACAAAAAAAAAAAACGAAAAGAAAAAAATACATACAAATTCTTAATCTTATTATTATTATTATTATTCAGTTCAGTTCATTTTCTGTACCCGCTTAATCCTAATTTGGGTTGCGGGGAGGCTGGTGCCCATCCCAGCCAACTTCAGGCGAGGGCAGAGTACACCCTGGACAGCTCGCCAGGCCATTGCAGCGCAGAAACACGCTGACGGCTTTGCAGCCTACTCTTGTCGAAAGTCAGCAATGGTTCTTTTACATGACTCACACCATAGACAGTGAGAGACATGGTCGGCCTTTGATAACCCAGTTAGCTCCACTCGGGGGGGGGGGGGGGGGCAGTGACAACCTTGTGCAGAGTGGGACTCGAACCCCCAACCTTTGGATCAGCGATCCAGCACCCTATACCACTAGACCACCACTGCCCCCTATTATTTTTATTATTATTATTATTATGGGCAGTGGTGGTCTAGTGGTATAGAGTGCTGGATCGCTGATCCAAAGGTTTGGGGTTCGAGTCCCACTCTCTATAAGGTTGTCACTATCCCCCCAGTGCAGCTAACTGGGTTATTAAAGGCGGGCCATGTCTCTCACTGTCTATGGTGACAGGCATGTAAAAGAACCATTGCTGACTTTCGTAAAGAGTAGGCTGCAAAGTCGTCAGCGTGTTTCTGTCCCTTGCTAAAAAAAGGGTTGTGACAGGAAGGGCATCCGACTTAAAAACCTCTGCCAAATCGAATGTGCGAATCAGATGACTCGCTGTGGCAACTCCCGAGTAAAAGGGGAAAAGCTGAAAGGAAGACATGATTATTATTTTTTTATTATTATTATTATTATATTACTCGGAAAACCATTTACAAAGCAGTTTTATCTTTAACACATAAACATTTTTTTTTTTTTTTTTTTTTTTTTTTCCCTGAGGTCAACATGCATACCCAAGCCATGACAATTAGGTGCACACACAATAAATAATCAAAAGGATCAACTAATTGCCATATTTTATTCAGAAATAGAAAAACGTTATATTTCTTTATATAAACTCAATACAGTTTTATAATTTAGATTGTTGTTTATTTATCGTTGGGCAGTAACACTGAAGATGCCAAATAAAGCTTCTCAAGCTGTTAGAATATTGAGACTGTAAATTCTGGGGCGAACTTAATTAATTTTGATGAGTAAAATTTTAAAATGAACAGCGGAGAAAGTAGAGAGAAAGTCGCATGGTAACTTCTCAGAAAAGTGTTTGAAATGTACTGACATGAATGTCAAAGTAGTCAGAAGGACTGGTGTTTGAATGGAAAAGCTTGCTGTTGCACTTTGCAATATGAAATATCTGCATTACTTCACATTAAAAACAATGAGAGCAGGCACTAATTATAGCTGGTGCTGTGAGTATCAGAATACTATAGGTAAGCAAAAGAAAATAAACAAATTTTGCTAGGTACACTGTACATAAAAAGAAAAGAAAGTACATAAGTCAAAAGTAATGCAATTCCTTTTAATATATAATAAAAACATTACAAAATAATTATGTTCAGTTATGCAATCAATACTTGGTTGGGAATCCTTTTGCAGAAATGACTGCTTCAATGCGGCGTGACATTAAGGCAATCAGCCTATGGCACTGCTAAAAAGGATGCTAAAAAGGATTTGCAAAAAGGATGGACATGGCTGTGGTGAATACTTTCTTCCAGAAGAGAGAGGAGCATAGGGTGACTTAAAAAAGTGGAGGTAGGAGAACAGGTAGACTACATCTTGTGCAGGCGATGTAATTTGAAGGAAGTCAGTGACTGCAAAGTAGTAGTGGGTGAGAGTGTTGTCAAACAACATAGGATGGTGGTGTGCAGGATGACACTGATGCTGAGGAAGGTGAAGAAGGTGAAGGAAGAGCAGAAGGCAAAGTGGTGGAAGCTGAAAAAGTAAGAGTGTCGGGTTGTCTTCAAGGAAGAGGTGAAACAGTCTTTGCGTGGTCAGGAAGTGCTTCCAGATGACTGGACAACTACAGCCAATGTGATCAGGGAGACAGGTAGGAGAATACTTGGTGTGTCATCTGGAAGGAAAGTAGATAAGAGGACTTGGTGGTGGAATGAGGAGGTACAGGAGTGTGTACAAAGTAAGAGGTTAGCTAAGAAGAAGTGGGACATAGAGAGAATCGAAGAGAGTAAACAGGAGTACAGGGAGACACAGCGGAAGGCGAAGGTAGCACTGTCAAAGGCCAAACAGAGGGCGTATGATGACTTGTATGTTCGGTTGGAAAGTAAAAAGTATACAGGTTGGCACAGCAGAGAAATAGAGATGGGAAGGATGTGCAGCAATTTAGAGTGATTAAGGACAGAGAGGGAAATGTATTGACTGATGACAGAAGTGTGCTAGGAAGATGGAAAGAATACTTTGAAGAGCTGATGAATGAGGAAAATGAGAGAGAAAAAAGAGTAGAAGAGGTGACTGTTGAGGACCAGGAAGTAGCAAAGATTTGTAAGGGTGAAGTGAGGAGGGCATTGAAGAGGATGAAGAATGGAAAGGCAGTTGGTCCTGATGACATACCGGTGGAGGTATGGAGGTGTCTAGGAGAGTTGGTAGTAGATTTTCTGACACGAACATTCAACAAGGTCTTAGAGAGTGAGAGGATGCCAGAGGAATGGATGAGAAGTGTGCTTTGCCCATTTTTAAGAACAAGTGAGATGTGCAGAGTTGTGGCAATTACAGAGGGATAAAGTTGATGAGCCATATTATGAAGCTATGGGAAAAAAATAGTGGAAGCTAGACTAAAGGCAGAGGTGAACATTTGTGAACAACAGTTTGGTTTCATGCCAAGAAAGAGCACCACAGATGCAGTGTTTGCCTTGAGGATGTTAATGGAGAAGTACGAAGAAGGTCAGAAGGAGCTGCATTGCGCCTTTGCGGATCCAGAGAAAGTATATGATAGGATGCCGAGAAATGAACTGTGGTATTGCCTGAAGAAGTCTGGAGTGGCAGAGAAGTTCGTTAGAGTGGTGCAGAATATACATGAGAGATGTAAGACAGTGGTGAGGTGTGCTGTCGGTGTGACAGAAGAGTTCTGAATCAGGGATCAGCTCTGAGCCCCTTCTTGTTTGCTATGGTGATGGACAGGCTGAAAGACAAGGTTAAACAAGAATCTCCATGGACTATGGTGTTTGCAGATGACAGTGTGATTTGTCGTGAGAGCAGAGAACAAGTGCAGGAAAATCTAGAGAGTTGGAGGTATGCCCTGGAAAGGAGAAGAATGAAGATTAGCCCTAGTAAAACAGAATACATTTGTGTGAACATCAAGGACCCAAGAGGAACGGTAAGGTTACAGGGAGCAGAGATAAAGAAGGTGGAGGTTTTTAAGTACTAAGGCTCAACAGTCCAAACACACACACACACACACACACACACATATATATACATATATATATATATATATATATATATATATATATATACATATACATATATATACATATATATATACATATACATATACATATATATATATATATATATATATATATATATATATATATATATATATATATATATGATTTTCTGAGAAGATCCTTCCGTAGGAGAGTGCTCAATACTTTTTGGTAGAGCAAATAACAATAAAAATAAAAGGACAGGACAAAGACTTTCTATTGAAACTCCATTTATCACAGATAAATGATAGTGATTAATGGAGTTTCAATAGAAAGTCTTTGTCCTGTCCTTTTATTTTATCCACACACATGTTTAATTTTTATAGATAGATAGATAGATAGATAGATAGATAGATAGATAGATAGATAGATAGATAGATAGATAGATAGATAGATAGATAGATAGATAGATAGATATAAAACGTTAAATGTGTTTATGTTTCACTATTTACGCTGTGCTTTGTGAATCACACTAATTTATTGTTGTTTATTGCTGTAGTTTGTGAGCCATTATTGGCTTCTCTATCATTATTTTTAGTCACATATGAAATCAGATTAATAAAAAGTTCTACACAGATGTAAAGGAGACAGACAACTCTAAGCTCAGTCACCCAAAAAGGAATGCAGGTTTTTAACAGACTCAACTACAAAGAAAGAAAGAAAGAAAGAAAGAAAGAAAGAAAGAAAGAAAGAAAGAAAGAAAGAAAGAAAAGCAAAGCACTTCTATCATTCTATCATGGACATGGTGAAGGAGGACATGAAGGCAGTTGGTGTAAGAGAAGAAGATGCAGAGGATAGGGTGAGATGGAGGCAGATAAAGGGAACAGTTGGAAGAAGAAGAAGATAGCACTTCTATCATTGTCTTACTGTCCTGCACAGCATTATCCTTTGTTGTTAAGTGCTATGTAAGGTTGTGTTGTCTCTTATGGGATCAATAAAACATTCATTATTTTTTAAATAATAAAAAAGCTGTTGTAATAATAATCTATTAATAAACATCAGAGCAATAAAAATCAGAACAGCATAGAAATGGTACTGACGCAAACTTTAAGAGAACAGTAATTACTCAAAATTCACAGGAGATATCTACATAAAAATATCCTCCTTTTTAACTTTGCTGCTCCAAAGCTCAGTTCAGTTTCTAGCACTACAGAGATGGGAACAATTACCTCTGATATTTTTATCATGTCTCGCATGAGCTGTTTTCACCTGGAGGAGGATCCAACCTTGTCCTGAAGTGGTCAGGAGGGCTTTTGAGAACTAGTGACACTGAAAAGAGCTAAAGGGGATGGAGATTGAGAGAACAAAGTTCACTTTCTCCTTCTGTCCCTTAGCACCATATGAAGAAATTGGTATGCAGAAGAGGCCTTAGCACACATAATTATGACATCCTTCAGTATGATGCTAAGCCACCATTATATAGAGAACGTGTGAGTCCTTTGGAATTGGAACTTACCCATATATGTTTCTGTATATGTGGTGGTTATTTGAAAACATTTAGTGTACTCCTGAGAATCCATCATGTCAAATAAGTGGGGAAGAGAATGGGCTGAAATTAAAAGCGTAACAACAGCAAGGATCATGGGGGTTAGCAGGTGAGACAATAGGGACTAATTAAGCCAAGGTAAGTGGACTGGATAAATGAAAAGAAACAAGACTTAAGGGATAAATGGAAAATAAAAGTAATACCATGAATCATGAGCAACAGAAGCGATAGAAACCTACGTTTTACTTGATGACTCATGAGCTCATATGACACGTGAAATGTCTGACTGATCAAAAGTCAACTGGAAAAAGAAAAAGTTTCAACCTGAAGAAAAATAAAATCAAGCCAAGATCCCTGATGTACGATGAGCTTCAGAGCAGCAAAAGAAACCAAGGCCGCCCAAAGCTGTGATACAAAGACACCATGAATGCAAACATCCAGTGGTGTCACATCAACCCAAAGAAACTGGAGGAGCGTGCTATGGACAGACCGGACTGGAGAGCCTCAATCCACAAAGCAGCTGCGACTTTGAAGAAGCACAGGAGCAGAAGCTCACTGCTGCCAAAGACAAGCGAAATGAACTGCATCAGCAGTAATCATTAAAACGGACTTCCAATGCCCCCACTGTTCAAGACTGTGTGCCTCCAGGCTTGGACTGCAAAGCCACCTTTGAATGCAATATCTTCTCAAAAAATTAGCATAAGTTCATTATTTTCTGTAATGTACTGATAAACATGAGACTTTCATATATTTTAGATTCATTGCACACCAACTGAAATATTCCAGGTCTTTTATTGTTTTAATACTGATGATTTTGGCATACAGCTCATGAAAACCCTGAATTCCTATCTAAAAAAATTAGCATATTTCATCAGACCAATAAAAAAGTGACCTTTTACAAAAAAATGTCAACCTTCAAATAATTATGTTCAGTTATGCAATCAATACTTGGTTGGGAATCCTTTTGCAGAAATGACTGCTTCAATGCGGCGTGACATTAAGGCAATCAGCCTATGGCACTGCTGAAAAGGATGCTAAAAAGAATTTGCAAAACGAATGGACATGGCTGTGGTGAATACTTTCTTCCAGAAGAGAGAGGAGCATAAGGTGACTTAAAAAAGTGGAGGTAGGAGAACAGATAGACTACATCTTGTGCAGGCGATGTAATTTGAAGGAAGTCAGTGACTGCAAAGTAGTAGTGGGTGAGAGTGTTGTCAAACAGCATAGGATGGTGGTGTGCAGGATGACACTGATGCTGAGGAAGGTGAAGAAGGTGAAGGAAGAGCAGAAGGCAAAGTGGTGGAAGCTGAAAAAGTAAGAGTGTCGGGTTGTCTTCAAGGAAGAGGTGAAACAGTCTTTGCGTGGTCAGGAAGTGCTTCCAGATGACTGGACAACTACAGCCAATGTGATCAGGGAGACAGGTAGGAGAATACTTGGTGTGTCATCTGGAAGGAAAGTAGATAAGGAGACTTGGTGGTGGAATGAGGAGGTGCAGGAGTATGTACAAAGGAAGAGGTTAGCTAAGAAGAAGTGGGACATAGGGAGAATCGAAGAGAGTAAACAGGAGTACAGGGAGACATGAAGGAGTTGGAGGTATGCCCTGGAAAGGAGAAGAACGAAGATTAGCCCTAGTAAGACAGAATACATTTGTGTGAACATCAAGGACCCAAGATGAACGGTAAGGTTACAGGGAGAAGAGATAAGGAAGGTGGAGGATTTTAAGTACTTAGGCTCAACAATCCAGAGCGATAGAGAGTGTGGAAAAGAGATGAAGAAGCACGTGCAGGCAGGTTGGAATTGTTGGAGAAGAGTGTCCGGTGTGATGTGTGATAGGAGGGTATCGGCAAGAATGAAAGGAAAAGTGTACAAGAGGCCAACGATGTTGTACGGTTTAGAAAAAGTGGCCCTGGGGAAAAGACAGGAGGCAGAGCTCGAGGTAGCAGAGATTAAAATGTTGAGGTTCTCTTTGGGAGTAACGATGATTGATAGGATCAAGAATGAGTACATCAAAGGGACAGCACATGTAAGATGTTTTGGAGACAAAGTCAGAGAGGCTAGATTGAGATGGTTTGGACATGGACAGAGGAGGGATAGTGAGTATATTGGTAGTAGGATGCTGAGGTTGGAACTACCAGGCAGAAGGCCTAGAGGAAGACCAAAGAGACAATTCATGGATGTGGTGAAGGTGGACATGAAGGTCATTGGTGTAAGAGAAGAAGATGCAAAGGATAGGGTGAGATGGAGGCAGATGATTCGCTGTGGCAACCCATGAAGGGAAAAGCCGAAAGGAAAAGAAGAAGAAGCAGCCTCTCGCACTGCCTAGGTGTCACGGAGGCAACGAATGCTTCGATTGTGGCCTTAAGCTCATCCACAGTGTTGGGTCTGGTGTCTCTCAACTTTCTCTTCACAATATCCCACAGATTCTTTATGTGGTTCAGGTCAGGAAAGTTGGCAGGCCAATTGAGCACAGTAATACCACGGTCAGTAAACCATTTACCAGTGGTTTTGGCACTGTGAGCAGGTGCCAGGTCGTGCTGAAAAATGAAATCTTCATCTCCATAAAGCTTTTCTGCAGATGGAAGCATGGAGTGCACCAAAATCTCCTGATAGCTTGCTGCATTGACCCTGCCCTTGATAAAACACAGTGGACCAACACCAGCAGCTGACATGGCACCCCAGACCATCACTGACTGTGGGTACTCGACACTGGACTTCAGGCATTTTGGCATTTCCTTCTCCCCAGTCTTCCTCCAGACTCTGGCACCTTGATTTCCGAATGACATGCAAAATTTGCTTTCATCCCAAAAAAGTCCTTTGGACCACTGAGCAACTGTCCAGTGCTGCTTCTTTGTAGCTCAGGTCAGGCACTTCTGCTGCTGTTTCTGGTTCAAAAGCTGTTTGAGCTGGGGAATGCGGCACCTGTAGCCCAGTCCACTGATCCACAGGTCCCCCAAGGTCTGGAATCGGCCCTTCTCCACAATCTTCCTCCTCAGGGTCCAGTCACTTCTGGTTGTGCAGCGTTTTCTGCCACACTTTTTCCTTCCCACAGATGTCCCACTGAGGTGCCTTGATACAGCACTCTGGGAACAATCCATTCACTCAGAGATTTCTTTCTGTGTCTTACCCTCTTGCTTGAGGGTGTCAATGATTGCCTTCTGGACAGCAGGATAGGTCGGTGGTCTTACCCATGATTGCAGTTTTGAGTAATGAACCAGGCTGGGAGTTTTTAAAAGCCTCAGGAATCTTTTGCAGGTGTTTAGAGTTAATTGGTTGTTTAGAGTACATTTTGATGATATGGTAATTTTGATAGGAATTGTGTGGTTTAATGAGCTGTATGCCAAAATCATCAGTATTAAAACAACAAAAGACCTGAAATATTTCAGTTGGTGTGCAATAAATCTAAAATATATGAAAGTTTATTTTTTTTATCAGTACATTGCAGAAAATAATGAACTTTATCACAATATGCTAATTTTTATGCTAATATATATATATATATATATATATATATATATATATATATATATATATATATATATATATATATATATATATATATATATATATATATATATATATATATATATATATATATATAGTAGTCCAGTTTCCACCAGCACCCTGTTGGTTAACAGCATTGATGGCTGTCATTGTTAACCCGGGCATCGACCAATCTTGTTTGTAAGTCATATTATTGATTTGCATGTTTGGTATGGCATAGGTTATATGCCGAATGCCCTTCCTGACACAGCCCTCTGAATTTATCTGGGCTTGGGACCGGTGTGAGAAAGAACACTGGTTTGTGCCCCCATCACAGCTGCATTCAGATGAGTAATGGTTGGATTATGAAAATGACTGTACCTGAAGAATATTAACAGTGACGTTATTAGAAAAAAAATGAATCAATACTGAAACCACTGAAAGAGCCTGATGATGAGATGGCACAATGAGTTATTGAATGTTATTAGAAGCCATGTTACCCAGGGCAGTGGTGGTCTAGTGGTATAGGGCGCTGGATCGCTGATCCAAAGGTTGGGAGTTTGAGTCCCACTCTCCACAAGGTTGTCACTGTCCCCCCAGTGCAGCTAACTGGGTTATCAAAGGTGGTTATCTCTCACTGTCTATGGTGAGAGGTATCTAAAAGACCCATTTCTGACTTTCATAAAGAGTAGGCTGCAAAGCCGTCGGTGTGTTTCTGTCCCTTGCTAAAGGGTTGTGACAGGAAGGGCATCCGATGTAAAAACCTCTGCCAAATCAAAAGTGTGAATCAGATGATTCGCTGTGGCGACTGCCAAGGAAAAAGCTGAAAGGACAACAGATTAGAAGCCGTGTTAACCATCCCTTTTTGCGCACTGGGCTCCTGTGACATCAAGTGGCATCTTTATAGGATTTGTGCTAAACTGGGTATCATGGTGGGAAAAAATATTGTGATTTTCCTTTTTTTTTTTTTTCCATATACTTACTGCATTGATCCACAGAGGAAATTATTGCATCTGTATTTTTAACCCATACAAGTAAGCACACATATAAACAGTGAGCATGCACACATAAGAAGCAGTGGGCTGGCACGCATGGTGGGGTCACAAGCATTTGGGGGTTCATTTTCTTACTGAAGGACACATCAGCCATGAAGATGAACAAAGAAGGTGCAACTCACTTCCCTAATCACCACACATTTTTATCTCCTGGTTTGGGGATTGAACCAGAAATCATTCAACCCCAAAGCTTCCTGTCTTACCAATAGGCTATAGCTGGCTCTCTTTTTTAAGAGCTTCTCCTTTTTTCCCATCTGCCTTTTGTTGTGCTGGTCTTAGGTTTTATGAAGTGTCATGAACAGTTTTTTACAAAAACAAAAAATAATAATTCTGCAAGCCAGTGTTCTTTGTTCTTTCCTGGAAATGCTTTATGTTATTTCCCATTTCCTGTGCTATTTCTTCTCCCTGTTCTTGTGTAGTAGCAATCTAGCCAGTTCTCCTCAAGCCACACCCATGTAGCATCTTAGCCCATTTTCAAGAAGTACTCCTTTTTTTTCTCGAGTAGGGTGCTAACCAATTCTCCTGAAGAACCGCAGAGCACCTTAGCCTGGTCTCATGAATGTCATCCTGGGGTTAATTGTAGTCCAAGTTTTATGCATGTTGATGAGTTGGCACTTGTTCCTTTGGCCACTAGCCAGGAGTTCAGTCTTGAGCAGTGGTGTTCTGTCAGTTCCTGTTTTCAAATCGCATGACAGAAACGTCTTGTCTTCATTTCATCCTAGCTTTTCCTCCCTGATTTTGGGGATTTCATTGTAAGTTCATTGTTTTCCTTTTTTTTCCACTCCTGAAAATGGGCTATCAAAGGCTGACCATGTCTCTCATTGTCTATGATGAGAGGCATGTAAAATAACCATTGCTGACTTTTGTAAAGAGTAGGGTGCCTAGCTGTCAGTGTGTGTCTGCCCCTTGCTGATGGGTTGTGTCAGGAAGGGCATCGGATGTAAAAACCTATGCCAAATCAAACATGCGAATCATATGATTCATGTGGTGACCGCTGAAAAAAAGGAAAAAGCCAAAAGGAAAAGAAGAAGGGTAAAAGTAGCATTGTTCCTACAGCAGGAAGTATGGGTACCTTAACCTGTGATAGTAAAACTCCTATTCCAGCATCAAAACAATCACAACAGGGTGAATGGATGATGACTTGGTGGCATATCTATTCCACTCGGGACAGTTCTGCTCTTAATTCTTGCAGCATAGCACACATTCTAAGAACATGACTTGTCAGTCAGTGACCATCCAGAGCCAATGCCGGAGAGGAGACAAAACAGGCTAATCTGAGTGTCTGCTAGCTGCTAGCTGCAGTCATCACTCAAGGTCAACTACAATACTATAGAAACTGTGTCTGTTCCCCAAACTAAACAAAAATTCAAAAACTCACAGAGAGTTTGTTTTAGTAATCCAACCAGTTTACATTTAAATCAGACTGAATCTACAGCCTGCACCTTTAATCTAAAGATAGGGTTGTTGAATGTTAACTCTCTTGCATTTAACATATGTATTATGAAGTTGTATTGTTACAGCGTTTTGTGTAATGTGTTTAACAGAAACATGGATAAAACAACCTCCAGTGCAGCTAACTGGGTTATCAAACGCCAGCTATGTCTGTCATTGTCCATGCTGTGAAGCATGTAAAAAAAAAAAAAAACATTGCTGACTTTCATAAAGTCCATTTCTTGATCCCATTCTATGTGTTCCTGGTGTTGTTTTCATCAAAGTGCTCTTAGATGAGTAGTTTATAGTTGTGCTTAGCTCTTTTGATAACTTTTTCTGGGGCTTGCATTGTCTCTTTGTAACCCTGCTGCTCTCCTGACTTGAAGGCATTATCCACTGCTCTGACAGGGTACGCATGTCAACCTGAAACCATGGCTTCCCTACTATGAGAAACATTTGGTGAAGCATTTGGTGATGATGGAGGTTACACAAGTTGAAGCTAATCTTTCAGGCATGAATTAAAGCACAATTGTAACTCAACCATCTTGTTGCTGAGTGACCAAGAGTTGGTGAGAAACAAACTTGGAATGGCTGGTATGTAAGGGTTAGCATTTAGCTTAGCCCTTAGTCTCAATCTCTTTCCCTTCTTCTGTTTTATGTGTCACTGCCACTTGTGCCAGGTCAGGAGGAGGTTAGTGACAGAATGGTCTGCGGGCTTGTGGGTCTCTGGCAGGAAAAAATCCCAGTTACTATTACTTTTGAATGCGTAATAATATTTATCACAAGCCATGAGCAGCTTATCCATGCTATACTAACACATGTGCATGCTAACACATGTGAAGCTGCTAGGGACTGAGACCAGGAAAGAAAAAAAAATGAGTATACACAATAAATAAAATAAGACAGCTGCTAAAATGTCAAGAACGCCGAGGCACTGCATCTGCATGTGCCGCCATCTTGTCCAATAAGTTTAGCAGAAATTATAAAAGGAAAGTGCACTACAGACACCTCAGGAGCTACACTAAACTATACATGTGCAGATACCTATATACACATAAAGACAGATACAGACTTCGACAAATATTAACATATTCACACCTATTCCCACATATAAAGAATATTGAATTACATGTCAAAAATGCATGATATACACTGGGTAAGAGGTAAAACTTTTAATCATAGGGTGCATGGTGTTAAAATGTTATGATCTTTGAGACCTGCTCTAAATAGGATTTTGCACTCGGACATGAGTCTTGCACGTAACAATGAGTATTGCACTTAGAGATAGTATTGTACTGTCCAGGAAGATGGTCTGAATGATGTCTATTCAGTCCGTTAACTTGGGGAATGGGACTTTCTGCTGCATTTTTTCAACGTGAGATTTCATAGATGATTTTAATCTAATGTCTGTGGATTTATTCATTCATTTACTGAATTCTTAATCTTACTTATGGTTATGGGAAGGCTGGCACCTATCTCAGCTGACTCAGGGCAAGGGCAAAGTACACCCAGCTCACCAGGCCATTGCAGGGCAAAAACACATGTTCCTTGGGCTCAGTAATCCAGTATCTTACCACAGGATAGTGGATAAGGTGAGGAGTTACTCAACTCATTTGAAGGCCAACAGTTCAATCCCGACTTTACCACTCTTCTTTTCCTTTTGGCTTTTCCCCTTTTTTACAGGGGTCACCACAGCAAATCATCTAATTCCCATGCTTGATTTGGCAAAGGTTTTTACATTGGCTGCCCTTCCTGACACAAACCTTTAACAAGGGGCAGAAAAACCCTGACGGCTATGCAGCTACGCTTTACAGAAGTCAGCAATGGTTCTTTTACACAAACCTCTCACTACAGACAGTGGGGACATGGCCGGCCCTTGTTAACCCAGTTAGCTGCACTGGGGGTGGGGGGGTGGGGTCAGTGACAACCTTGTGGAGAGTGGGACTCAAACCCCCAACCTTAGGATCAGCAACACCATTTACTACCATGCTACCACTGCCCCTGATCCCTACTATTACCACTATTGGTCCTTGATTCTCAATTGCTCAGTTGTGCAAGTCCAAGACCCCATCAATAAGATCATCAATTTGGTGAGAAGCTCAGACATATAAGGTGAACCCTGGGTACAATGCTTTTCCACATTGAAAGGAGAAAGTTGTTCAGACATCTGATTAGAATTCTTCCTGATTTAGAACTGCGCAGTAGATCCAACTAGTATGATCCCTAAGACTGGACACTTGCTTAGAAGGAAAGTGTAGTTATACAATGAGAAACCGTGCATGATTGTAAAGAACTGTGTAAAAGTTTTTGCCCCTTACGGATTTTTTTACTTTTTTTCAACTTTGTAAAACTTAACCTTTTAATCAAACAAATTTAAACATTACACAAAGATAACACAAATTATTTTTTAAAAATGCAGTTTTCCTGTTCTGATTGTATTTGTTAAGAGAAAAATTCTATCCAAATCTAACTGAACCTCAGTGAAAAAGTAATTGCCTCCGTGTTTAAAGGTGCGGCAACTGTGATTAATCCTATTATTGCGGAAAACTGAGTTAAATTTCATGGCCACACCCAGGCCTGATGGCTACCAGATATTTCCAATCAGGAGATCCCTGACATAAAACCTGTCTGACAAGGTGAGGTAGGCCATACTGAACACACATCATCGTGGCCAGTGAGCTTCAAGAACAAACAAAAAAGAAGATTATAGAGATGCCTCAGTCTGGGAAAGTATACAAAGTCATTGGTAAATCTTTGGGACTCCAGCGGACCACTGTCAGAGCCATTATCCATAAATGGAGAAGGCATGGCAGTGTTGAGCCTTCCAAGGAGTTTCCAACCTACCAAAATTACTCCAAGTGCATGGTGCAGACTAACCAATGAAGTCATAACGGATCTAAAAACCACTTCTGAACAACTACAAGCCTCACTTGCCTCAGTTCAATATAAGTCAATGTTCGTGACTCCACCTTCAGAAAGACAAGAGCCAAAAATGGCATCCATGGAAGAGTTCTGAGGCGAAAGCCACTGTCGATAATAATAATAATTATTATTATTATTATTATTATTATTAAAGCAACACTGCATTTGATATAAAGAACATTGTGCCAACAGTGAAACATGATGGTCGAAGCGTCATGATCTGTGCCTGCTTTGTTGCTTCAGGATCTGGGCGATTTATCATGATTGATGGAACCATGAATTCTTCTCAAAACCAATAATTCCTGATGAAGAATGTTCATCTATCAGTTTGAGAGCTCAAGCTAAAGTGCACCTGGGTTCTGTAGCAAGACAATGATCCGAAGCACACCGGCAAGGCCACTTCTGAATGGCTGAAAAAGAAAACAATGAGGGTTTTGGAATGGCCTCGTCCTGACCTGAATGCTATTGAGATGTTGTGGCATGGCCTTAAAAAGTCTGTTCATGTCCGGAAACCATCCAATCTGTTTGATCTCAAACAATTCTGCAGAGGAGAGTGGGCCAAAATCCCATCACAGCGATGTGAAAGACTCATCACCTCTTATCGCAAACGCTTGACTGCAGTTATTGCTGCAAAAGGTGGTTCAACCAGTTTTAGATTTAGGGGGAAATTATTTATTCCCATGGGCCCTTGTAGGTTCAGATGTTTTTGTTTGTTTGTTTGTTTGTTTGTTTGTTTGTTTTGTTTTTCCCTCTTAATAAATGCAATTGGCAATGAATACTGCATTTTATGTTTACTTGTGTTTTATCTTTGTATAATATTTAAGTTTGCTTGATCTGAAATAGATGACAGTGACAAACGTGCAAAAAAGGTCAAATTGGTCAGGGGCAAACACTTTTGAACAGCACTGTATGTCAGACCTGTAATATCCATCATACTCTGCTTCCATTACAAATGATTGTGTCAGACAATTTAACATAATTGCTGATGGCATAGTGGGTCATTTCAAAGATGTTGCATGTAACTTGTACATCTTTAGATCTAAAGGCATGTGCAGCTATTCAATAGCATTTTCTCCTGATGTCAAACTTCTTGAAGTTTCCTAATTTTAATTTGGCTAGGAGCTATGAAAGGTTGAATCCCAAAAGCAAACAGTGACAGCAAAAGGTTGATTATCCATATCTATGTTACTTCCAAGTGATTTACTGTTTGGACTGTTTGTATTTCACACATTGTTGCACTTGTGATCCACTCAAGAGTCCACAATGCATGTGAGAAATGGGCTGTGTGTGTGTGTGTGTGTGTGTGTGTGTGTGTGTGTGTGTGTGTGTATGTATATATAGGTGTAGGTGTGTATTGCAACTTAGTGTTAGTAGACAATACTGAATAAATTAATAATAATAATAATAATAATAATAATAATAATAATAATAATAATAATAATAATAATAATAATATTAATATTAGTATTAGTATTAGTATTGTTATTATTTTTATTTATTTTTTTATTTATAATTTTTTTGTAAATAAATTCATTTTTACATATCTACAACCCAAATTCGCTAAAAGTTGGACCATTCTTTAACTTTGAATACAATAAAAAATGTAAATGACTTTCATATCACATGAGCCAATATTTTCTTCACAGTAGGACAATGTTTGGAAAAATCTTTAAACTTAGAATTTTTACAATTTTCTAAACAAAATTAGCTCAGTTAAAATGTGATGACTATTAGGGGTTTAAAAGTGCAGGGCAACAAATGGCTGAAATCGAGAAAGTTTAAAAAGATTCATGGGAGAACATTGAGAAAATAAATACTTTAATTGATATCAGGTCTGTATCTTGATTAGTTATAAAAGGGATGTCTCAGAAAGGCAGACTCTCAGAAGTAAAGACGGGAAGAGGCTCTTCAGTCTGTAAAAAAAATAAATAAATAAATAAATAAGCATGTAAAAAGATTATGGAATCCCTTAAAAGCATTGACAGGCTTTGCAAATTTAATGATCTACAGTACATAACACCATCCAAAGATTCAGAGAAACTGGAGATGTCTCTCTGTATAGGGAACAAGGCGAAAGACAGTTATTGGTCTTCCCAAATGGGCATTTTTTCCCATATCTCCTATACTGAGGCATCAGCCTGGAGCTGTGACGAGAAGCTGATCGGTGCCTGTTCTGGAGGTAACCCCTGCAATAGTGGCCCCTATCATGGGGGAAGGGGGGGTCCAGGTGAAATAAGATGCCTGGTCTTTTTGGTTTGTGAAACTTCTGAGGCAGCAGACAGATATCAGCAGGCTAAATGATCTGCACTCTGGGCGGTCGCCAATGCAAAATCAATCCAAAATCATCTGGCCTCGAAAAGGTTCTAGACGACCATCTGGCACTTTAGGGGGAAGTGATATTCCACAAATAATGTTTACATTGTAAGAGAGTGGCTGTCAGGAGGTGGAAAGAATTCAAGGACCTCTTCAATCCCATCAACATGTCCTCTGAGGAAGAGGAAGAGCCTGCCAATGGAGTCTGCCATTACTGGTGCAGAGGTTGCCAGGTCTTGAGGGAAATCCACCCTGAATATCTCAAACCTCTGGATGTTGTAGGTCTGAGGACAAGATTCTCAACTAGAAAGGGGTGGAATTAACTCACAGGATCTAGAATGAGGTCCTGCCTGAAGTGGATGAGTTAGTGTCAAGGGTTTTGTTCATGAGTCAGGAAAAGATGGATTGATCGACAGAACAAGGCTCTGCTGTAAAGTGGAACTTGTACTGGTCCTTTGTAGGGAAGATGGAGCTTTCTGGAAAGCAAAGAACTCAATTTACTAGTTTATATATGGTCCTACCATTACTTATAGCCAGTTTGGGTAGTAAACAAAAGAACAATATTGAAGATACAGGTGGCTAAAATGAACTTCTTTCACAGGGTGACAGGGCTCTCACTTTGACATTGTGTGAGAAGTTCTGTCATCCGGGAGAAGCTTGGGAGGAGCCTGAACCTCTCAACCAAGACAAGAACCCCTTATTTCAAGAAAGATAATTGGACCCGGGGCCAATCAATTTACATCGTGTTAATAAATTAATGTGGTTAACACATTCCAGATGGCCTTCCATTTTTGGCTTTGCTAAAATATACAACTCAAATTAAAAAATAAAACCATTTATGCAATTGATATTAGCTAAAAGTGTGTAGTTGCAGAAACCCTGAAATAGAACAGTGTGGAACACCATACATAGCATTAGTGCACACAGAAGAAAAAAATAAAAAAATAAAAGTGACATCTACACTTACAGCATTTAGCACATGCTCTCATCAAGAGCGATGTACAGAAGTGTTTTAAAGCCACAATCAGAGAATATATTCTTATATTGGTTTGATAGAATGCACAGTATACCACCAGTCAAATTCAGTGGGTAGTTTGTGTGTGTGTGTGTGTGTGTGTGTGTGTGTGTGTGTGTGTGTGTGTGTGTTCATATAAAGCATAGTGCTAATCGAAGTACTGCTGAAAAAGTTAAGCTTTCAGCCAATATTTGAAGATACCCAGTGACTCAGATGTTCAGAGGAAGTTCATTAAACCACCTTGGAGCCAAAACAGAGAAGAGTGTAGATGCATTTTTCCCTTGTTCCTTGGTAGTGGGAAGGACCAGTCGAGCACCGTTAGAAGATCTGAGAGAACATGGTGCAGTGCGAGGTGTGATAAGTGCTTTGAGGTTGTAAGGTGCAGGTTCATTTTTTGCTTTGTCGGCAAACATTAATGTTTTAAATTGAATGGGAATACAGGAAGCCAGTGGAGAGATCGTAGCAGTAGTGTGGTGTGGGTGAATTTGGGAAGGTTGAAAACAAGCCATGCAGCTATATTCTGGATCATTTGCAGAGGTTTAGTAGTGCTCAAAGGTTGACCTGCCAGGAGAGAGTTGCAGTAATCTAAGCTTAAGAGGACAAGAGATTGAACAAGTATCTGAATGGCCTTAGTAGAAAGATGGATCCTTTATGTATATAGTTTTATTCTTTCTGGCATTTTCAATTTTTACGTAGAAAAATACACAGACAAAGTTGAAGATACTGCAAAATTGACTGTAAGCATATTAATTCATAGAAATACATATTAACATTCCTTTCTAAGAAATTCAGGGTACGAAAACCTGAAAATTTATAAGAAAACATTCATTTTAACACAAGTGAAAGTCAAAAACAAAACAAAACCAAACAAGCAAACAAACAAAGAACATCATTAGGGTCATCTCCAAGGAAAATAAAATAACGTATAATGGACCATAATTTTGGTGTTATACCAAAAACAGAAAAACACTAAAGTAAACAACATGTAAAAGTTGTCTCTGTAAAATCTATTTGGAATACAGCTTCAGGTTTTCGTACCCTGGTGGCCTGGTGGTAAAGTGTCAGTTAAGTTTCCAAGTGAGGTTAGGGCTTCAAGCCCTACTGTCAACTGTTGTCAAACACCCCACCCAGTGCAGCTAACTGGGTTTACAAAGGCTGGCCAGGTCTCTCACTGTCTATAGTGTGAGGCTCATGTAAAAAAAAAAACATTGCTGACTGTCGACAAGAGTAGCAGCATAGCCATCAGCATGTTTCTGCCCTGCAATGGCATGGCAAGCTGTCCATGGTAAACTCTGCACTCTCCCAGAGTCAGCTGAGATGGGCGCCAGCCTCTCTGCAAGCCTAATTAGGATTAATCAGGTGACAAATTGAATCAATAAAGAGGAAAAAATAGTGGAGATTTGCAAACTCATGAAAGACATAACTTCTACTACAGTGGAGACAAAGAAAAATGCCTTCTTGAAGTTCGATTTCTAGTGAATCAAAAATACAAAACGTGTGTTATTAAATACCTGTCATTATTGAGCAGACTGATAATTATCAGACTTAGAGCTACCCCATTAACAAAAGAAAAGAAAAAGATATAGTGATCATTCAACGGGACTGAAGTACAAAATTAGGAAGATATGCTATTGATGACTGAAAGGAAAACATCAGGGTAGCAGCCAAATATAAAAACAAACGATAGATGCCGTCGACTCCTGGAGATTGTCAACTTGAACGACAAGCTGGTTGCCTATACCATGGGAAACTACAAAAATCAATAATATGGACATGTCACTCTCCCAATAAACACCATCATGGGATTGTACACACCCTGATACAGAAAACATGCAAAACTGCTATGAACAAACAACAGACAAGAATCTTTCCAGCAGTACACTTTGGAAGTGATCATGGCATCCTAAATGTCATCCTAAATACCGCAACAGATTTCAAAGCAAAAATTTGAGTAAAATTGGAACCAATGCTACTGCTAAATGGAGACATAGAAACTACCAGGGGAAAAAAAAAAAAAACTTAATTACCATCATGACTAAAACAGTTAAGTATTGGACAAGTATTGGCTGATTGCCACAAATAAATAAATAAATAAATAAATACAAGCCATGGGTAATGGACAACATTACTAACAATGAAGAAGGGAACTGAAGAAAAACATAATAAGAGCAGAAGGCAGAAAGAAACACGTTGAAATAAACAGTGACATAAGAAAGGAGATAAAAACAGCAAAAGACGTGTTTTGAAGAAAAAAAAAAAAAATGACGTGCCAATTTTGAGGATAGCATGCTGAGAAATAACACCAAAAAGACAATTCAAACTATCCAAAATCTCATAAAAGAATGCAATGGTGTTGTGAATGCTATGCAAGGTAAATATGAAAAGACCATAAGAGAAAAATGTGAAGTACATCACTGGACAGAAAATGGCAATGAACTCTCTAATATGAGAGCTTCTGGAGACCCAACAGTCCTGCAACCAGAGCCCAACACCAACCTTGATGAAGAATATGCAATACTGAATAAACTAATAAAGGCAGCAGTAAAGAAACTAAAGAATTGGAAGTCCCTGGAGGTGGATAACATCCCCACAGAACAGTTGAAAAGAGTTTGAGACATCACCATTGACATGCTCCACCAGACCTATAATACCTTGGGCTCAGTTGCTGGTCATCATTATACCAAAAAATAAGAACTTGGAATTATGTCAGAATAATTGTGCCATCATCTTAATATGCCATGCAAGCAAAGTAACACTAAAAAAAAAAAAAAATACTGAAAAGAGAACACCACAAGCAAAGGCAATAATAGCAGAAGAATGAGACAGCGTTCAACATGCCAGAGGTACCAGACAGCAAATAGAGTATCATATTTTAGAAATATAGCAAACATCAAAGAGAACTACATATTTGAAAGCGTTCAAGAAAGCATTCAACAGGGTCTGGCATGAAGCTCTGTGGGATAACACAAAGAGATGTAATATGGGAGATGAAATTATCAGATCAATCCAGCATTTGGATGAAAAAAAAAAATCACACATCAGTAGAGGTCTGTCAAGGCTGTCTACTCTTCCCAACACTGTTCAACATCTTCCTGGAACAATTCATTGCCGCAGCACTACAAAACCAGGAAGGCACTGTATGAATTGGTAGAAACATCACTAACTTTAGATTCACTGATAACATTACCAGCCTTGCTGGAACAGAGGAAGAACTCATGGGATTTACTCTCGACCTCAATCTAACATCCCGTAAGTTTGCAATAGAGATAGGCAATGAATAAACAAGATTATGAGTCACAAGATAAATTCCATCACAACATAAATTCAAATTAAAAATCTAGTTTTTTTAGCCATGCCTAATATCTAAGTGAGGAAGACTAAAGAAGTGTAATTTGAATGTGGACAGCAGAAGGGGCATTGGTGCTGAAAAAGAACACATGAAAGGACGACACCATCGCAATGAAAGTCAAGATTCAACATTTTTCATTCTCTGGTGTTTTTGCATATTTCTATACATTTGTGAGACTTGGAACTGCAACAAAGAACATTTGAAAAAGATCATGTCATTCCAGATAATATGCTACAAAACATCCTGGGCATCACCTCTCAAGACCACATCAGTAATGAAACCATTAAGAAAACAATTAGATATAACATCTGAGAATATAATCACCTGCCAACAACAGTCCAGAAATGGAAACTGAATTGGTACAAGCATATTATAAAATCAATGTCCAATCTGCAATGTGCTCTGACCTGCATGGGAATGTAGCTTACAACAGACTATGGCTACTGAACTGCTGGATGTCCAAGTGGTTTTCTAGAAACAAAGTGGGCTTTATTGATAATTTGACCACTTTTAAGGTTAAACCTGTCCTGATAAGGTGCTACAGTATTCATCGCACTCAGGCAGGTGCTGCTTTCATTTCTTGAAGCATAGCACATAGTCTAAGAACAAGACAAGTTAATCACCGACTATTCAGGGCCAAGCTCAGATATAGCAGAATCACGGGCAACAGTCCAAGCATCTGCTAGCTGAGTCACTCAGGGTTAGGTTTATTGTTATCAAGACTGTCTGTTCCTTGAAATAAAATGCAATACAACACAATAAAATAAAATAAAATAAACAAAGTTTGTTGAAGTAATCTTATTGGAATTTCAATCATACTAAAACCAGGCTCATCTGAACTTCTGATATTTCTTGTGAGCAAGTCATGGTTGAATACTTTCTGGTGGAGCCAGAATCTTTAATTGTTATTTAGAGATCCCCAGGGCCATACTCCATTTCAAATAAGATAAGATAAGATAAGATACAGCTTTATTAATCTCACAATGGAGATATTTACTGTTACAGGCTCTTGAAGTACCATCAGTAGGGGATGCAAAGTAGCTTAGAAAGGTAAAGTAACATCCCTGAGACAATTAGAGCAGAACAATATATATATATATATATATATACAGTGAGTTGTCAACTTACGACCGCGTTTGGTTCCGGCAGACCGATCGTAAACTTGATCTGGACGTATGTCGACTTTCCATCCAAATATACTCACGCCAAACATAAACAAATTAATAAAACTCGCACATTTAAATCTATACATCTATTTTCAATTCCACATCACTGTGACACGCAGCGGAGAGCCAATCCTTTCTGTACTCTACTGTGTGGGTGGGTCCCATAGCTTCAAACTCCAATTTTATTGGATTATAACAACAACCACAGACTGCACGTGTTGTTTGGGGAAAGAGATAAATTTCTGTCGTTTTGATAGGCTCATTTCCACGAAGCCAAGCACAGCTGGCAAACAAACACAAAAGGACAGACATGGAAAAACTTCAACCCGCAGAGCAGCTGATTGCAAAAACTTGGGACACTGCAGCGTGTGAGTCCAATAAAATTAGAGTTTCAAGGTATCGGACCCACCCACACAGAAAGGATTGGCTCTCCACTTCGCGCCACAGTGATGTGACATTGAAAGTAGATTAATAGATTTGCTCAGAGCAGTTAGAAAGTGAAGCTGCATCATCTCCCGCTTGGCCTTTTAAGATGCTGGCGCTGCCGGCAGCCCAAACAACTGTCATGTGCCACACCGCCATGAATCATGCTTTACCCCTTTTGCAGTCGTAAAGTCGATCAGACGTAACTCACATAGGTCGTAAGTCAACGACTCACTGTATATATATATATATATATATATATATATATATATATATATATATATATATATATATATATATAGAGAGAGAGAGAGAGAGAGAGAGAGAGAGAGAGAGAGGATTTTCTGAGTAGATCCTTCCGTAGGAGAGTGCTCAATACTTTTTGGTAGAGCAAATAACAAAAGGACAGGACAAAGGCTTTCTATTGAAACTCCATTTATCACTACAGATCTGTTTCGAGGGGTGGTGAAACCATCCCCTCTCTTCAGGTGATTACAGAGATAGTAGAGATACAGTATATTCTTCTGTAATCACCTGAAGAGAGGGGATGGTTTCACCACCCCTCGAAACAGATCTGTAGTGATAAATGGAGTTTCAATAGAAAGCCTTTGTCCTGTCCTTTGTTTTATATATATATATATATATATATATATATATATATATATATATATATATATATATATATATATATATATATATATATATATATATATATATATATATATATATATCACATCATCATCAATATCATCTTCCGCTAAGTCCAGGGTCAGGTCACGGGGGGCAGCAACCTAAGCAAAGAGGTCCAGACATCCCTTTCCCGAGCCACTTCCTCCAACTCTCCCGGGGGGACACCGAGGCGGTCCCAGACAAGCCGAGAGACATAGTCCCTCCAGCGTGTTCTAGGTCGACCCCGGGGTCTCTTCCCGGTTGGACATGCCTGAAACACCACACCAGGGAGGTGTCCGGGGGGCAGTCTGACCAGATGCCCGAGCCACCTCAACTGGCCCCTCTCAATGCGGAGGAGCAGCGGATCTACTCCGAGCTCGCTGCGGATGGTGGAGCTTCTCACCTTATCTCTAAGGAAGAACCCCGACACCTGGCGAAGGAAGCTCACTTCAGCCGCTTGTATCCGTGATCTTGTTCTTTCGGTCACTACCCAAAGCTCGTGACCATAGGTGAGGGTTGAAACGTAGAAACTGGTAAATTGAGAGCGTCGCCTTGCGGCTCAGCTCCTTCTTCACCACGACGGACCAGTACAGGCACCGCTTAACAGCAGAGGCTGCAGCGATCCGTCTGTCGATCTCTTGCTCCATCCTTCCCTCACTCGTAAACAAGACCCCAAGATACTTAAACTCCTCCACTTGGGGCAGGACCTCATTCCCGACCCAGAGGGTGCATTCCACTATTGTCCAACTGAGAACCATGGCCTCGGACTTGGAGGTACTGATCTTCATCCCGGCTGCTTCGCACTCAGCTGCGAATCACTCCAATTAGAGCTGGAGGGCCTGACTTGATGAAGCCAAAAGGCCAACATCATCCGCAAAAAGCAGAGACAATATCCAATGGCCACCAAACCAGAACCCCTCATCGCCTCAACTGTGCCTAGAAATTCTGTCCATAAAAAATTATGAAGAGAATCGGTGACAAAGGACAGCCTTGGCAGACTCCAACTCCCACTGGAAACGAATCTGACCTGCTGTTACCAATATGGACCAAACTCTGGTTTCGGAGAGACAGCGACCGAATAGCTCGTAGCAACGGGTCTGGAACGCCGTACTCTCAGAGCACGCCCCACAAGATCGTTTGAGGGACACGGCTGAAAGCCTTCTCCAAATCCACAAAGCACATGTGGACAGATTGGGTAAACTCCCATGCTCCCTCCAGAATCCTGTGAAGCATATAGAGTTGGTCAAGAGTGCTACAACCAGGACGAAAACCATATTGTTCCTCCTGAATCCGAGGTTCGACTATCGGTCGGATCCTCCTCTCTAGTACCCCTGCATAGACTTTCCCAGGTAGGCTGAGGAGTGTAATTCCCCGATAATTGGAACACACCCTCCGGTCCCCCTTCTTAAAAATTGGGACCACCACCCCAGTTTGCCAATCCAAGGGTACAGCCCCTGATGACCACGCAATGTTGCAGAGATGTGTTAACCAAGACAGTCTCTTAACACCCAGAGCCCTGAGATATTGAGCGGATCTTGTCCAACCCCGGAGCTCGACCACCGAGGAGCTTTTTGACAACCTCAGTGCCCTCCACTCCAGTGATGGGCGGACCCTCACCCGAACCCCCAGGGTCTTCCTCTTCCACGGAGGGCATGTTGGTGGGATTGAGGAGGTCCTCAAAGTATTCCCTCCACCTCTCAACGACATCCCCAGTCAAGGTAAGCAGCTCCCCACCTCCACTGTAAACAGTGTTTGTGAAGAACTGCTTCCTCCTCCTGAGGCGTCGGATGGTGGTCCAGAACCTTTTTGAGGCCAATCGATAATCACTCTCTAGGCCCTCACCGAACTCCTCCCACGCCCGAGATTTTGCATCTGCGACAGCCGCAGCTGCAGCACGTTTGGCCTGCCGGTACCCGATTGCTGCCTCGGGAGTCCCACAGGCTAGTAAAACCCGATAGGCCTCCTTCTTCAGCTGGACGGCCCCCTTCACCGCAGGTGTCCACCACCGGTTTCAGGGATTACTGCCACGACAAGCTCCGACAACCTTACGGCCACAGCTATGGGCTGCCGCCTCAGCAATGGAGGCACGAAACATGGCCCATTCGGATTCCATGTCCCCCGCCTCCTCCGGAACGTTGTTGTAGCTCTGCCAGAGGTGGGGGTTAAAGGCTTCTCGGACAGGGGCCTCCGCCAAACGTTCCCAGCAGACCCTAATTACACGCTTGGGCCTGCCAGGTCTGGAAAGCAACCTCCCCCACCACCGAAGCTAACTCACCACCAGGTAGTGATCGGTGGACAGCTCAGCTCCTGTCTTCACCCGAGTGTCCAGAATATATGGTCGCAAATCCGATGACACGACTACAAAGTCAATCATCGAACTGCGACCTAGGGTGTCCTGGTGCCAAGTGCACTTATGGACACCCTTATGTTCGAACATGGTGTTCGTGATAGACAAACTATGATGAGCACAGAAGTCCAACAATGAAACTCCATTCGGATTCAGACTGGAGAGGCCGTACCTACCGATCACACCCTTCCAGGTCACACTATCGTTGCCCACATGGGCGTTGAAGTCTCACAAGACAACGAGTGAGTCTCCCGAGGGAGCGTTCTCCAACACCCGCCCCCAAAGACTCCAAAAAGGGTGGGTACTCTGAACTGTCATTTGGTGCATAAGCACAAATAACAGTCAGGACCCGTCCCCCCGCCTGAAGACGGAGGGAAGCTACCCTTTCATCAACCGGGGAGAACCCCAACATTTGGGCACCGAGACGGGGGGCAACAAGAATACCCACACCAGCTTGCCGCCTCTCCCCATGAGCAACACCAGAATAGAAGAAGGTCCAGCCTCTTTCGAGATGGAATGGTCCCAGAGCCCAAGCTATGCATTGAGGTGAGCCCGACTATTAGTCGGTATCTTTCCACCTCACACACTAAATCAGGCTCCTTTCCCGCCAGAGAGGCGACATTTCATGTCCCGAAGGTCAGAGTAAGTAGCCGAGGATCGGTCCGACAGAACCCATGCCTTTGGCTGCCCCCCAACTCACATTGCACCTGACACCTAAAACTCCTCCTATGGGTGGTGGGTCAATGGGAGGGCGGACCCATGTCTCCTTTTCGGGCTGGGCCCTGCAAGGCTCCATGGGCATAAGCCCGACCACCAGGCGCTCGCCTTCGAGCCCCTCCCCTGGGCCTGGCTCCATGAGGGAACCCCGGTGACCCGCGTCCAGGCAAGGGAGACTGCTTCCTGTGCTCTCTCTCAGATGTCATGTGTCATAGGTTTTTTTTTTTTTTTTTTTGAATCGCACTTTGTCTGGACCTTCACCCCGGACCTGTTTGCCTTGGGTGACCCTACCAGGGGCATTTGCCCCCGACAACATAGCTCCGAGGATCATTAGGTCACACAAACCCCTCCACCACGATAAGGTGGCGATTCAGGGAGGGGTGTGTATGTATATATATATATATATATATATATATAATATATATATATATATATATATATATAATATATATATATGTATATACAAATATAAAAAAACTTTGTAGACTGGCTGATATACAAGTGTACATGTATCTGAGGGCAGAGTAGATGGATTGATATGGTTCACAGTTATAGTGGGGGGGGGTAGATGTGGTTAATTAAAGTGCACGGGGTTTTTTATTGGACATAACCGGTTAATTCACAGACAGTTATAAAGTGGCGTTGTACAGTCTGACAGCGGTGGGGATGAAAGACTTGCGTTAGTGCTCCTTCCTGCACTGAGGGTGTTTCAGTCGTCCACTGAAGGAGCTGCTCATCTTCTCTACAGTCTGGTGCAGTGGGTGAGAGCTGTTGTCCATGATGGATGTGAGCTTGGCTACCATCCTCCTCTCACCCACCTCCTGCACAGAGTCCAGTGGGCAGCCCAGGACAGCACTGGCCCTCCTGACCAGCTTGTTCAGTCTCTTTCTGTCCCGCTTTGTGCTGCCCAGGGCCCAGCAGACAGCAGCGTAAAGGATTGCAGAGGCTACCACAGAGTTATAAAATGTCCTGAGCAGAGGTCTGCAGATTCCGAAGGACTTAAGTCTCCTCAGAAGGTAGAGGAGACTCTGGCCCTTCTTGTACAGGGTGTTAGTGTTGTGGGACCAGTCCATTTTATTGTTAAGGTGAACGTCCAGGTACTTGAAACTGTCCACTGTCTCAATGTCTTGTCCCTGGATGTTCACTAGTGAGTGTGTTAGTGTGCTTCTCCTGAAGTTGACCACCATCTCCTTCGTCATACTAGTGTTCAAGCACAGGTGGTTGCGTTCACACCAGTCCACAAAGTCGACGATGGCCGACCGGTACTCCAGCTCGTTCCCCTCTGACACATGGCCCACGATAACGGAGTCGTCAGAGAACTTCTGGAGGTGGCAGCTGTCCGTGTTATATGTGAAGTCTGAGGTATAGATGGTGAAAAGGAAAGGTGAGAGTATGGTGCCCGAGGGTGCCCCCGTGCTGCAGACTACCACCTTTGACTCACAGCCACACAGACTGTGGACGGTCAGTGAGGTAGTTGATGATCCAGGCAGCAAGATGTCCGTCCACTCCCGCGTCCTCCAGTTTCCCCTGCAGAAGCACCGGCCTGATGGTGTTGAAGGTGCTGGAGAAGTCAAAGAACATGACCCTCACAGTGCTACCGGCGATCTCCAGGTGGGTGAGCGCCAGCTGCAGAAGGTAGATGACGGTGTGTTCTACCCCGATGTTGGGCTTGTAGGCGAACTGCAGCAGGTCTAAGGTGGGGTTCACCACAGAGCGGAGGTGGTCGAGGAGGAGCCTCTCCATGGTCTTCATGAGGTGGGAGGTCAGGGTGTCAGGTCTGTAGTGGGCCGGTTCCTTGGCTTGAGCTGTTTTAGGAACCGTGACCACACAGGAGGTCTTCCACAGGACAGGAACCTTCTCCAGGCTGAGGCTCAGGTTGTAGAGTTGGCATAGGACCTCACAGAGCTGGTCTGCACAGGTCCTCAGCAGTCTGGGACTAATGCGATCTGGTCCTGCAGATTTCCTCTGATTTTGTCGCCTCAACTGTCTGTCTCCTCACCTGGTCTGACATGGGGGGACTGGGGACTGGGGTGGGCTGCAGAGGGAGGGGGATGTGTCTGTGGGGCTGATGCAGTAGGTGAACTTGGCCTGGGGAGGGGGGAGGTGTCTGCTGGTGTGAAGAGGAGGGAACAGGGAGGGGGCAGAGGGGGGGGGATCATACCTGTTGAAGTAACAGTTTAATTCATCCACCCAATGCTGGTTACCATCAGCTGTTCCTCTGACACTCTGCCCAAATCCAGACATAGTATTTAGTCCTCTCCAGATGTCCTGCATTGTTCTGAGCCAGCTTCTCCTCCATCTTCTTCCCATAATCCTTCTTGGCCCTCCTGATCCTCCACTGGAGCTCATGCTGGACCTTCTTCTGCTCCTCTCTATCCCCCAAGTTGAAAACCCAATTCTTCTGATTCATGCGGACTTCAAGCTCAGGGGTGACCCATGGATGGTTTTTGGAGATGCACCGTACCCTCCATTTTGGCACAAAGCTGTCCACGCAGAAGTTCATGTAATCAGTGATACAGTGTGTGAGGCTGTTGATGTCATCACTAAAGGAGTCACAGAGCATGCTCCAGGCTGTGGTCTGGAAACAGTCCCTAAGCCTCTCATTGGTCTCCTCAGTCCACACTTTCAGGACCTCCTCTGGGCAGGTTCCTTTTGCACCCTGGGTGTGTATTGGGGGAGCAGGTAGACAAGGCTGTGATCTGAGCGTCCCAGTGGGGGGAGGGGGGTGTAAGCATGCTTCACATTAGCATACAGCAAGTCCAGCGTTTTATTGTCTCTTGTGGTGCACTGCACTTACTGCGTAAACGTCAGGAGAGAGGCGTGGTTAAAGTCCCCGCTGATTAGAATCATGGCGTGGGGGTGACGAGTCTGTGTCTGACTGACAGTGCTGTGGAGAAGCTCACACGCGGCCGCCACATCAGCCTAGGGCGGAATGTACACACAAAACACAATCACGTGTGAAAACTCCCTCAGTAGATAATACGGCCGCGCGCTCACCGCGAGCAGCTCCATGTCCCGCGTGCACAGCTGTTCCTTCACGTGCATGTTGGCCAGGTGGCACCACCGTTCATTCAGGTAGACCACCAAGCCCCCCTCCTTTCTTATTTCCACTTTCTGCCACACTCTGGTCTGCGCGTGCGAGTGTAAATCCGTTCGGTGTGTGTTCATTCAGTCATGTCTCTGAAAAACACATGAGGCTGCAGTCCCGGTACTCCCTCTGCTGCCAGGCCAGTGCCACCAGCTCCTCAGTCTTGTTGACGATCGCATGGACATTTCCCATGATGACAGTGGGAACATATGACCTCCGCATCTTTCGTCCCCCTCTGCAGCCTCTCCTTTTCCTCCGTATTTTCACAGGAACAACAAACAGGCTTTTCCGCATGAAGGAGAGAGGGGCCGTGCTGGCTGAGGAGGGTGTCATGTGTGTAAGACCTGCGTTGTTCAGAGCCGCCGGTGAATGAGTTTCCTGACGCCGATCCAAAAAGTGAAAGTAAAAGTGCAAAGCAAAACAAAAGAATTATAAAAGTGGGCTTCCCAAATGCAGGATTGAAAAAAGAAAAATAAACTTTGAAAAAAAGATAAAGAATCATGCCTCTATACAATAGAAAAGAGAAAAAGTGGTAAAATAAGGTGAAGAGCTCCTGTAACTGGCTGCATGTCACCCAGCGCCATCTTGAACAAAATCTGATAGTCCTATAGTTCATTTATCTTTATCTCTGCTATGTATTCTTTGTGAAGAGGTAACTTGTGGCATGGACTGTTCGGAAGCCTTGGAAAAACTTCAGGGTTGTTGTTAGCTGACAGACTGACAGGCACTCATTAAGCCCGTTATGATGACATCCGTGAGCTCACTGAATCTATTTCACACAGCATTGGCTCCATTATGCCAGCCCAGAAAGTCCATTGTTACCTCCATCACACATCATGGGAAACTAAAGACATCAAAGCCCTCCTCAATGATAAAAAGAGCACATTCAGGGCTGACAGGAAAGAGTAGGTGAGAAGGACCCAATGTTTATTCAGAGTCAAGATCAAACTGGTTAAGGGCAACTGCAGGTGAAAGCTGGAGTGGAAACTCCAATTGAACAACATGAGAGGTTTGGAGTGGTATGAAACCATCACTAGCTTCAAGCTTCCCAACAACAGAAGATCTGAGGGTGTTGAGGATAGTGCAAATGAGCTGATTTTTTTTTTTTTTTTTTTTTTTTTTTTCCTACTAGATTCAACATAATGGCTACGGTTTGGACATCTTCTACCTCATCAGGGGCAAGCCTGAAACCGTGTGCCATGTCACTCTTCTTTTCCTTTCGGCTTTTCCCTTCAGGGGTCGCCACAGCGAATCATCTGCCTCCATCTCACCCTATCCTTTGCATCTTCTTCTCTTACACGAACGACCTTCATGTCCTCCTTCACCACATCCATGAATCGTCTCTTTGGTCTTCCTCTAGGCCTTCTGTCTGGTAGTTCCAGCCTCAGCATCCTATTACCAATATACTTACTATCCCTCCTCTGTACATGTCCAAACCATCTCAATCTAGCCTCTCTGACTTTGTCTCCAAAACGTCTTACATGTGCTGTCCCTCTGATGTGCTCATTCCTAATCCTATCCATCCTCGTTACTCCCAAAGAGAACCTCAACATTTTCATCTCTGCTACCTCCAGCTCTGCCTCCTGTCTTATCCCCAGGGCCATTGTTTCTAAACCATACAACATCGTTTTGTACACTTTTCCTTTCGTTCTTGCCGATACCCTCCTGTCACACATCACACCGGACACTTTTCTCCAACCATTCCAACCTGCCTGCACACGCTTCTTGACCTTTTTTCCACACTCTCCATTGCTCTGGATTGTTGAGCCTAAGTACTTAAAATCCTCCACCTTTCTTATCTCTGCTCCCTGTAACATCACTGTTCCTTTTGGGTCCTTGTCATTCATGCACATGTATTCTGTCTTACTGAGGCTAATCTTCATTCCCCTCCTTTCCAGGGCATACCTCCACCTCTCTAGATTTTCCTGCACTTGTTCTCTGCTCTCACTACAGATCAAAATGTCATCTGCAAAACATCATAGTCCATGGGGAATCTTGTCTAACCTCGTCTGTCAGCCTGTCCATCACCATAGCAAACAAGAAGGGGCTGAGAGCTGACCCTTGATGCAGTCCCACCTCCACCTTGAACTCTTCTGTCACACTGACAGCACACCTCACCACTGTCTTACATCTCTCATACATGTCCTGCACCACTCTAACATACTTCTCTGCCACTCCAGACTTCCTCATGCAATACCACAATTCTTATCTCGGCACCCTGTCATATGCTTTCTCCAGATCCACAAAGGCACAATGCAGCTCCCTCTGACCTTCTCACTACTTCTCTATTAACATCCTCAAAGCAAACACTGCATCTGTGGTGCTCTTTCTTGGCATGAAACCAAACTGCTGTTCACAAATGCTGACCTCTGCCCTTAGTCTAGCTTCCACTGTTCTTTCCCATAACTTCATCGTATGGCTCATCAACTTTATCCCGCTGTAGTTGCCACAACTCTGCACGTCTCCCTTGTTCTTAAAAATGGGCACCAGCACAATTCTCCTCCATTCCTCTGGCACCGTCTCTCTCTAAGACCTTGTTAAATGTTCTTGTCAGAAAATCTACTGCTACCTCTCCTAGACACTTCCATACCTCCACCAGTATGTCATCAGGACCAACTGCCTTTCCATTCTTCATCCTCTTCAATGCCCTCCTCACTTCACCCTTACTAATCTTTGCTACTTCCTGGTCCTCAACAGTCACCTCTTCTACTCTTTTTTCCCCCTCATTCATCAGCTCTTCAAAGTATTCTTTCCATCTTCCCAGCACACTTCTGTCATCAGTCAATACATTTCCCTCTCTGTCCTTTATCAATCTAACTTGCTGCATGTGTTTCCCATCTCTATTTCACTGCTGTGCCAACCTGTATAAATCATTTTCTCCCTCTTTCCTTTCCAACCGAGCATACAAGTCATCAAACGCACTCTGTTTAGCCTTTGACACTGCTACCTTTGCCTTATGCTGTGTCTCCCTGTACTCCTGTTTACTCTCTTCAGTTTTCTCAATGTCCCACTTATTCTTAGCTAACCTCTTCCTTTGTACACACTCCTGCACTTCCTCATTCCACCAACAAGTCTCCTTATCTACTTTCCACCAAGTATTCTCCTACCTGTCTCCTTGATCACATTAGCTGTAGTTGTCCAGTCATCTGGAAGCACTTCGTGACCACCCAAAGCCTGTTTCAACTCCTTGAAGACAACCCGACACTCTTCCTTTTTCAGCTTCCATCACTTTGTCTTCTGCTCTGCCTTTGCCTTCTTTACCTTCCTCACCATCAGCATCATCATGCACACCACCATCCTATGCTGTTTGGCAACACTCTCACCCGCTACTACTTTGCAGTCACTGACTTCCTTTAAATTACATTGCCTGCACAAGATGTAGTCTACCTGTGTGCTCTTACCTCCACTTTTATAAGTCACCCTATGCTCCTCTCTCTTCTGGAAGAAAGTATTCACCACAGCCATTTCCATCCTTTTTGCAAAATCTACCAACATCTGTCCTTCTGCGTTCCTGTCCTGGATACCAAACCTACCCATCACTTCCTCGTCCCCTCTGTTTCCTGCACCAACATGTCCATTGAAGTCTGCCCCAATGACCACTCTTTCACCTCTGGGGGGACTCTGCATCACTTCATCTAACTCCCTCCAGAATCTCTTGTTGCTCACATCCTGTCTCTGGGGCATAAGCACTAACAACATTGACCATCACACCTTCAATTTCTAACTTGAGACTCATCACTCTGTCTGACACTCTTTTCACTTCTAGAATATTCCTGACAAACTCCTCCTTAAAGATGACTCCTACTCCATTTCTCTTTCCATCCACACCATGATAAAACAGCTTAAACTCTGCTCCTATGCTTCTAGCCTTGCTACCTTTCCACCTGGTCTCCTGAACACACAGTATGTCCACCTTCCTCCTCTGCATCATGTCAGCCAGCTCTCTACCTTTTCCTGCCATAGTTCCAACATTCAAAGTCCCTACTTTCAGTCCTAGACTCATGCATTTCCTCTTCTCTCTCTGGCAACGGACATGCCTCCCGCCTCTCCTTCTCCGACGTCTTCGACCAACAGTAGTCCAATTTCCATCAGCACCCTGTTGGCTGATGGCACTGATGGCAGTCGTTGTTAACCCTGGCCTCGACCGATCCGGTATGTCATTCTTTCTTGTGATTCGCATTCTTGTGATTTGGCATTTGTTTTATGCCGGATGCCCTTCCTGACGCAACCCTCTGTATTTATCCGGGCTTGGGACCGGCGTGAGGGAGAGCTACTGGTTTGTGCCCCCCCTCACGGCTGCATTCGTGTGCCATGTCACTCTCTCTCCTTATTTACCTCTGAATCCTGTCAACTTCTATCTCTATAACCAGGTTCTGAGACTGCTAAAAATGCTTCACTCAGTTCAGGCACATGGAACTAATGGGATGAGACCCCATATCATTCACGTCTGTGCCCCCCAACTCTGTGGAGCCTTACATTATATCTTTAGGGTAACTCCGAGTCAGCAGAGGGCTCCAGTACCTTGGAAAACACCATGCCTTGTTCCTGTATTAAAGACATCATGCCCCAGTGGCTCCCAGGATTACAGATCTGTGGCATTGACTTCACATGTTCTGAAGATCCTTGAGAGACTCACCTTGGATCACTTATGACCCATGATTAAACCACATCTGAACCCACCTCAGTTTGCTTACCAGCCCTGTATTAAAGTTGAGGATGCCATCATCTACCTGCTTAACTCTGTCTCCACCCACCTGGACCAGCTGGACAGCATTGTGAGGGTCATTATTTATTTTCCTTTTCCAGTGCATTCACTACCATGAGGCAAATACTCCTGGGAGATAAGCTGTCATAAATGCAAGTTGCCACCTTTCTTGCACTCTGGACTGTGGACTGCACAGAAATCTGCCATTTTCAGAAATTTTCTGATGACTGTGGTAATCAGATTGTAATCAGTGGATGTGAGGAGAGACTGAGAACCATGGCCTTGGACTGGGATATGCTGATTTTCATCCCTGCCGCTTTGCAATCGGCTGCAAATCACTCCAATCAGAGTTGAAGATCCTGCCGTGATGAAGCCAAAAGGACAATGTCATCCACAAAAATCAGAAACAAGATCCGAACCACCAAATCGGAATCCCCCCAACGCCTTAGCTGCGCATAGAAATTCTGTCCATAAAAATTATGAACAGAATCGATGACAAAGGACAGCCTTGGCAGACTCCAGCCATCAGCAGAAATAAATTCTATCTGTTCTTACCAATACGGAGCAAACGCTGGCTCTGGTGATACAGCAATAGAATGGCATGTATCAATCCATGATCCAAATCCATGGAACACATGTGGAAAGATTGGGCAAACTACCATGCCTTCTCCAAGATCACGTGGAGTAAATAGAGTTGGTTAAGAGTGCAACGACCAGGACAAAGAAAACATTGTTCCTCCTGAATCCGTTGGTTTGAGTATCGGTGGGATCCTGCTCTCCAGTACCCCTGTATAGACGGTTCTACAGGATCCAGAGCCCTGAGATATTCAGGGTGGATCTCATCCAACCCCAGAGCCCGACCACCAATGAGCTTTTTGACAACATCAGTGACCCCCACTCCAGTGATAGGCAGACCCTGGCCAAACCTCCATGGTCTTCCTCTTGTATGGACTGCATGTTGGTGGGATTGAGGAGGATCTCAAAGTATTTCCTCCACCTCCCAACAGCATCCCCAGTCAAGGTGAGCAGCTCCCCAACTCCACTGTAAACAATGTTTGTGGAGAACTGCTTCCCCCTACTGCGGCGTCGGATGGTGGTCCAGAACCTTTTTGAGGCCAACCGATAATCACTCTCCAGGCCCTCGCCAAGCTCCTCCCATACCCAAGATTTTGCATCTGTGACAGCTTTGCCTGCAGCAAGTTTGGCCTGCCGGTACTTGTCTGCTGCTTTAAGAGTCCCACAGGCCAATAAGATTTGATAGGCTTCCTTTTTCAGCTGGACAGGCCCAATCACCACAGGTGTCCACCACCAATATTTACCACCACAACAAGCACCGATGACCTTCCTGCCACAGATATGGGCTGCTGTTTCAGCAATGGAGGAACAAAACATGGACCATTCAGATTCCATGTCACCCACCTCCTCTGGGATGTGGTTGTACTTCTGCCAGAGGTGGGAGTTAAAGGCCTCTCAGACAGGAGACTCTGCCAAACATTCCCAGCAGACCCTAATTACATGCTTGCGCCTGCCAGGTCTGGAATGCAGCCTCCCCCACCATCGAAGCCAGCTCACCACCAGGTGGTGATCGGTTGACATCTCAGCTCCCCTCTTCACCCGAGTGTCCAGAACATGTGACCGCAAGTCCGGTGACATGACTACAAAGTGGTTCATTGAACTGTGATCTAGGGTGTCCTGGAGCCAAGTGCATTTATAGGCATCCTTATTTTCAAACGTGGTCTTCGTGATCGAAAAACTGTGATGAGCACAGAAGTCCAACAAACAAACACCATTCGGGTTCAGACTGGAGAAGCCATATGTACCGATCACACCCTTCCAGATCACACTATCATTGCTCACATGGGTGTTTAAGTCTCACAAGACAACGAGTGAGTCTCCTGAGGGAGCATTCTCCAACACACCCCTAAAGACTCCAGGAAGGGTGAGTACTCTGAACTGTCATTTGGTGCATAAGCACAAATAACAGTCAGGACCTGTCCCCCCACCCAAAGCTGGAGGGAAGCTACCCTTTCGCTGACCAGGAAGAACCCCAACGTTTGGGTACCAAGACGGGGGTAACAAGGATGCTCACCATCTCTCTCCATGAGCAACTCGAGAATGGAATAAGGGCCAGCCTCCCTCAAGATGGGTGGTTCCATTGCCCAAGTTGTGCATTAAGGTGAGCCTGAGCAAAATAAAACATTAACAAACACTGGAGATGACAAGGAAAATAAACAGTATCAAACATTGGAGACTGTAGCTGGGAAGGCTGGCTGACCACAGATTGATAATTAGGAGCAAGTAGAGAACACTAAGAACAGATCCAGTAAAATTGAAACAATCTTCTGGCAGAAAGGTGAAGGTACAGCAGGGCTTTGAAGTGAGTTTATTGAGGCATTGGATCAAGTGTGCACTGCTGCAGTCAGTCAGAGGTTGGTCAGCCAGGCCCCACAGACACAGTCTGCACTGCTGGGGAGAAACTAGGGTTAGAGCAATGCAGGAAAACCAAAATGAATCCTCAATAAGCAAGCACCATAACAAGTTCCATTCAAAAGAAATGCCTATTCTCTTTAATTTTCTGATCAAAATCAACCTGTGGACTTGATCCAGTACCCCATGTTTCTTTAAAGAAGTATTATCAGAAGTGACCAACCCTTTATTAAAGGCAATGCATTTTCCCCTTAGCATTGGTTATTTACTTTATCCTTTTTTTATTTGTTATTTAATTTATCCTTTAAACTAGCAGTTATCAAACTTCTGATTTAAAAACTGATCTCGACCCATACCAGCTGTACAACTATAGGACAAGCTCAAACCTCCCTTTTATTTCAAAGATCTTAGAAAAAGCTGTAATGTAGCAGTCATGTCCATTTATTTGTCAGAATAACATTCAGGAAATGTATCAGTCAGGCTTCAGGCCTCATCATAGCACATAGGCCACATTTGTTAAGGTGGTAAATGATCTACTGGTGGCCACCGCCCATGGCTGTGTCTCGCTCTTTGTGTTACTTAACCTTAGTGCAGCCTTTCATGCTGTTGATCACATGAATCTCCTTGACAGATTAGAAAATATTGTTGGAGTAAGGGAACATGGTTTAAACTTTATTTAATTGACCATTATCAGTTTGTAAGTTTAAATTTTGATTTCTTTGTACATTCTAAAGTTAAGTTTGGTGTTCCACAAGATTCTGTCCTAGCCCCAGTGCTTTTCTCTCTATACATGTTTCATTTTGTGTAATAACATTTGTGATCATGGCATTAGCTTTCATTGTTATTCTGATGACACACCATTAGATATTTCAGCAAAGCCTGATTAGAGACATCAATTTAATAAAGTTGAAAAATGTCTAAAGGACTTAAGACACTCGATGCTTACTAACTTCCTCCATTTAAACTGTGGAAGAAATGTTCATGCTTTTGTTACCTCGAGATTAGATTATGAATTTCAGTTTAATCTCCAAAGTAGATTGTTTTGGAAGATGTAAATTGGAAAGATGAATAAACCCACTTTCTATCACGATTAGTGTAAAATTGTAATAAATTGTAATAATTGTGGCAAAATTTTTCGCAAGAAAAATTTTTGTCACGATCATAACAATTATTTTGATTCCACCAAGTTACCTGAAGGTCATCCTTATTTGATCTCACAACCCGCCATGCTCATCACAATTATTTTAAGTTGTGGAGACCATGGACATTATGACTTCTGTGTTAACAGAGCTCAATATACCACCTCTTCAATTACCTGTATAAGAGTAACATTTAGGAAAAAATGTATGGTATCATGCATGTCAGTCACTTGCTCATGTTCCCCACATTATGAAAAGCAACAGCCCAAACATTTTATGCAGCGTTACCTTCTCCATCATGTAGACAACTTTAATGATGCCAAAAGCATAACTGTTTTCTGTCCCCCGGCTGAGATGCTTTCAGTCACCACACCTCATTAGTTTACTTATTTCCTATTCTCGCCTAAACGTTGAACACCTTATTGGTTCATTTGATGAGCACTATTCTCCACAAGTCCGGAAGCAATGCAAGTTCAGTGCAGGGACATTTGACAATCACAAAAGCACAAACATATATATATATATATATATATATATATATATATATATATATATATATATATATATATATATATATATATATATATATATATATGCCATAGATTAGTATCTATAATTAAGTATCTTTGTTTCTGTATCATTTTACTGAGCATTTGCCTTCTAACTAGCTCCACTGCAAAGTTTGAAAATGTGTATCTTTCAGAACCTTGCTGGAAGGTCACAACTTAAATACATTAGTTTTAATTTAACCCATCTACTTTATAATATGGTAATGCTGTTGCATGGTTATTATTCTGTGCATTTTAAAATATGCTAAGTAAGAATTGTTAAAGAGGTTAGTACTGCTAAGAATACCAAATGAGTCATTATTTGAAGTATAAGACTTGAGATTGTAGTCACAAAGACTCAACATTTAAGCATTTATAACAATTCAAATCTCAGTCAGTTATATTATATTCAAAATAAGCATTTTAAAAGTATCTGTGACAGTTGGCCTGATATGTTGGTGTATACATTTTGATTCAATTAAAAATTATTGGCTGTTTCATATTGCCTCTAAGTCAGTGGTTCTTAACCTTGTTGACAGCACTGAACCCCACTAGTTTCATATGCTTACTCACCGAACTCTTCTTTATTGAAAAATAAAACATGAGTTGTTTTTTTTTTTTTTTTTTTTTTTTCAAATTCAAGACATAGGTATATGTTTTTACTGGGGCACCAGAATGAACCGTGCATTAACATCACTGTGTTCAAAGAACAAAACCAATACAATGCATGAGATCACAACAAATTACATACACAAATTACATTCCACAAAGAGAGGACTTTTTTTAATACAGTGATCCCTCGCTACTTAGCGCTTCAAGTCATGTGCCATCTGTGCATTGTGGGTTATTATTTTTTTTAATATTCATCAAATTAAAAAATAAGGAAATTAAGGAAAAATAGGGGGAAAGTTAAGGAAAATGCTGAAAACAAGGCCAATTATAAAAAAAAAGCAAACAAAACAAACAAATAAACAAACAAACAAACAAAAACAAACAACAAAAAACACCAACCCCCAATCAAAACTATTTATATTTTTATGTGAGGTGCACATGCGCGTGCGTCTGTACAGTGGTATGAAAAAGTATCTGAACCTTTTGGAATTTCTCACATTTCTGCATAAAATCACCATCAAATGTGATCTGAGCTTTATCAAAATCACACAGAGGAAAAAACAGTGTCTGGTTTAACTAAAACCACACAAGCATTTATAGATTTTCATATTTTAATGAGGCTAGCATGCAAACAACGACAGAAGGGGGAGGCATAAGTAACGGAACCATCACATTTAATATTTTGTGCCCCCCCCCAAACAGCAATAACTTCAACCAGATGCTTCCTGTAGCTGCAGATCAGTCTGGCACATCGATCAGGACTAATCTTGGACCATTCTTCTTTACAAAACTGCTGTAGTTCAGTCAGATTTTTGGGATGTCTGGCATGAATCGCTGTCTTGAGGTCATGCCACAGCATCTCAATGGGGTTCAAGTCTGGACTTTGACTTGGTCACTCCAGAATGTGTATTTTGTTCTTCTGAAACCATTCTGAAGTTGATTTACTTTGTGTTTTGGATCATTGTCTTGTTGCAGCATCCATCCTCTTTTTGGCTTCAACTGTCTGACAGATGGCCTCAGGTTTTCCTGCAAAACATCCTGATAAACTTTTGAATTCATTTTACCATTAATGATTGCAAGTTGTCCAGGCCCCGAGGCAGCAAAACAGCCCCAAACCATGATGCACCCTCCACCATGCTTCACGGTGGGGATGAGGTGTTGATGTTGGTGAGCTGTTCCATTTTTCCTCCACATGACGTTGTGTGTTCCTCCCAAACAATTCAACTTTGGTTTCATCAGTCCACAAAATATTTTGCCAAAACTTCTGTCGAGTGTGCAAGTGCCTTTTTGCAAACATTAAACAAGCAGCAATGTTTTTAGACAGCAGTGGCTTCCTCCTATGAGTCCTCCCATGAACATCATTCTTGGCCATTGTTTTACATATAGTTGATGTGTGCACAGAGATATTGAACTGTGCCAGTGATTTCTGTAAGTCTTCAGCAGACACTCTAGGTTTTTTTTTTTACCTCTCTGAGTATTCTGCGCTGAACTCTTGGCATCATCTTTGGTGGATGGCCACTCCTTGGGAGAGAAGAAACACTGCCAAACTCTCCATTTGTAGACAACTTCTCTGACTATCGATTGATGAACATCCAGACTTTTATAGATGGTTTTGTATCCTTTCCCAACTTTATAAAAATCAACAATTCTTGATCGCAGGTCTTCAGACAGCTCTTTTGAGCGAGCCATGGTGCACATCAGACAATGCTTCTCATCAAGACAATTCTTACCAGGTGTGTGTTTTATAGTGGGCAGGGCAGCTTTAAGCCACTCATCAGTGATTGGGCACACACCTGACTTAAATTGTTTGGTCAAAATTGGTTTCAATTGCTCTTTAAGTCTACTTAGGCAGAGGGTTCAGTTACTTATTCCTCCCCCTTCTGTCATTGTTTGCATGCTATCCTCATTAAAATATGAAAACCTATAAATGTTTGGGTGGTTTTAGTTAAAGCAGACACTTTTTTTTTCATCTGTGTGATTGTGACAAAGATCAGATCACATTTGATGGTGATTTTATGCAGAAATGTGAAAAATTCCAAAAGATTCATATACTTTTTCATACCACTGTATGTGTATGTATTTATGTTTTATTTACATCCTCTGCATTATTTTTGAATGTTTAATTGTTATTATAAGCATTTATAGTGGTGAATATGTATCTATTGATATTATAGACACATATACATGTACGTATACGTCAATCAGCCAGGGGTTGATCCTACTTCGCAAATCATCTAGATAATACACTGACTAGCATCATTTTCCTTTATATATGTGAATCCATGTTGTACATACTTGTCCAACCACTTTCATTTTTTTCTCAACATAGTATGGATTAAAACATTAAGAAAGAAATCACACGACGTACCATCACAACAGTCTCAAGTCAACTACTGAGCACACTAAATTTCCTGTAGCACAGTTTGGCCAAGCAATGCAGCGTGATCACCTGCAACCAGTGCTGGCCAAGCGGGACGTGTCGTCATGAATGTGAGTCGGGTGTGTGTCTTGACCTCCGCCGGACCCCTGAGACTGATTCACCGAACCCCTAGGGTTCGATCAAACCCAGGTTAAGAACCATTGCTCCAAGTGTTAGTGTGAATGGCTGAATGCTAGGTTTGCAGTGAACCAAAGAATAGTTTAGGGTGTATCCTGTCTTTGTCCAAAGTCAGATAAGACAAACTCTAGCCTTCTCACAAGCACAAAAAAAAAAAGAAATTTAGACTGCATGGGGTCTAAAGCGCCCACCACAAAGAAATGTATATTTTAAACTTGAGCAATATCTTCTTTGAACATTTTTTTTTTTTTTTAATGTTGGGTAAAAACAAATGAAGTTCAGTTGGCTCATAAATTGGTGCGCACCAAATCCAAGCAAGGTACCTGCACGACAAACCTGCATACAGCATTTCATTACAATCTGATGTAGCATTCTCAAGTTATCATCCAGAAACCAAAGTGTGACAGACAGAAAGACGCACGGATTGATGGCTTCCATTCCAATAGCTCTCCCATTATGTGACAGGAGATAAAAACTGGTTCGCCAAATTAATGAATAAATGCCATGTGTTTTGGTGGTTAAGGATAATTTTTAACAACAGTCAAAAGAAAAAAATAAGAAAAGTCATATTTTTTTCTTGGATATAATGTATGAGCTTCTCTCTGAAACAGAAAGTTCAACCAGATGTGGCTTTTTCATAGAATAATGCTAATCAGCAAAATATACACGAAGGAATGGCTCAAACACAAGGTATGGCTAAAAGAAAAGGCAGCTACTGCCTAGTCAAAAAACAAATATTAACTCTTTTTAAAATGTTTTTTGTTTGAATTAGAAAATGCTGTTGATATAGGAACACCCTGAAAGGACTAAAGGAAAGCTCAGAATTCATAATATGACAATGCTAAAGACTAGTGGACAAACATGCAAAATATTAGCAACGAGTTATTTTTGCTAAAGAAGCCAGGTCTCCTGGAGATCACAAGGTCGAATCCGGTAATAGCTGTGTCCAGGAGTTCATGGGAGCTAAATGGCCAAGCTCTATAGGCTCACTTCCCTGTCAGTCACAGTCAAACAACAATCATTGATGTGTGTGCGCTCATTCGTATGAGGAAGTGAATCGGTCCTAAAATTATTCATGCACCGTAGTTTGAAAAAAGGCGAGTGGCTAGCATTGTATGTCACAGAGAGAGTGTGTACATGCTTTTGCCCCTCCCTGACTGATGGTGGTCGTATGATTTGGAAGGCAATACTTGAAAGGGGGAAAATGGATATAACAAAAACTAGGCAACACTAATGTCTAAGGCCAAGACTGTTCATATGTTCTTACTTTTACAGAAGAAAATTACTTCTGTTGATTTATTTTTTAATTGGTTTCTTCAAAATATCTCTATCCGGGTACTAAATGTCATACTTTATTTACTCCCGTTACCTTCACAAACACTGGCAGTGGTGGCCTCGTGGTATAAAGCGCTGGAGTGCTGATCCTAGGGTTGGGGGTTTGAGTCCCACTCTCCACAAGGTTGTCACCAACCCCCCAGTGCAGCTAACTGGATTATCGAAGGCTGGCCATGTCTCTCACTGTCTATGGTGAGAGGCATGTAAAAAAAAAAAAAAAAAAAACATTGTTGACTTTTGTAAAAGAGTAGGCTGCAAAGCTGTCAGTGTGTTTCTGTCCCTTGCTAAAGTGTTGTGTCGGGGTGTCGGGGGGGGGCATCCGATGTAAAAAAAAACCTATGCCGAATCAGATGATTTGCTGTGGCGACCCGTGAAAGAGGGAAAAAGCCGAAAGGGAAAGAAGAAGACCTTCACAAACACTCATTCAGCACCCATTAAACTTTTTTTTCCCTCTCCTGAAGAGGAACCCATGTGTAACTGGTATATTAAGGTTACACAAATGAAAGAAAATACTGATGGAAAATGAGTCAAGAGGCTTTGTTTTATTTCCAAAGGAAACTCTTGAGTTGAATTTTAATACAGATATTCACGAGAAGCAAAGTTTCTATTATGTGAAGCATAGGTAGCCCCAAGCCTTCCACTAATTTAAAGTGAGTGCAGGGCTCCTATTGCTTCTTTCACTCAGAGGCAAGCGGAACTTGAAGCTTTCATGGATTCAGGGTCTGAGGAAATTTATTTTGTATCTTTTTTGTCAAAGAAACTTCAGAATTGAGTTGATCGAACAAACACTGACTGTTCAAGCTGTAGACAGATTTCCCACAGGCTTGGGGAAAATGCAATTTATTATACAATCCCCTAGGTCAACAAAACCTATAAACCTGGTTTATGGCCTAAGTCCAAACTAACAAACAAAACCTTTCAAATTTTGTTTAGGTAAAATCAGATTTTTATTGAGATGAAAATATGACATGGGATTTTTACTTGTCTTAATACTTTAAGAACTTGGTGACGTTTCTCGAGTTGGAATTAATCCACTGGAAATGATTTGTGTATTCTCTTATCTTTCTCATGATAAAGATAAAGAGATATTTATTGTCACTGTTGCAGGAATAATGAAAAATCAGTTTATCAGCTCTTTGTTCAGCAACAATTATAACAAGATAATGCTCAAAATACAACTTATAATTTAAGTTAAAATTAAAAATTATAAGGTGCTTGGTGTTAAAATGTTATGGAGTTTGAGACGTGCTGTAAAAACATGAATATTGCACTGTCCAGGAAGACGGTCTGGATGATACTTGTTCTGTCAGTGTGTGTGTGTGTGTGTGTGTGTGTGTGTGTGTGTGTGTGTGTGTGTGTGTGTGTGATGGTGATGGGGTCGGAGGAGAGGGGAGAAAAGAGGGTGTCCAGGGTGTCTGTAAATAATATGGAGGGCATAAGAAAAAAATAAATAAAATTATAAGTTTCTGTCCCCGAGATACGAAAACAACCACCTCTTACGAAACAAAAAAAAAATCAAAATTCAACGTGTCATTCAGAGAGAGAGAGAGAGAGAGAGACAGAGACAGAGAGAGAGAGCGAGAGAGAGAGAGAGAGAGAAAGAGAGTGGTGTGTGTGTGTGTGTGTGTGTGTGTGTGTGTTGTGTGTGTGTGTGTGTGTGTGTGGATGTGTTAATAAAAACGTTTAATAATGGCTTAATTAAAAATATGTTATTAAATTGGTTCAATATGTTAATAAAATGTTTAAATGGTTTAATAAATAATATTCTTTTACTTTTAACACATATTTCATTCAAAATTGGTGTCCTTTTATAATTTTAAAGGGTTTATGGGGTTTATCCAAAGGGCAGTGGTGGTCTAGTGGATGGGATGCAGGATCGCTGATCCTAAGGTTGGGGGTTCGAGTCCTCACAAGGTTGTCACTGTCCCCCCAGAGCAACTAACTGGGTTATCAAAGGCGGGGCATGTATCTCACTGTCTATGGTGAGAGGGATGTAAAAGAACCATTGCTGACCTTCGTAAAGAGTAGGCTGCAAGGCCATCAGCGTGTTTCTGTCCTTTGCTAAAAAATGGGTTGTGACAGGAAGGGCATCTGATGTAAAATCCTATGCCAAATCAAATGTGCGAATCAGATGATTCGCTGTGGCAACTCCCGAAAAAAGGGGAAAAGCCGAAAGGAAGAAAGAAAAAATGGGGTTTATCCAGTCCCAAGACTGGAGCCTTGGAACGAATTAAGCGTTTAACATTTATAATGCGACCCCAACTGACGAAATCCCCGGTGGGCAGCAACCTAAGCAAAGCAGTCTAGACGTTCCTCTTCCAGCCACTTCCTCCAACTCTCCCGGGGGGACACCAAGACCTTCCTAGACAAGCCGAGAGACATAGTGCCTCCAGCTTGTTCTAGGTTGTCCCCGGGGTCTCTTCCCGGTTGGACATGCCCGAAACACCGCACCAGGGAGGCATCCAGGAGGCATTCGGACCAGATTCCGGAGCCACCTCAACTGGCCCCTCTCAATGTGGAGGAGCAGTGGATCTATTCCGAGCTCTCCACGGATGGTAGAGCTTCTTATCACTAAGGGAGAACCCCACCACCCGGCGAAGGACGCTCATTTCAGCCGCTTGTATTCACGACCTTGTTCTGTCGGTCACTACCCAAAGCTTGTGACCATAGGTGAGTTTTGGAACATAGATCGACTGGTAAATTGAGAGCTTTGCCTTGCGGCTCTGCTCCTTCTTCACCACGACGGACCAGTACAGACTCCACTTAACAGCAGAGGCTGCAGCGATCCGTCTGTCGATCTCCTGCTCCATCCTCCCCTCACTCGTGAACAAGACCCTAAGATACTTAAACTCCTCCACTTGGGGCAGGACATCATCCCCAACCCGGAGGGTGCATTCCACCATTGTCCGACTGAGAACCATGGCCTCAGACTTGGAGGTACTGATCCTCATCCCAGATGCTTCGCACTCGGCTGCGAATCACTCCAACGAGAGCTGGAGGTCCTGACTTGACGAAACCAAAAGGGCAACATCATCCGCCAAAAACAGAGACGAGATCCGATGGCCACCAAACCAGAACCCCTCAACGCCTCGACTGCACCTAGAAATCCAATAGACTCCAACTCCTACCGGAAATGAATTTGACCGGTTATTGCCAATACGGACCAAACTCTGGCTCCAGTGATACAGCGACCGAATGGCCCGTAGCAACAGGTCCGGAACGCCGTACTCTCGGAGCACACCTCACAAGGTTGTTCGAGGGACACGGTCGAAAGCCTTCTCCAAAGCCGTAAAGCACATGTGGACTGATTGGGCAAACTCCCATCCCCCTCCAGAATCCTGTGGAGTGTAAAGAGCTGGTCAAGGATGCTACGGCCAGGATGAAAACCACATTGTTTCTCTTGAATCCGAGGCTCGACTATTGGTCGGATCCTCCTCTCTAGTACCCCTGCAGAGACTTTCCCAGGTGGGCTGAGGAGTGTTATTCCCCGATAATTGGAATACACCCTCCGGTCCCCCTTCTTAAAAATTGGGGCCACCACCACAGTTTGCCAATCCAGAGGTACAGCCCTCGATGATCACATGATGTTGCAGAGACGTGTCAACCAAGACAGTCCCACAGCATCCAGAGCCCTGAGATATGCTGGGTGGATCTCGTCCAACCCCGGAGCTCCACCACCGAGGATTTTTTTTGACAACCTCAGTGACCTCCACTCCAGTGATGGGCGGACCCCCACCCAAACCCCCAGGGTCTTCCTCTTCTACGGAGGGCGTGTTGGTTCCCTTTGGTTCCACAGTCCTTCCGCAAACATTCCATTATTTCCTCAAACTTTCCCTGATCATTCCTTTTATTTCGCCAATGTTCCTTGATCGTTCAGCAAGCCTCCCCCCATCTTCTGTATGGTCAAAAGTGGCCACGGAACATTGACGTTCATCTATGGATCCCCATAGAATACTCACGGAAGGTTTGCGGAATGGTTGCAGATAACACGGAAGACTTGTGCAACACTCACTGAAGTAATTCCACTATAAATAGTGAATGATTCCAGTTCATTCACTTTATTTTTTTCTGTTTTCCTGTTCATGTAATAAAGTTTTGAAGTTATAATCACTATGGTTTGGACTTGTGTGTGAGTGTGTGTGGTTTTTAGTCTGGAATGATTTATTGAGGTTCAAATAAAAGGAACATATTGACATTATTGATATTAAAAATATTAACATTATGTTACATTTTAAATTTATTGTACATTATAAACATATTGTAAAATATAAGCATATAGTATGTTATAAGCATATTGTAAATTACAAACATGTTATTTTTTTAATTCATTGTACATTATAAACATATTATAAATTATAAACATATAGTGCATTATAACCATATTGTAAATTATAAACATATTGTAAATTACAAATAAATGTTACATTTTAAATTTATTGTACATTATAAACATATAAATTTTAAACATATAGTATGAATGAGAGAATGAGCTTCCTTGGTTGAATATCCATATTTATAGGTGGAATCAGGAGCAAATCCTTTGATCTTTGCCAATTTTTCCTCATTGAAATGTGGTTACACCAGGTATTCCTCAGTCATTCTGTGTTGAACGTGAACGTTACGCCTTCATTGTGCCTGTTTTGCAATCATTCTGTTGCTCTTCCTTCTAAAATAGAGTAGTGGCGTAGTCGTTCCCTGAGTGTTCCTTGCTTTCGTGAATGTTCTGTGAATAGACACAATTCGCATCTTAGCTCGCAAACGGCATCATAGGATCTCGACTACCAAACGTGACGAAAGTAAACCTTGATATGGATGAGAACTGCACTATCGATACGTTTAATTTATGGAAAGTTCTAGACCTTCAGGCGTATTGTATACGTAGGGGTCTTCCAGGTTGTTCCCGCAAGCTTAAAAAGATGAACTTTTTGTGCTTGCATTTGTGGAGCATTACAAAAACTGCCAATAGTTTTGTCAAAGGCCGAGGAATCTAAACAAGTCCAACGTGACTATGCCAGCTTGTTGACATTTGAAGTGGATGAGGAAATTGGGACAATTTTCAACTCCTTGGGACCTGAAGACGGCTGGGAGACAGAAAATGGACACTTATCGAAGTGGTCGCTGTGTATGTATGCTGACACAGCGGATTTTTTGATGATGAAGAACTGGGCACCCCTACTAGCGCGACTTCTAATGACTACAAAGAAGGTAAATACAAGTTTTATAGCTGCACCGAGTGATCTGACAGCTCTTGTTCGTCTATTTTACACATTAACATGACAGTGATTTTCAAGATCTAAGTCTATGATGTGTAATGATAATTTACATATATGATTTGGCATCACCGATTGTTCCGGTATATTAACAGGTAAATAAAAGGTAATATAGTCTATAGGGTCTATGAATTTGAATAAAGAACACGTTAATTGTAAACTTAATGCTTTAATCCAACGTTTGCGTCCCTCCGGATCTTTCAGCTCGGTGGGGAAGGTAAATAGCGTGAACGGCGGCAGACATGTGCACGCATTAGTCCAAAATTTGCAGGCATGTATTCTGCAAACTAGCTTTTTTCCAACACTCGAGATCATATATGCCGTTCCCACAGTTCACTACGGCACAATGCACACCTGGCATGTCATCTTAAGGCTTAAGGCAGACTATTAGCGACAGTTGTTCGGATGTGTTTCCATACAACAGCAAGTGGCTGCAATAAAGTTTGGTATCAATGACCCTTGGATCAGCTGTTGGGTCAGGTTCCCCGCACATGCACAGTCGTTATGCGAATTGTGTCTATTATCCGAAGGTCTTTCTTTGCAATCTGCACTGGTTCCGAAAGTAATCCGAGTGCTTTTACGCATGTATTCTGGCATTGTCTTGAGGCCTTTCCATGTCGTTTCTTCACATTCCGTGAACGTTCTGTAGGTGTTCCGAAGGTACAATTTTCTGTAGGTTTTTGACTCATTTTCTGTGTAAAAATGCCGAAGCTCCTCCGTAGAGTGGGTTCCGTGCCTTTCCGCCACAATCATTGCATCCCACATTCCAGTGAAATGGGGGTATAAGGCAGTGTCTCAAACATTTCTGTGCTCAGTGTGAAATATTTCCATGAGCAACACTGTGTTCCAAAAGGTGAGACTTTAAAGATAATGTCCATTGCAAATTTTGATTTAAAAATCTGTGGCCATCCACAGACTAAGTTGAGAAAGACTAAAACAAGTGATTGAAATTACTGAAGAAAGAAACAAACAAATGAAAAACCCAAGAGGGGAGGTACCTTTAAGCTGATTAGAAATGACATTATGTCATGGGACTTGTCTGCTACTTAAAAAGAGCTTTTTCTATAGAAACACACACCTCTGCCATTTATATTCCAAACTGCATGTCTGAGTGTGACCACTTCAGAGTCCCTGCTTGCACATTTGTGCAACTTCTCAGACTAGACTTGTCAAATTGTACCACCCACACAAATTCCTATTAATTGCTTTACTGTGCTCCTGTCTAGGGTCAGAAATAGATTTTTTTTAACAGCCTACAGGGGAATTATTTAACAGTGAGGAAGGAGGAGAAAAAGAGTGGAGAAAAATTTAATTTTCACCAGTTCTTGTCAGTACTGCTTCCACTCATATTGACATTTTTAGTAGGCCTGAGGAAAGGAACCTTCACAACAAACGGATGGAAAATACTCCCTCTGAACTGTAGGGGTGGTATAATTAAAAATACTGGTACTGTAAAATTAAAAATAGGACTGGGGAAATAAAATCACGTTCATATATGTGAAACTTTGGTATTTTATACATCAAGAGAAAATACCAATCTGCATAGTCCTAGTTTTATTTCCACTCCATTTGAAGCAAAGTGTTATGCTTTTCAGAAAGTGCTTAAAGACAATGTCTGCATCATGCACGCAAAGCACACCGATGTTACAGTATTATTCATTCATTCATTTTCTGAACCTCTTTATCCTAATTAGGGTCTTGGGGAGGCTGGTGCCCATCCCAGCCAACTTTGGGCAAGGGCAGACTACACCCTGGACAACTCACCAGGCCATCGCAGGGCAGAAAGATGCTGACGGCTATGCAGCTACTCTTTACGAAAATCAGCAATGGTTCTTTTACATGAACCTCACACCATAGACAGTGAGAGACATGGCCGACCTTTGATAACCCAGATAGCTGCACTGGGGGGACAGTGACAACACATTGAGAGTGGGATTTGAACCTCCAACCTTAGGATCGATGATCCAGCACCTTTATCACCAGGCCGCCTGTTACAATATTATATGTTAATCAATTCTGTAGGTGATATGCTGCTCTGACATCACAGAAATGTGTGTATGTGTGGCATACGGGTGCTTAATATTGGGGAGTAGTTTTTAACAGTCTCTATCATAAGGGATAACATTTATACTTATCTTATATATCTAAAAAATAAATACTTAATCATTAATTTAATGACCATGAGGTTTACCGTAGCTTGTAGCTATGTATGTACTTTTTTTGTCCTATTGATAAGTACATACAGCCAAAATGTGCTATGAACAAAATCTGAAGGCAGGGAGGCAGTGGTTAAGGTAAGATAAGATTCTTGCAGAAACGGTGTTTTGCGCACGAGCATCATACTAAACATGTTGCTAAATCCTGCTTTTTTTCTGGCTTTGATTTTTAAACCCTGTGCACATCCTTGAGTGCATATTGTAAGATGTCAGACACAGTGTTAATATATGGCAAATCATTTATTTTCAGGTAAAGTGCAGATAAAGTACTTCTTAGCAGGGAGATAACATCAGAACAATAATAATACAACCTCAACAGATTTAAAATGCATTCAGAGCCTCGGCCCACAGTAAATGTAGACTACAAAAAATAAAAAATAAAATAATAATAAAACTAAATAAATAAATAAATAAAAATACAGCCTACTGTAGTGTTCTGGTCGAGTAACATTGTCAGCCATTCTTGGCCCGTGTCTTGTCCACTGCATATGTTATTCCCTAAAACAATAAGGAATATTAATGGGAACAGGATTAAGCAAATGCCGCACAATACCATCTCTTACCTTCACTGTATGGAGTCACGTTTCAAAGCAATACAACATGCATATGTTAAACATGAACACAGATTCAGGGCCACAATAACCATGGCTATATTCGTTTAACATATTGTAAATCATTCAAATGATTTCCTTAAATAAAAATTAATTAAAACATTACTTTTTAATTATAAAATACATTTTAACCCTTTTATATTAATATTCACTACACTTTAATTGTTTAATTAAAAAAATACATTTAAACTTCTTAATTTATGCTACAGTCACTTCAACTAAGTTCATACAATGCTGGACACACACCTTACAGTGCAACTCTGAGTTTATACTCTTACACTCTATTACCCCCTATTACTATTACCCCCATTTCACTAGAGCACGGCAGACTTATGGAAGCAAAAATGTTGTCATCCACAAATGTTCCGCAATTATTCCCTCATCTTCCATGTCATTCTGTGGGATTCCGTAATTATTCCTCAAGTCTTCCTCCACTTCCATATGCTTCCAGCAGGCCAAAATATTCCATGAACATCTTTTTGAACATGTTCAAAAGCACGTTCACGGGGGAAAAAAAAAAAAAAAAAATCTGTGGATGTTTCGTGGGGTCACTTTGGCATATTGTGCTGTACCTGTTCCGCACATGCTGTGAACGTTCTGAGAGTGTAAGAATTTTTACTTTTCTGTAGGATTTTCACCCATTGTCCATGTAAAAATGCTGAAGCTCTTCTGTAGACTGTGTTCCGTGCCTTTCCGCTACGATCCTTGCATGCCGTAGTCCAGTGAAATGAGGGTGTTACAGTACTCCAACAGACTCTGGCTGCTAACTCATTTACCATCTGAGTTAGCCATAGCTTATTTAGCAATTACTTATTCAAGGCAACAGTCTGCATTACTTGTCTGCATTCTTAATTTTACACACTCTAAAAAAATCAAGATCAATACCCATTAACAATCAAAAAATGAAATCATAATATATTTTCATTAGAAAAAAAATCATAATAACTATAATAAGCTGAATAATTCAGATTAATTATTTTAAAGGAGGATGAAGATATAACTAGTAATGCCTATCTCACGCTATCAATCACACATAGCCTGCTCAGTGTGTTTCCTCTGCACTTCCCACTCTGTGTTCTTCAACTTGCTTGTTATTGTTATTATTTTTTTCTTTTAAACATGAAATCATTTTTTTCCTTGCATTGTGTGACCTTCAAGAGTGATAGGCTGTGTTTAGATCCCGGTTCCTATGACATGGATACTACTGAATTCCCCCAGCACTAAGTGGACATTGGATTGATGCAGTGCTTCAAAATTATGAATAGTATTACAGTATTTGTCTAAAAAAGTTATCCGTACCCCTCTGCATAACATTTCATCTTTATTAATATTAAAAACAAAAAAAAGAGAGAAAGAAGTATAGTTCAACTTACAATAAAGAAAAACTTCATTAACATTTTTTTAAGAGAAGATTTAAAGTGCACCAATGTGCCTGAAATTAAAAAAAAAAAAAAAAAAAAAAAAAAAATCTTATTTAAACTCATTCAACTTACTTATGTCTTAATACGTCCATCTCTGTCCACCTTTCTCTTCGTTTCTGTTAGATTTTTTTTTTTTTCTGTGTTGTTTGAGGGGTTGACTGGGATTGTTTGAGGGGTTTACTGCACTTCATATTGTTTGCTCGTACAAAAAAAACCACTACACCATAGCGCCACAATGAGAGCACCACTGCCAACTAGTGGAGTTGATGTGGAACTACACTTAATTCTCGTACACAATTCCAGAAAAGCATGTTCCACAAGGTCATATGCTCCCCCCCTCCCCCCGGCTTCATATCACCCCACTATTTGAGAGGCACTGAATCAATGTTAAGCGACTGTGAGTGACTGCCTACTACAAGTTGCAACCAGTTATCATAAGAAAGTACTAAAACCCAGTTCAACCTATCACAGAAAGCAAGAAAGAAAGGGCTTGCATTGCATGCATGGGTGAAAGTTGCTTTTTCGAGGTGTTCCATGGGTTCCGGAAGAAGAGGTCTGTGTATTTCTTACTGGCATGGTGTTCTGGCTTATTTTCACCTGTGCAGAAATTCCATTACCAGGCTGCAAAAGCCAGGCCTTCTCTACCCCAAATTATTATGTTTGCTGCCCTGTTCTGTTCCACGTGTCAGGCTGAAAGTACATTAAAAAAAAAAAAAATAAATAAAAAAAAAAAAAACTCTGGAAAGGTAAAGTTGCCTTTGTGCCAAATTACATGATCAGATGTGCGATGGGGAGGAACTTGATAAAATTATATTATACAGTGGTAAAAGTTGTCTCCATTGTTGGATAGCATTGACCTTATCAGAAAGCAAAAATGGAGGTATGATGGATAAAAAGTTAAAAGTTATCCTTTGGTGTAAGTCATGTTCATTGCTGCTCTATGCTTCCACAGTACCACAAAATATGTATATCACTGTATGTTTAGGACTAAACCAGTTACATGCACGGTAGTTATGCTGAAGATATTTTGTCATATGGACCCCAGTACACATCCATAATTTTTCAGTTACATTGGACTACTTCTAAGTAAAGATTCATAAAACATGTGTGAAGTAGTGGCTCTTGTGTATATGGCTATGTGGCAGTGTTGTGCAGTATTATGCACTGTACACTAGAGGGCTTCACGGACAAATGGCCTCACTTTGACTGTCTAGAAGTTTCTGCCCCACGTAAGCTGGAAGCTTCTGGAAGGATCTAGGGGTTTTGGAAACTATATAAGGAGGCGGAACACTGGCCAAGGAAACAATTTTGACTAGACCGCTACGAAAGAGATTGTTGGACTGTTCTGCATTCCTGGACCATTTGGCACTGCATCTCCACTGGAAAATATCTTCAGTATGGACGGTGCACTAGATTTAACAGAACTCACATTGGATTTTACCTGCTCTGGCTATTTCACTTACATCACACACCAGAATGGACTGTTGTTACATTCACCAGGAAGCAGACTTCTAGGATTTCAGGACTTTCACTGTTTTGGACATTTCTAGGGATTTTCAGGACTCTTGTAGGTAACTTTCACACCTCCCGAAATGTTTGTAAGTAGTCAGAAATATGTGTAGTTATTATTATTGTTCATTTAATAAATTGTACAAATTTTACAAACAGACTTTGTTATTCCATTGCTGCTAGTCCGTGGCATAAATTGGGGGCTCGTCAAGGATAGAATCCATTTGGCATTGAGTCTTCAACATTAAATTTATACCTACTGATAATTTAATTGTGAAACCAGCCAAATTGTGTTTATACTTGAGGGTTTTCTTAAATCCCCAACCTTTGAGGAAGTCGGTACCTTGAGCACATCTGATTTGTTGCAAATCTCCAATTATTTAGAACTTGAGGCAAAACCTGTAATGAGGAAATTTTAAATTTGATGGAAATTGAGCCTCAAGTTCAAAAATTAGTCCACAGGTTCCCCAAATGCTTGTGTGTTTATCACGTCTAAGCCTTTCTTTCCAGGTGGTTCTGAGGAGAGTGTTGTTTGTGAGAAAAATATTTCAGATTTGGTGGTAACGAAGGAGTATTTACCTTTCATTTCTTACGACTCTGTTTCACTTATGGGAAATAATTCTACCCCAAGGCCCATAACTATATTGAGGGATATTGGAGCTCTTCAATCTCTGATTTTAAAGAATTGTGTGCCTTTTTTTTTCTGTTGAGTCTTCAGCTAATTCCGATGTTTTGCCACAGGGTATACGTGGAAGTTCTCTTGCTCCTCTCTATTTTGTCAATTTGACATTAGACCTGATTTTTGGTAAGGTTTAAGTGGGTGTTTTTGATGCTCTCCCAGTTATGGGTGTTGATTTGTTGATTGGTAATGATCTTCTGGGAAGGGGGGGGGGGGGGGGGTAAAGTTGGAGCTAATGCATTCTCTAGAGTTTGAAATGTTTTCTGGATTTTGATGCTGTGAATGTTATGAAGTGAAATATTTTGCATTATTCCCAACAGAAATTTTCTATAAAACTTTCTTTTCTTTAAGGGGAAGAGTGTTATGGACATGTAAATACAAATATAATGAATGTATAAACCTTGAGTGTAATTATATTCAGTTAGTGTGCTGTAAATGGTGACACATGGTATGAATCAGCTGTTTTGGGTCTGGAATTTCCTATTAGGGAACCTTCGAGATGGACCTAGTTGCGTGTGTGCCCTGGTGGTGGGACAGATGATTTTAGAAAATTCTAAAATGGAACTTTCTCAAATTTTGGGGAGGTCATGTGAGTATGTGTGTGTGTGTGTGTGTGTATATGTGTATGTGCATATATATATATATATATATATATATATATATATATATATATATATATATATATATATATATATAATGTATGTATGTATATATATATATATATATATATATATATATATCTGTGTGTGTGTGTCTGCATTGAATACTTGTTTAGTACTCAGCCTTCACTCGCTCACTTGAAAGATCGAAAGTCCGGATAAGCCGCGCCTTTGTCTCACAAGCACCATACATCGCTTACGACAAGCGCCTACAGTTGGTGGAGCGCCTCACATATAAGGACCTGTTGCCGACTGGCTCCAGTCCCTTCGAGTCTCTTCACACAGATCATCTAAGGAAACTCACCGTGGCGGCTCAAGTCAGCTAAAGCGAGCCATCCAAGGTGGATCATGGAATGCGCTTCACCCAAGTTTGTCATTCAAGACTTCATCACCAATGTCCATAATCCATGGTCATCCAGGATTTTAGTAATTTGTTTCTTTCTAAAGCGGGATTCTAAGCCCTTTAGCGCCGGCGTGCGCCGCCTCTAAATTTGCCATGCTGAAGCTGCTTGGTGACTATCTTTGTTTTGGGACCCTTGTTCAATGTGTAGTTTGTTTAGCTCTAAGCTGTAAGTTATTATTTTGCCTTACTTTGTTAATATTATTAAATTGTAGCTAATAAAACAGAAAAAAAGCTAATAGAAAAGACAGGGTTGCCAGGCAAGTTTAAGGTTTGGCTGTATCAGCATGGACTATTACCAAGGCTATTGTGGCCGCTCATGCCCTATGAAATAGCCAGTTCAAGAGTGGAAGGATGGGAAAGGACCATTAACAGACATCTGCGAAGATGGCTGGGTGTACCACCAAGTTTTACAAGCATGGGTCTGTATGGAAGAACAAATCAACTGTAACTTCCAGTCTCATCAGTGGTGGAAGAATACAAGGTATCAAAAGCAAGACTGGTGATGACTCTGAAGAACTCCAAAGATGAGATGATTAGGAGGGCAGCCATACAAACCCGTTCAGGAAGGAAGTGGTCAGCCAGCCAGGCAGTAAACCAGGCAGAGAATAGGCTTAAACTAAAACACACAATTGGCACAACAGCAGTTGGATGGAAGTTCCTCGGAACTACTAGCACCTCACGATCTGCTGCATCAGGCAGTGAGAAGAGGAAAATGGTCCAAGATGAGGTAAGGTTGAATGAAGAGGAGTCACGCAAAACAAGAGCAGCTGAAATGGTACTGCAGGGTGCTTGGACAAGATGGACAACTTACATGGGCAGAGATTTGGCAATACGAGCCGTTCAGATTGAGTTTCCTACTGAGATCGGTGTATGACCTCCTGCCATCACCGGCGAACTTGCATAGGTGGGGCTTAAGAGAAGACCCAAAGTGCAATCAAGGCCGCTATAGATGGAGACATGACAAAGTTCTACAGGAACTGGTTGACACGTTAGACAGAGAAAGGAGAAATAACATAAGTTCCAAGAAAACAATGAATGTATCAACTTCGTCAAAGAGGGGGAGGCTAGGGAAACTATAGTGGCTCAACCAACATCAGTGTTTAATGAGTCAGAGCAGTGGGAAATGATAGTTGACCTGGGCCAGAGGCTGGTCTTTCCAGAGGTAGTCCAGAATACTTTGAGGCCTGATATCGTCATTTGGTGCGCAAAGAACAAGAGGATTGTAATCGTCGAACTCACGGTACCCTGGGAAACAAGATGCGAGGAAGCGTTTGAACGCAAGAGCACTAAGTACGCTGAGTTGGTTGAACATTGCCAGCAATGAGGTTGGAAGTGTTGACTTTTTCCTGTAGAAGTAAAAGCTGAAGGATTCGCTGCACAGTCCTTATGGAGAACATTAGGAAGTCTAAGTGTCCGGGACAGGAAGAGAACTATCAAAGCAGTATGCCAAGCAGCTGAAAGATCATCGAGCTGTCTGTGGCTGAAGAGAGAGGAGAAAAGCTGGAAGCTATCAGCTGACATGTAGTGGTGAGACGTCACCACTGCGGACCTGCCGCCCTGAGAATGTCCCAGGTTTAAAGGTTTAAAACACTCATTGACGTGTGGTCCCTGGCTGAAGAAGTCAGCTGAGTTAGCAGTAGCAGCTGTTTATGGTACACTTGTATATAGTTTCTCATGCGTTGCTGTTTTCACAGGGCGATTTCCATCTTATAAATTCCATATGTAACACATGCAATCAATGCACTTCATACCTTCAATTTACTGGTTGCAAGTCTGGTCAAGTGGCAGGTCCACTGGAAAACAATGGGTGTAAACTAACATACAGGATGAGAAATGAACAAGTTTTAAACACTCAGCTATTGAGAAACCTGCAGGAAATGTACATGTACTGAAATGAAATCTTTGAAAATGTTGCTGTGTCGAATGTCTGTTTGCTCTATCCAGCATGATATGACCTCTCACATTATCTTCCACTGATGAATAAAAGTAATAACTAGTCTAGCTGCATTTACATACAGTATTAGGGCTTCACTGAATATAAAAGTATGGCCAGCACAGTGCTATAATGTTTAGCACTTCCCCTCCCACTCTTACTGAGTTCAATCATGGACTCAGTAAGAACATTTCATTTGGAGTTTGCATGTTCTCCCATGATTGCATGGGTTTCTCTGGGTGATTTGGTTACTTCCCACAGTCCAAAGACATTCTTGCCATGAGGTGTGATTTTGAGTGTGTTATGTCTCTGCCTGCAATGCAATGTTCTGGTAAGCTGAGCAGGTTGTATCCTGCCCTTCCCTTGAGTCAGCAGGGATGGGCACCAATGTAGTAAGAAATCAAGAAGCAGTTCAAAAGATGAGATGATGAAGAAAGAAGACTTAAAGAGCAATGTAATGTCAAATTCAAGGTGAGAACATGCTTGTTTTGACTCTAGGCTGTCTGAACTCGTGATGAGCACTTGTGCCAGATTTTGTGTGTGTGTGTGTGTGTGTGTATATATATATATAAGGCAGAAGTCAGCATTTGTGAACAACAGTTTGGTTTCATGCCCAGAAAGAGCACCACAGGATGCAGTGTTTGCCTTGAGGATGTTAATGGAGAAGTACAGAGAAGGTCAGACGGAGCTGCATTGTGCCTTTGTGGATCTGGAGAAAGCATATGACAGGGTGCCGAGAGAAGAACTGTGGTATTGCATGAGGAAGTCTGGAGTGGCAGAGAAGTATGTTAGAGTGGTGCAGGACATGTATGAGAGATGTAAGACAGTGGTGAGGTGTGCTGTCGGTGTGACAGAAGAGTTCAAGGTGGAGGTGGGACTGCATCAAGGGTCAGCTCTCAGCCCCTTCTTGTTTGCTATGGTGATGGACAGGCTGACAGACGAGGTTAGACAAGATTCCCCATGGACTATGATGTTTTGCAGATGACATTTTGATCTGTAGTGAGAACAGAGAACAAGTGCAGGAAAATCTAGAGAGGTGGAGGTATGCCCTGGAAAGGAGGGGAATGAAGATTAGCCTCAGTAAGACAGAATACATGTGCATGAATGCCAAGGACCAAAGAGGAACGGTGAGATTACAGGGAGCAGAGATAAGAAAGGTGGAGGATTTTAAGTACTTAGGCTCAACAATCCAGAGCAATGGAGAGTGTGGAAAAGAGGTCAAGAAGCGTGTGCAGGCAGGTTGGAATGGTTGGAGAAAAGTGTCCGGTGTGATGTGTGATAGGAGGGTATCGGCAAAAATGAAAGGAAAAGTGTACAAAACGGTGTTGAGGCCAACGATGCTGTATGGGTTAGAAACAGTGGCCCTGGGGAAAAGACAGAAGGCAGAGTTGGAGGTAGCAGAGATGAAAATGTTGAGGTTCTCTTTGGGAGTAACGAGGATGGATAAGATTAGGAATGAGCACGTCAGAGGGACAGCACATGTAAGACGTTTTGGAGACAAAGTCAGAGAGGCTAGATTGAGATGGTTTGGACATGTACAGAGGAGGGATAGTGAGTATATTGGTAATAGGATGCTGAGGCTGGAACTACCAGGCAAAAGGCCTAGAGGAAGACCAAAGAGACGATTCATGGATGTGGTAAAGGAGGACATGAAGGTCGTTGGTGTAAGAGAAGAAGATGCAAAGGATAGGGTGAGATGGAGGCAGATGATTCGCTGTGGCGACCCCTGAAGGGAAAAGCCGAAAGGAAAGAAGATATATATATATATATATATATATATATATATATATATATATATATATATATATATATATATATATATATATATATATATATATATCTCATTTATTGAGATTGTGGATGAAAATCTTTATTCATGACATAGTAGAGTCCAATGAGAACAAAACAGCATGATGATTGATGTACATCCCAGATTCAGAATCACACTCAAAATTAAAAGTGAAAAATCAGATCACAGGCTAATCCAAGGTCTATGGAGATTCATTAATTCAATTCAAAATGTAGTGTGCGTGGTCTCCATGTGTCTGTATGCAGTCCTTACAATGCCTGGCATGCTCCTGAGGAGATGACGACTGTTCTCCTGTGGGGATCTCGTCCCAGACCTGGATCAGAGCATCAGTCAACTCCTGGATAGTCTGTGGTGCAAGTGGTACCAGTGGATGGAATGAGGTTCCAGATACACTCAATTAAATTTAAGTCTGGGGAATGGGTAGGCCAGTCCATAACACCAATGCCCTCATCATGCAGGAACTGCTGACACACTCCATTCACCTGAGGCCTAGCATTGTCACACAACAGAAGGAACCCAGGGCCAACTGCACCAGCATGTGGTCTTACAATGAGTCTCAAGATCCCATCCCAGTTGCTAATGGCAGTCAGAAATCCCCTGGCTGGCAAATGGAAGGCTGTACGGCCCACAAAAGAAATGCCGACCCAGTCCATCACTGACCCACCTCCATACTAGTCATGCTGGAGGATGTTGCAAGAAAAAGCACATTCTCCAAGGCATCGCCACATCTGTCACATGTGCTAAGGGTGAACCTGCTCTCATCAGTGAAGAGTACAGAGCAACAATGGCAAATCTGACAATCTCAATGTTCTCTGGCAAATGCCAAATGGACTGCACATTGTTGGAATATAAGTACAGGTCCCACTGATTAATTTTGGGCCCTGATACCATCATTATGGAGATTATTACTGACTGTTCGAGCAAAAACGTGCACAATAGAGGCCTGCTGGGGGTCACTCTGTAGGGCTCTGGCAGTGCTCCTCCTGTTCCACTGTGCACAAAGAAGCAGATAATGTTCCTGCTGTTGGGTTGTCACCCTCCTTCAGCCCCCTCCACATCTCCCGGTGTACTAGCATGTCTCCTACTATCTCTTCCATCTGAACTCTTGACACTGTGCTGGGGTCACAGCAAACCACCTTGCCACACTGTGCATCAATGTAAAATCCTCGATGAGCTGGGGCTTGACCCAGATTGGCTTCGGTCTAGAATGGAGAACTAAGACGCCTCCTTCCCTCCACTAGTCTGGGTGCTCACCTTGGGCAAGTGACAGTACACCCCTAGCCCTCCTTACCAGGGTCACGGTCCCCCTGTGGGTGGTGGGGTAGAATTGGCCCACTCCACCCTAGGATGTCGTAAAAGGCGACTACGGGGTAACAGGATATGCTAAACATATTTTTCTTTTCTTCCTACATTCATTTTGTAAAAGTGGCTTATATCTTAAACACTCCATGATTTGGGGAAAAAAGCGGTTTAATTTCATTGTTTTGTAAAATTGATTGCACGGTCTGGTTCCTTTATATTAATTTCAATATGGATTTGTCATTGATATGGTTCATTGATTTCATATATTTAAAAATTGTTCATTTATTTATTGCACCCAGTTTCAAATGTAAAAACATAGAAGCGTGAAATGCTCCTCTGCATGTACTAAGGGGTGACCTGTTTGCTGTGGGTTGTGACTCATGTTGGCGGAAGAGGGGATCCTGGTAACTGAGTGAGGAAATCTCCAAAATGGGATTGTCATTGCAACACGTTGCTTTGGCCCTAATTTTGCCAAGATGAGAGGCTTGTGAGGCCTGGCACAAGTCAATTGGCTGGTGGTGATAAGCACTAGGGTTTTTAAAATTCTAATAGCAGCTGCTTAATAAGGTTAATTGGGTACTCGGGATCTGCCAGGGTGCTTGAGTATACCATTGTAAGGTATATGGAGGTCCGCATACAAATATGTCCCCCACTAGGGCTCCAAGGAGGGTGGGGAGCTTCAATGGTGAAATATTATCCCTTCACTATGGCTACAACTACTAAAAACATTTCAAAGATCATTAGCTAATGACTTGGACAGTGACTCTGACTATGGACCTAGCACTTCTTGGCCCCATTTCCTTGTTATTCAAGGTACAGATCAAATGAAACCATTAAGCAAACGGTCTCCCTTTGCTATTGAAAAGGACTTGCTGGTGAACCTAAACAAATGAAAAGGCTGAGTTCTGGCAATCTTCTTATTGAAGTAAGCCAGAAGAGTCACAACTGACTAAAATCCACCATGCTAGTCAACGTACTAATAAATGTTTTGGCCTACAACTCCTTGAATACGAGGAAAGGAGTCATAAAGTGTAATGAATTAAGATCCACGAGTGACGAAGTGATCCTGGAGGATCTTCGTTCCCAGAGGGTTAGGAAGGTTCAACACATAACAATCAAGAAAGAAGGCCAGAAGGTTCCAATTGGGGCATTGATACTCACCTTTGACGCTACTACCCTTCCTGGGGAAGTCAGGGTGGGATATTTAACTGTCTCATTTTCTGTCTATATACCTAACCCCCTACAATGCTTCAAATGCCAACGTTTTGGCCACCATCAGGGTAACTGTGGTAACAAACAAATGTGTGGGGAAATGCGGTAAAGTGCACGAGGACCAAAATTGTAGTGAATAGGCCAAGTGCTTGAATTGTAATGGAAATCACCTATCCTTTTCCAAGAAATGTCTGATATGGTTACAGGAGAAAGAAATCCAAACCATTAAATGCACCAGAAACCTTACCTTCAAGGACGCAAGAAAACCGGTTGAGGGGAAAAAAGAGCTCAACCACAACAGACCGATGCATTGGCTACTACCGCAAAAATGGCTATCCATTACAATGCCGTAATGGTACAAACTGACATAACTTAACCTGAAAAATCCCAGAGTCCTCAAAAATATCAACCAAAAGAAGCTAACACCATGGGCTCCTCTTCACGGGCCACAAAAATTTCTGTAGGTACACAGACAGTGTCAAATCCCAGACCAAAATCTAACCAAACTTCTGCTAAAAAAGATGACAAATCTGTTAAAATAAACCAAACACGAAATAGAGATCCTAAGGGATCAGAAACCAAAGTGCCCCAACCTAATAAATTTCAGGTGTTGGAGGATTCTGGAGAAGAGGAGGAGAACATGGATGCAAAAGAGATAGGAGCAAAGAAAGAGCCAATACTAAGCCCTCATGAGTACCAAATTAAAAGGTACCATACAATGGAATTGTCGAGGACTTGAAGCAAATTATGAAGAAATTAAATCACTTCTTTGTGATTAGTGTTCCTCAAATTGTCTGTCTTTAGGAAACACTACTAAATAAACTAGATAATGTAACACTTAAAGGATATTAAATATCCAGTAAACTATCCATGTCATTAGTTGATGGGAGAGCCATAGGCTATTCTACCATTCTAATTAATTCAAATGTCCCTCATCGGCTTATTACATTAAATACACACCTGCAAGCTGCGGCCATGACAGTGCAACTTCATAAAACTATAACAGTGCGTTCCTTATATATCCCTCCCAAACACAGGCTTCATGCAAATGAATTGGATGAACTACTCCCTTCCACCATTCTGTTGCTTGAAGACTTCAATGCACATCGTGCTACTTGGGGTTGTCAAAATCCAGACAATAGAAGCAAATTGGAATAAGATTTTGTTCCACGTCATGATCTGTGCATTTTAAATTCCAAATCTTCTACATATCTTCATCCATCTTCAGGCTCCTTTACACCTATTGATTTGAGCATTTGCTCTCCTGACTTGTTTATGGATCTTGTTTGGGGAGTTGGTGACGACCAGTGTGGTAGTGTCCACTTCCCAATCTTCATCAATACAACCACCCCTATAGATGCTGGAAAGCCCCCAAATGGCAATTGCATAAAGCTGATTGGACAGCTTACCGGGAATTGTGCAATGATTAAATAAATCTAAATATATTCCAAACCAAAATTAAAACAATACATGTTGGTTGGAAATGTATAGGAATGCACATCCTTAGCCAGACTTGTTTTTATTAATATTACCTTTTCATCTTTCGATTGGGTTTTACATGAAAATTACTTGTTCGAAGAAAATGATTTGGTTACCTTCGCTTCATTTGCAATTTGAAATTGAACTCTTAGCGATTATACTTAATATAAAATAACCCTGTTTGGCACAATATAACACACTATATGTGTTGAAAGTGATGTTAAACTTCATTCATTCATTCATTTATCATTCATTCTATGCGCTGCACTACCGGGGCAACTTCTACAGGCTGCAGGGAAACCTCATGAAACTTCGAGTGCTAGGACTACTGCCAAATTGCAAAGATTACAAAATTTGCTGGAGAAGATGAGGACAGAGAAATGGCCTGTGGTCACCACCTGCAACCACTCCTTTATAGAGCGGTCTTGCTAATTGCCTCTCATTTTCACTTGTTGCCTTTTCCATTATCACAACAGTAGGTGAAATTGATTCACAAGCACTGTTGCTTCAAAACTATATGGGTTGTTAAACTAGTAGTGTGATTGACTTGGCACTGCACTTGGTTGTTTAAGTGTTGCCTTTATTTTTTTAACTTTGTGTGTGTGTGTGTGTGTGTGTGTGTGTGTGTGTGTGTGTGTGTGTGTGTGTTTGCAGATGACATTGTGATCTGTAGTGAGAACAGAGAACAAGTGGAGGAAAATTTGGAGAGGTGGAGGTATGCCCTGAAAATGAAAGCAATGAAGGTTATCTTCAGTGAGACAGAATACATGTGTGTGAAGGAGAAGGACAAAAGAGGAACAGTGAGGTTGCAGGAACCGAGATAAAGAAGGTGGAGGATTTTAAGTACTTAGGCAAAACAGTCTAGAGCAATGGAGAGTATGGAAAAGCGGTGAAGAAGCGTGTGTAGGCAGGTTGGAATGGTTGGAGAAAGGTGTCCGATGTGATGTGTGATACGAAGGTATCAGCCAGAATGAAAGGAAAAGTGTACAAGATGGTGTTGAGGCCAGTAATGTTCTATAGTTTACAAACAGTGGCACTGGGGAAAAGACAGGAGGCAGAGCGAGAGGTAGCGGAGATGAAAATGTTGACGTTCTCTTTGGGAATAACGAGGATGGATAGGATCAATAATGAGTACATCAGAGAGACAGCCCATGTAAGAGGTTTTGGAGACAAAGTCAGAGAGGCTAGATTAAGATGATTTGAATATGTACAGAAGAGGGATAGTAAATATGTTGAGAGTAGGATACTGAGGTTGCAACTACCAGGAAATCCAAAGTGAACATTTATGGATGTGGTGAAGGAGGACATGAAGGTAGTTCATGTAAAGGAAGAAGATGCAGAGTGAGATGGAGGGATCACCATCAGGGTGAGCTGTGGCAGATGATTCACGGGGCGAATATATATATATATATATATATATATATATATATATATATATATATATATATATATATATATATATATATATATATATGTCACAGCCCCCAATTTACGAAATTAATCCATTCCAGAGCCCTTTTCGTATAGCAGGGATTTCGTAAGTAGGTGATGCATCTTACATGTACACCTAATTCGTTCCAAGGCTCCAGTCCTTGGACTGCATAAACCCTTTAAAAATAATAAAAGTACACCAATTTTGTATGAAATATGTGTTAAAAGTAAAAGAAAATTATTTATTAAACCATTTTATTAACATATTTATTAATTAAACCATTATTAAACATTTTTATTAATACACACGCACCTCTTTCTCTCTCTCCCTCTCTCTCCTTCTCTCACGCGCTGCGGGCCACGCCCATAAGACGTCAACTTTAATTTGATTCCTTGAGGAATCGGGAAGCCAGATAAGCTCAAATTCACCAATGTTTACTAAACTCTTATTGAATTAAAACAACTTAAAAAAATAAACTAAAAACTAAAGAGTGAAGCGTCCTTCTGTCTCTTCTGGGCGGCCAGCCGGGCGGGATGTTAAGAGAAAGCCAATGAGAGAGCAACTCGTGGGTCCTGTGAAATTTTGATTGGCGCGTTTAAACTTTTTGTAAGAGGGGGTTGTTTCGTATTTCGGGAATGGAAACTCAAGAAAATGTTTTTTCGTAATCTGGGGATTTCGTACAAGAGGGTCTTCATAAATTGGGGGCCGACTGTATGTGTTTATATATATATATATATATATATATATATATATATATATATATATATATATATATATATATATATATATATATATATATATATATATATATATATATATATATGAATAATAAAGTTAGTTGAACTAACCTACCTGGGCCAGCCTAATGCTCCCATGGTGGCCCAGTCTCCTCAAAGGCAGACACGGACTGATAGGGATTCTGGTCCTCGTCAGCCACCGACCAGGCCGGGTTGACTTCTATGAGCATGGGTTTCGGCGACTTCCAGTGGTACCCCCTGGCCTGGCGCCGCCAGCAGCTATTGCCACCAGACCAGATAATCCCTCTTCTTCTGATGGATTTTCAGTCCTCTGCCTTTCTTAGAACTTCTTGCATACAACACACTGTTCATTGGTTGCCTTCTGTAACAAAGTTCCCAGATCCACCTGGCTGCTGTCATCAACTGTGATATTGCTCCTGGATGACAGCTGCCGCCGACTTATCCAATTTGCGTTGTGGGTCTGGAATCCTCTTGAAGCAGCCCGCAGTTGTTGTAGCAAAAAATTCAAGGTTCCACGGTGGGTTGCTAACCCTCCTTAGCTTATTTGCCTGGTCCCTTATTTGAGGCCAACAGACCTCTGTTGTGTTGGTCTTTCCCAGCTGTCTTGTATTTGCTGCGTGTAGCTATGCAAGGAATAATAAAGTTAGTTGAACTAACATACCTGGGCCAGCCTAATGCTCCCATGGTGGCCCAGTCTATATAAAAATATAAATTATAATTGCTTTGGTATATCCCATTGTTGCTTTATACACAGCATTATCGCTCTGCCCATTCTGGTCTGCCACCAAGCTTTCAGGTGTCCAGTCAGACAGCCATCCAGCAGATACTCTCCAAGTCAGCATCTCAGGGGGATGCGAAGGGTGTTTTTTTTCTTTTCTTTTTTTTTTTTTTTTTGTGTGTGTGTGTGTGTGTGTGTGTGTGTGTGTGTGTGTGTGTGTGTTTGTTTTGTTTTAATGTTGTAGGACTGATATCTTGGAGCCAAACTGGGGTCCAAAATAAAAAAATCAAGGTATGAAAATGTGCATAATATCTGACTTTTATGAAAAGTACTTAATGTTATGATATTTTGTTCTCATCTCTGTGTTTTCTGGATCAGGGTTTCCTGCTCAGATCTCTGGAGAGACCTCAATAAACACAAAGAGCCATGCTCATGGAGAAGTTCTCTAGTTTATTGCAGATCACACAAAGTATATACAGGCAGTACAAAACACAGGGTGGTGCATGTTCAGAACTTGGCTATGTGTGTACTTTTATCTAGGGTGTGTGAGTAATAGCCATTCTTTTTTCAAGGCTAGAAACCGAGGTCACATGCTGTATTCAAGGATTTACAAAGTAAGCTATTAACTGTTTTAACCCTCAAACTTAATACTTTCCCTCACAAGTACAAAGCCCCATACTGCAGCTGACTGGGTTATCCAAGGCCAGCTATGACTCACATGTCTCACTGTCATTGGTGAGAAGCATGTAAGAGAACCATTGCTGACTTTTGAATAGCCATCAGACCGTTTCTGCCCTGTGGCGGCTTGGTGAGCCAAACAGGGTGTACTCTGCTCTCGCCCAGTAAGCTGAGATGGTCACCAGGCTCACTGTGACACTTCTGCCCATGAAGCTGTTCAGAAAATGAAGACGATTAAGTTCATATGATGATTGATTATATTTAGTGCCCCCCTCACAGTCTCAAGATATGCACATCAGATTAACTGGCTGTTCCAAATCGCTCCTATGTGAGAGTACATGTGTATTGGCCCTGCAATGGATTGGTGTGCCATACAGGATGATGTCTGCCTTAGCCCAAAGTGAATTTTTGGAAGAAAAAAAAAAGCGTTACAGTTTAATTGATATTTTCTCAGCAATTTTTCAGCAAGAAACAATTACCAACTCTTTATTAAAAGTAACTAATTTTAACAGCAGGTGTGCATATCAGCATTATTCATTCATGCATTTAATTTATTTTGAAGCGTTCATATAAATAACCAATGGCACATTAATATTAAATGTCTTACACAGTGTCACATGGGTCATCCGCTAGTGTGTGGGACACCCTGGAATAAACAATGCATGGTGGTATGGTGTTTAAAAAAAAAAATAATAATAATTAAAAATAAATAAAGAAATAATATATTGTAAAAGGGTAATAGAATGATTAAGTAACGGCGAGTCTACAAATGTATTAACTTTGTGTGTGTGTGGAAGTGAACACATAACCTTAACCTTATAATTTCTTAAGTAGGAGGTGGGACTGGAGATACACTGTTTTAGTGACAGTTTGACTCTACACTGGAGCTATGAGACAGACAACATGAACTCCGATAATGTTGTGACGTTTTGTAAATTTGAATGAAATAAAAACTAAAAGACTTTCAAATCACATGAGCCAATATTTTATTTACAACAGAAAACAAATTACATAACAAATTTGCAAACTGAGAAATTTTACAATTTTATGCACAAATTGAGAACATTTCCTATTTGATGCATTCTTCAGGTGTCCATGGAGAGAGGGGTGTAAAAAAAAAAAAAATCCATTGCTAATTTTCTAAAGAGTAGGCAACATTTCCATCAATGTGTTTCTGCCATGTAACAGCCTGCCGAGCTGGCTAGAGAGAATTATGCCCTCCCCCAGAGCTGAGATGGGCACCAGCCTCCCCGCAACCCTAATTAGCATTTAGCGGTTCAGAAAATTCATGAATGAACATCTAGCATTTAAGTTAATTGATATCAGATCTGTGCAACCCCCAGGGTGGGGCTGGTGGCATAGTGGTTAGAGCGCTGTGCTCATGATGAGGAGGTTGTGTTCTCAAATCCCAGTTAGACCCGCACTAACCACCCCTAGGCAAGGTCTGAACCATAAGTGTGCCTCTGTTCACCCAACAATATAAATGGGCACCAGTAAAAATATACTGGGAGGGTAATCTGCGATGGACTGGTGGCTCATCCAGGAGGAGTTGAACTCCAATTGCTTCATGTTGTGGAAACTGGGAATAAGTACAGGCCTGATGAGCCAATATGGCTCGGGTATAAAAACCCAAAAGGACTTTATTTTTACTTTCACCATCGCCCAGGGGAGCTAACTGGGTTATCAAGCCAGCCACGTCTCTCACTGACAATGGTGAAAGACATGTAAAAGAACCATTGCTCACTTTCATCAGTTGACTACATTGCCACCAGTGTATTTAAAGCTGTCCAGGGTGTACTCTGCCCTTGCCCAAAGTCAGCTAAGATGGGTACCAGCCTCCACACAACCCTAATTACTATTAAGCAGTTTGGAAAAAAGGAATAAAGTTCAGTAACATGATTACGTATCAAAGGGGTGTCTTAAAAAGCAGACTCTCTTTAAAATTAAAATTAAAGATTGGCAGAGTCTCCCCAATCTACAAATAAGCACATAAATAACATTGTGCAATACTTTAAAAATAATGTTCCTGATGTCATATCGCAAAGCTTTTGCAAGTATTTTCATCTATAGTGCATAACACCCTGAGAACATTCAGAGAATTCGGAGATATCTTGTGACTGCATCACTAGTAAGTATGATTGTGTTCATGAAATTACTAAATGGGGCCAGAAATACTCGCAGAAATCCTACCAGTAGACACGATCCACTGTGCATCTGCAAATGCCAAATAAAGCTCTATCATGCAAAAATGAAGCCATATTTGAACATAGTCCAGAAGTGCCATCATGTCCTGTGCACCAAGAGTCATTTGAAATTCACTGTTTCAAAGTGGGAAAGAGTTCCATGGTTAGATGAGTCCAAATATGACATTATTGCTGGCATTCACAGACGCTGTGTGCTCAGGGCTAAAGAGCAGGTAGACCTTCCGGTGTATTATCAGCATTCAGTCCAAAATCCAGCATCTCTGATGGTACATTTTTTGCATAAATGCACACAGTATGGGCAGCTTGCATGTTTTTGGAGAGACGGTGAATACTGAGAGATATATAAAGGTTTTAGAGCAAGATATGCTCCGCTCTTGACTACATCTCAGTGACTACAACACTGGGATTCTGTGGCTGCTTTTGACCATCCAGAAGACGGGGAAAGGCTTTCGGAATGGTCAAGGAACACTGGTGGAATAAAACGAATGATCACAGAACATTGTAGGAAATGACAGAACATTTGCGGAACAACTGAGGAACCGAAGGAAACTGTCGGAAGATTTTTTTCTGTGAACACATTCATGGAAGATTTTGGCCTGACGGAAGCGGAGAAATAAATTCGGAATCATACGGAAGGACATGGAAGATGATGGAATGACTGAGAAAAGTTGGAGGATGATGACATTTTTGCTTCCATGAGTCTGCACGCTCCAGTGAAATGGTGGTATTACATGCCTCTCACCATATACAGTGAGAGACATGACCGGCTTTTGATGACCCAGTTAGCTGCACTGGAGGGACAGTGACAACATTGTGGGGAGTGGGACTTGAATCCCCAACTTTAGGATAAGCGATCCAGTACCTTTTACCACCAGTCTACCACTGCCCCACTATGTATGTATGTATGTATGTACTAGTATATACACTTCAATTCATGCGGCAGTGACAACCTTGTGGAGCGTGGGACTCGAACCCCCAACCTTAGGATCCAGCACATTTTACCACCAGGCCACCATTGCCTGTGAAAAATGCAAACACTGCACAAAAAATGAAAAGCCACATGTTGCAGCTTTTACAACAGCATGGCCACATCCGAAAAGAGTCCGGGTGCTGAATTGACCTGCCTGCAGTCCAACATATTTCACTTACCAAAAACATTTGGCACATACTTTAAAAAAAGTCAAAGATGCCCATGCCTTCAGCAGCTGGAAACCTATACCAGTCAAGAACAAATTGTGATAGCAAAACTCCAGAAGCTCAAAAACCTGATGCCCAGATATCTTCAAACTGTTTTGAAAAGAAAAGAAAATGCCACAGGGTGGTGAAGATGCACCTGTCCCAGATATTTTCAGACATGCAGCATGCATCAAATTGTAAATGAGCTCATTGTGTGCATAGAATTGTAAACATGTTCTATCATGTTAGTTCTGTTGTGAATAACATAGTGACTCAAGCAATGTTAAAGTCTTTTAGTTTTCATTCTATTCAAATTTAACAACATACCAACTTAGCTGGAATTTGGGTTGTAGATCACAGGCTCTTGTTTTTTTTTTTTCTTAGATAGATAAAGAGACCAATAGAGGTGAATTCATTCAAAAAAAAAAAAAAAAAAAAAAAAAATATATATATATATATATATATATATATATATATATATATATATATATATATATATATATATATATATATATATATATACATACACACAGCTGACAAAATGTTGATATAGAAAGTTTCTGCCCTGCTGTGACAATATGAAAGAAAGCTAAACGCTAAGTGATGATAATGCAAACTCCGCTATACTGTACAATTGGTGCAAACTTCAAAAATGAATTGCAATTGTAAACCATTTATGAAGGAAATGGTTTGAGATTAAGATTGTTAAGTCAGTCAACATGTTAAGTAGTCTCCTGCCAAAAATGCAGACCAGTTGGATTCCTTTCATCCGTTGGGAATAGGAAACTGGATAGGGTTGAGGGCAAGATGAATGCAACTGAATATTGGGCAGTCCTGTGAGGAAATATGGAAATATCATTCATCATTTTCTGAACTGCTAACTCCTAATTAGGGTCGTGGGGAGGATGTTGCCCATCTCGGCTGGATCTGGGTGAGGACAGAGTACACTCTGGACAGCTTGAAAGGCCATCGAAGGGCAGAAACACTGACAGCTAAGCAGCCTTCAAAATACTTTTCGGTCTGTAGTAAATATTGAACTAGGTTTCACCATTTCCAACAGGTGAGCTAACTTGTTCTCCAACTACTTTTATTCAATCAAACAGAAGCTGAAGAGATATGGACAAAATATCTGCAGTGCATTTGCAAAGTTGATCATTAAAACAACAGTCTGATGTATGTTCAGCACAAAACTATTGCTTGTTGCATATGTTATTCTTTTAGGCATACAGTGCTCTTTTTGAGGCCATTTAAAGTTGAATAAACCTGACCTTTGAGCTGTTGTCTTTTATAACACACTTGCTGAAATAATTTGCTATAATAATTCCATCTTGGGGGGAAAAAAGTCACTCCTCTTTTTTGCTCTGATTTAAAAAGCAGGATGATACTTAAAACATTTCATTAAATCTTAGTGTATGAACAACAAACTAATTTATTTTGACATTTACCCTGTCAAGGCAGTATGCCTTTGCACTTCAGAATTAAAATATGAATGCACTCTTATGACTGTGTACTCCATTTTGCGGGACTAATACAACCCATCACTTTAAACAGAGTTGTAAAATCTTCATGTAAACCAAAGGTCAGACTCAGGTTTAGTATGTGGAGTTCAGTCACTGAAAGAAGGTGAGACTGATGAGATTTCCCCAGGATTCCCAGGATTGATGCCAGTTTCAATCCTGCTGCTCCCTGTGTAGTCCTGGCCAGGTAATCTGACTTATGCTAGGGACAGATGGAGAAACCACAGAAGAGCTTGCATTCATGGAACCTTCTGCATGGTTTGACAGGCTTTGATAACAAGACTATAAATACACACAATAGAGGGAATTGCTTTATTATTTTTAAATGTTTTTGACTGAATGCCAAACAAGTACCCTCAAATGTATTCGGGAATATATTTACTTATAATAAAAAATCCTTCTGGATAGGCAAATGGGCACTAATCTTTGAAATAATAATAATTGCAAAAGACATATTTCAGCTGGTAATGTGTTATTTAACCTCAACTGATGCAGTGAGTTGCTTCTCATTTGTTCGACAACCATCTTGGAAGTCATCATGATAAGCATGAATTTCAACCTTACAATTTTTTTTTTTTTTTTTTTTTTTTTTTTTTTTATTCCCATATGACTGAATCCTACTGAGGTATTGATAAGGTTTGAGCCTATTTCAGCTGACTCTGGGCAAAGTTGGGGTTAACCCTGAAAAGCTTGCCAGTCTATCACAAGGTCAACAGGTGTTTGAACTGTGGGAAGACAACGGTATACTTGGAAGTAATGTGACTTTTAAAAGCAGAGGAAAAACCTGCAAATTCTACACTTAAATGTGACACTTGAACCCAGGCCCAGCGCAACATTATATGTTTTGAAAATGTAAAAAAAAAAGCCAGCTGAGGAGGCTCAAAATGGACATAGCTGAATTATACTAATTGTGAGTCCATATATTTCCACTATGACCTGTATGTTTGACTTTTAATCCCCATATGCTTCTATTACATCCACAATGCCCACTGTACATCACTGTTAGGTTGTTAGTACTCCTAGCATAATCACTTTATTTTATCAAACAACAACAACAACAACAACAACAACAATAATAATAATAATAATAATAATAATAATAATAATAATTACAAAAGATACTGAATAAATTTTGAGCTGTGGCTGCAACTGCTGCAGGAGAAATGTGTGCAAACTGACATATCTGTAGAACACGGGGAAAATTCCTCTGAATGTACACAGGTTTCTAGAAGCTGTAGCAAAACAGGTGGTGATAAATCAGAGATAATATGCTTTATCTGTTACTATTATTGTAGGGTTGAAGCGTGATTCGCAATGTTTGATTTGACAACATCGTTGTGGCCTTCCTGACATAACCCTTAGCAAGGTGCGAAAACACGCTGACGGCGATGCAGCTACTTTTGTCAAAAGCCACCAATGGTTCTTTCACATGAACCTCTCACCATAGACAGTGAGAGACATGGCCAGCCTTTAATAACCCAATTAGCTGCATTGGGGGGGGCAGTGACAACTCTGTGGAGAGTGAAACTTGAACCCCAACCTTAGAATCAGCGATCCAGCACCTTTTGTCACCAGGTCACCACTGCCCTAACTAAACTCTATACAAGGGAAATTCAATTAATTTGAAATGAGGCCAGGTAATGAAAACAATCCCAAATTGGGGAAGGAGAGTGGATACCGCGAAGGTGATTCGTCCACTACAACAGGTTGTGACACAGCGAGGCAGGGCAAAGGTGGTGAAGAAATGTGTGTGTGTGTGTGTGTGTGTGTGTGTGTGTGTGTGTGTGTGTGTGTGTGTGTGTGTGTGTGTGTGTGTGTATGTGTGCGTGCGTGCGTGCGTGCGTGCGTGTGTGTTTTTGTGCTGTGGTATGAATACCAATCCAATTGTATTTAACAGTTTTATACAAGGGCAAACAAACAAACAAATAAATTAAATAAATAAATAAATCACCCATACATCAAGAACTTTTTTGGTTTACCACTGTACATTTTTAGAATTTTTACAAAATATACATCTACTGAATTAAATTATTTTGAAAAAATGGCTTTTTTTTAAGCAATCTAAAACTAATCAGTATACTACTGGGCAGTGGTGGCTCAGCAGTTCAAGTCTAAGCACCACAAAGCTGCCACTGATGGGCCCTTAATCAATGTCGGGCCCTTGTTAGGCCCTTTTTTCTCAGTTGCCCAGCTTGTGTAAAAAGTATATATATATATATATATATATATATATATATATATATATATATATATATATATATATATATATATATATATATATATATATATATATATATATATAAGACACTTTGGATAAGGGCATTTGCCAAGTGCCTTACATGTGAAATGTGAAACAGTTTGACACAGAACCTTTCTTCTTCTTTTTGGCTTTATTTTTCTCTTCTTCAGGGGTTACGACAGCGAATGATCTGATACACATGTCTGATTTGGCATAGGTTTTTATGTCGGATGCCCTTTCTGACACAACCCTTAGCAAGGGACAAAAACACACTGACGAAGCTCCTCTTGACTATATATATATATATATATATATATCTATATATATATATATATATATATATATATATATATATATATATATATATACATACATAATTCATTTTTCTGAACTGCTTAATTATTAGTATTAAACTGCATCAAGGGTCAGCTCTCAGCCCCTTCTTGTTTGCTATGGTGATGGACAGGCTAACAGACGAGGTTAGACAAGAATCTCCATGGACTATGATGTTTGCAGATGACATCGTGATCTGTAGTGAGAGCAGAGACCAAGTGGAGGAAAATCTAGAGAGGTGGAGGTATGCCCTGGAAAGGAGGGGATTGAAGGCTAGTCTTAGTAAGACAGAATACATTTGTGTGAACGACAAGGACCCAAGAGGAACTTTGAGGTTACAGGGGGCAGAGATAAAGAAGGTGGAGGATTTTAAGTACTTAGGCTCAACAATCCAGAGCAATGGAGAGTGTGGAAAAGAGGTGAAGAAGCGTGTGCAGGCAGGCTGGAATGGTTGGAAAAAAGTGTCCGGTGTGATGTGTGATAGGAGAGTATCGGCAAGAATGAAGGGAAAAGTGTACAAGACGGTGATGAGGCCAGCAATGTTGTATGGTTTAGAGACAGTGGCCCTGGGGAAAAGACAGGAGTCAGAGTTGGAGGTAGCAGAGATGAAAATGTTGAGGTTCTCTTTGGGAGTAACAAGGATGGATAGGATCAGAAATGAGTACATCAGAGGGACAGCACATGTTAGATGTTTAGGAGACAAAGTCAGAGAGGCTCGATTGAGATGGTTTGGACATGTACAGAGGAGGGATAGTGAGTATATTGGTCGTAGGATGCTGAGGTTGGAACTACCAGGCAAAAGGCCCAGAGGAAGACCAAAGAGAAGATTTATGGATTCTGTGAAGGCGGACATGAAGGTCGTTGGAGTAAGAGTAGAAGATGCAGAGGATAGGGAGAGATGGAGGCAGATCATTTGCTGTGGCGACCCCTGAAGGGAACAGCTGAAAGGAATTGAAGAAAGAAGAAGATGGGGAGGCTGGTGCCCATTTGAGGGCAGAGTACACCCTGAACAGCTCACCAGGTCATCGCAGCGCAGAAACACACTGACTGTAATGCACTTTTTCTTTTGTTGTTGTTAATAATTATTTACTTCATTGTTTTTTTAAAGAATAAAGTACTCAACTCAAAGCACCAATTGTATAGCCTGGCTCCACATATATTTAGATTTATCTGCACACCTGTACATATTCCATTTACATATTCCATCTGCCTGTCAGGAGCAAAATAAATAAATAAATAAATAAAAAGACAGTATGTGTGACTTGTTTTTGTATTCCAACAAGCTACAGGAGTGTATATAAGATACATGACACAGGTTGTCATTGCCATAGTGATGAAGCTCAAAATGTATATGGGGTATGTCCCACTTGATTTGGAAATGCTATTTCCCATCACAATGAGGTTGACAACAATTGAGACAGACATTGCAGATAGGATTGAGGAGTGAGGTATCCTAGTACACTGTATACCCCCGCCTAACTAACTGTGACATGAAATTGATTGCTGATGGATTTTTCATCTTGTATTTATTCTTTTGTTCCAGGGATCCCTCACTTTTCCCAGTTAATGGGGACCGAGACCCCCCCCCCCCACACGTTCGCCAATTTCCACGAAGTAGAATTGAACCCCTCCGCCCAACTGATGTATTGGTTCATGTATTGTGTATACAATATCAATAAATACATATTCAACACTATAAACACTTACAATGACAACTGAACATTCAAAAATAACACATAATATCTAAATAAAATAAAAATACACAAACATACAGACGTGCGCACACACACAGATGCGTACCTCAAATAAATATGTAAGTAGTTTTGTTGGGGGGGTATGAGTTTTTGTTTGTTTGTTTTTTTTTTTTTTTCTTCTTTGGGGTCCTTTGCATAATCGGTCTTCTTTTGTGGCATTTTCCTTAACTTTTCCCCTATTTTTTGATGAATATTTTTGAAAAAACCCGTGATGCACTGAAGCCGCAGAAAGTGAAGCACGAAGTTGCAAGGAATCACTGTATTTCTATGAAGTAAGATGAATACGGTGAATTTTGCAGTATCATCACCTTTGTTGATACTTTTTTCTGTGTTCAAATTCAACATTTCAGCAAAGAAAACCTTCAAGCTCAGCTAGCCTCAGTCGACTGAAGTGAAAATTGACTTTCAAGCAAGCTTACAGTAAAAGCTTGTGAACAACGACTGCCCAGAAGACTACTCTCCTGGAATGCCCGGAGTCAAATGAAAACAACCAGTAGATCAAGGAACTTCGGGCGAGAAAGAGACAAGCCCACCAGCCCCACCTAGCTGAATTGTCTTGTTCTGACAAGAAAGCTGCCTTCTGTCACATCTGCAGCAATCTCCAGCACAAGGTTCATGAGATTCAGAACAAGTGGTGGACCACCCGCGCAGAGAGAACTCAGAAATGTCGGCGGACAATGTCAGCAATGGATGCCGGCGACTACAGAGGCTTTTATGAAGCCATCAAAGCTGTGTATGGCCCTACACACCGGGTCCAGAGTCCCTTGCACAGTGCGGACAGCCAAGCACTCTTTACAGACAGGGCTTTGATCCTGAGCCGTTGGTCTGAGCATTTCCAGACTCTCTTCAGTGCTGACAGAGTCATCCAGGATTCAGCAATTCTGCACATTACTCAGCAACCAGTCAACGTGTGTGAACTATGCTCCGTGAAAGAACTCACTAAAGCTATAAAGCAGCTGAAAAATGGCAAAGCAGCAAGAGTTGACAGTATTACATCAGAGATCTGGAAAGATGACAAACCAGTGTTACACAGTAAGCTCCATGAGCTCCTTGTCTGTTGCTGGGAACAGGGGAAACTTCCAAGTGACCTGCATGATGCAGTCATCATTAGCTTGTACAAAAAAAGGGAGAAAAGTCAGACTGCTCCACCTACCAGGGAATTACCCTGCTCCCCATTGTGGGAAAAATCCTTGCTCGAGTGCTCCTAAACAGATTACATTGTTGAAGATCACCTCCCAGAAACCCAGTGAAGCTTCAGAGTCAACAAAGGCACCACAGACATGGTGTTCGTCCTCAGGCAGTTACAACAGAAGTGTGGGGAGCTGAACAAAGGACTTTATGTTACATTTGTGAACCTGTCCAAAGCGTTTGACACAGTAAGCAGGAAAGGATTGTAAAATATCATGGAGTGCCTTGGCTGTCCCCCAAAGTTCCTCAATATGGTCATTCAGCTGAATGAAGACCAGCACGGCAAAGTCTCGCAGACTCACAACCCTTTTGAACCCGTTCCCAATGTCAATGGTGTGAAACAGGATTGTGTCCTTGCACCGACCTTGTTCAGCATTTTCTTCAGCACAATGCTGAAGCAGGCTTTTAAAGACTAGACTTTTTTTTTAAAGATGATAAAGACAGTGTATACATCTGTGACTGTCTCGGCGATGATCTGTTCAACCTCAGGAGACTACAAACTTACTCAAAGACTCTTGAGCAGCTGTTTCGTGAGGTCCTCTTCGCTGATGAAGCAGACCTCGTAACTCATAGCTAAAGAGCCCTGCAGCGCTTAATGTCCTGCTTCGCAAAGGCTGCTCCGCTCTTCGGACTCAAGGTCAGCTTGAAGCAGATGGAAGTCCTCCACCAGCCTGCTCCCCGAGATGAGCACCGCCCCTCACCCCCCACATCATTATTGATGAGATTGAGTTGAAGATGGTTCACCAGTTCACTTATTTAGGTTGTACCATCACACAAGATGTCAAGATCGATAGGGAAGTTGACAGCAGACTGAACAAGGCAAACAGTGTCTTTGGTCAGATCCACAAGCAAATCTTGGGAAATAAACATTGAAAGAAAGGCAATAAGGTCAGTGTATATAGAGTCTTACACGGGGTGGACAAAATAATGGAAACAGCTAACATTTTGGAATCATAATCTTTGAACATAATTTAAACAATCAAAACTTGGCATATGTTATTATTTTTTGTATAATAATTTTGTTATTTGACTTATTGATGTAAAATAAATGATTTTTTTTTTCCTTTTTCAGATATTGAAAACATTAAACAGATATTGAAAACATTAATCATACCCCATAATGGCAGACCTCTCAGATTTTAAAAGAGGCCAAATTGTTGGTGCTCGTATGGTAGGCACTAGTGTAACAAAAACTGCCCAAATGTTCTGTGTTTCAAGAGGTACTGTCTCAAAAGTAATGACTGCCTTTGAAAGAGAGGGAAAAATGCCATCAGCAAAGTACAAGTCCGCCATCGTCTATAAAAGAGATGGAGGGTATTTTAACTGAAGAATGGCATAAAATCCCTTTGGAAACAATTCACAAGTTGTATGAATCAATACATATGTCAATTTTTGATTGTTTAAATTATGTTCAAAGATTATGATGCCAAAATGTTAGGTGTTTCCATTATTTTGTCCAATTCTTGTAGTCCTCACCACACTGCTGTGTGGCTCTGAGTCAGGGGTGACCTACCGTCACCACCTTCAACTGCTTGACTGCTGTCTCCTTACTATCCTCAATATCCACTGGAGCTACAACCTTAGCAACATCGAGGTTCTTGAACAGGCGGCGATCACCAGCACCGAAGCCATGCTGCTCAACTCACAGCTGCACTGGGCAGGGCACATCTCCAGAATGGAGGACTATTGCCTACCCAAGATAGCCCTGTACGGTGAACTTTTCACTGGCCACCTTTACAGAGGGGAGCCAAAAACAAACAAAAAAACCCAACCAACCAACCAAACAAACAAACAAACAAAAAACATTACAAGAACCTTCAAGAAGCCTCTCAGAGCCTGTAACATTGACTGTCGCCAGTGGTAGACACTTGCTGCTGACTGCCAGGCCAAGCACTACATCATGCAGCAGGCCATCGGCTCATGTGAGGACATTCGCAGGGCGAACATGAAGAAGAAATGCCACAGAAAGAAGAACTGAGAAGCATCAACTGGTATACCAGACAAGACTTTGAACGGCAGCCACTGCGGCCGGATTTGTCTGTCTTGCATCAGCCTGTAGTCTACATGGACAGAGCCAGCTATAAATCTTCATTTGTTCCTTTCAGGGATCGCCACAACAAATGATCTGCCTCCATCTCTCCATATTCTCTGCATCTTCTACTTTTACCTCAACTACCGTCATGTCTTCCTTCACCACATCCATAAATCTATTTTTTCGCCGTCCTCTAGGCCTGATGCCTGGTAGTTCCAACCTCAGCATCCTACTACCAATGTACTCAATATCCTTCCTCTGTACATGTCCAAACCATCTCAATCTAGCGTCTTTGACTTTGTCTCCAAAACATCTTACATGTGCTGTCCCTCTGATGCACTCATTCCTGATACAATCCATCCTCCTTTCTCCCAAATAGAACCTCAACATTTTCATCTCTGCTACTTCCAGCTCTGCCTCCTGTCTTTTCCTCGGTGCAACTGTTTCTAAACCATACCACATCACTGGCCTCATCACCGTCTTGTAAACTTTTCCCTTCATTCTTGCCGATCCTGTACCTTCCTATCACACATCACACCGGATACGTTTCTCCAACCATTCCAACCTGCCCGCACACGCTTCTTCACCTCATTTCCACACTTTCCATTGCTCTGGATTGTTGAGCCTAAGTACTTAAAATCCTCCACCTTCCTTATCTCTGCTCTCTGTACCCTCACTGTTTCTCTTGGGTCCTTGTTGTTCACACACATGTGTTCTGTCTTACTGAGGCTAGCTTTCATTCCTCTGTTTTTCAGGGCATACTAACACCTCTCTCGATTGTCCTCCTTGAAGACAACCCGGCACTCTTCCTTTTTCAGTTTCCACCACTTTGTCTTCTGCTCTTCCTTGGCCTTCTTCACCTTCCTCACCATCAGCGTCATCCTTCACACCACAAATATATGCTGTTTGGCAACACTCTCACCCACTACTACATTGCAGTCACTGACTTTCTTTAAATGACACGCCTACACAAGATGTACCTGTGTGCTCCTACCTCTGCTTTTGTAAGTCACACTATGCTCCTATCTCTTCCAGAAGAAAGTACTCACCACATCTATTTCCATCCTTTTGTCAAAATTTATCAACATCTGTTCTTCTGTGTTAGCCAGAGTTTGGTCCATATGGGTAACAACATGTCAAATTCGTTTGCGGTGGGAGTTGGAGTCTGCCAAGTCTGTCCTTTGTCACCGATTCTGTACATAATTTTTTATGGACAGAATTTCTAGGCCCATCGAGGCGTTGAGGGGTTCTAGTTTGGTGGCCATCGGATACGGTGCGAAGCTTTACCATCCGTGGAGAGCTCGGAGTAGATCCGCTGCTCCTCTGCATTGAGAGGGGCCAGTTGAGGTGGCTCTGGCATCTGGTCAGAATGCATCCCGGATGCCTCCCTGGTGTGGTGTTTTGGGGATGTCCAACCAAGAAGAGACCCCCGGATCAACTATGATTCTCGGCTTGTCTGGGACCGCCTCGGTGTCCCCCCAGAATAGTTGGAGGAAGTGGCTCGGGAGAGGAATATCTGGGCCTCTTTGCTTAGGTGGCTGCCCCCGCGACCCAACCCTGGACTTAGCGGAAGAAGATGAGATGAGATGAGTTGCAGTTTATATACTTATGTTTTGGCATACATTTGCCTTAGCCATTTGTATTAGTTCCGTATTCATGCATCTGTTGTTGTTTGCTCTGGTTATTTGGTATTAGAACAGTTCTATTTGTATTGTTTCAGAAATGTGATTTAAAACTAATTTTCATGAAATAAAAACAATTCTTCACCGTATAGCGTCTTTCTTTTCTGTCAAGGAAATATATTGAAGGGTAGAGGCAATTTATGGAGAAAGTAATTCATAATTTCCAAAAAGAGCTAAATTCAAAACAGGATTTAAAAAAATAACCCAATATATGTGATTTGCTTACAAAGCTTAACATCCATGCTTAAGGTAATAAATAGGTAAGTGGGAGTGATAGCCTGGCCTTGATGCTTGAAAGTGCAGTTTTTATTTATTTATTTATTTATTTATTGTCAACCGGTTGCACACATTCTATGATTTACTCTCACAGTAACCTTTTGCTATGAGTGTTATTAAATTGTAATGAAAGGATTTTAGAGCACTGCAGATTGCATTAGTTTTGCTGAGATATACTAGTATGCATTTTCAAATGATGCTCTTCTTCTTTTTCTTCTATTCTTCTTTTCCTTTCTGCTTTTTCCTTCAGGTGTCAGCACAGCGACTCATCTGCTTCCATTTCACCCTATCCTCTGCAGCTTCTATTCTTACTCAAATGACCTTCATGTCCTCCATAACCACATCCATAAATCTTCTCTTTAGTCTTCCTGTAGGCCTTGCTAAAATCCAAAAATCCATGAAGGGAAAGTTTTGGTATAGACATTGGGGATGGGGCGGCGGTGGGGTGGGGTAGGGTGGGGGGTAGGGGTGGGGCTGGGGTGGGGGGGTAGGGGTGGGGCTGGGGTGGGGGGTGGAGTATTTTCAATATTGTTTTCATATTGTTTTCAGTTACATATTGAATTTAAAATAAACAGAATTAATCACAATAATTTTGCAGTATGCTGTATGCTTGTCTGTGTGAAGTTTTGGATTTCTTCCCAGTGTCAAGGTAGATTTTATTTAGGTTCTTCAGTGCCTTCCCACCTTCAAAACAACACAAAATTTCTGATTACTTATTCTGTATTCTCCTCAAATGTACTACTATGTCAGACTTCCAAAGCAACAGCAAAAAGAAAACAATGCTGATTTGTTGTCATGATTCCAATGACAGTCAATTGAAGAAAAAAGGAAGAAAAACTGAAAGAAAGTGGTTATGACATGGATTAAGCTCAAACTTATCAGCTGCTCAACACGTGGAAAGTGCCATTCTCTTTCTAGCTGCATCCTCAGGAAGCTTGCAGCAGAGTCAACTTAAATATTTATGTGTAAGCCAATATGTCAGGTGCTCCACCGAACGTAGGTGCTTGTCTTACGGGCTACTTTCGAGAAAATGGCCAAAAAAGTAAAAATGTCATTTCTAATCGAAATTCGGATTTTTGCATAAACCATTAAATCAAGTATTCAACTATCACTTGCTCACGTGAAATCGACTAAAACTCACTAAAATATCTTTTATTTCCATTTTTCTGATGAGTATCCTCGTAAAACTAGATAAAAACAGTAGCAAGCTTACGGATTTTCTTTGCAATTATTCACCGAGTTCGGTACAAGACACACTATAATCCATACACCAGAAGAACGTACATGAAGTTGTCTCTCCATTATGGATACTGTTTTAATATTTAAATGCCATTTCAGTGAATAAAATAAAGGTTATCGAGATGATATGCACGTAAACAATGCAGTCTAGTTGCTAAAGAAGATCTGAAACGAGCACCCTGATTGGCAAGCTCAGGCTTGCACATGTGCAGTGCCCGTCACACGTTAACTTCTGGTTTACTTCTGGACTCTAGTATGCCACATGCGTAACTTATCTCTGACTTTCTTTTCAATAACAGTAAGTCAGTTTATATATACTATTGTGCATTGGCAATACACATAATTTCTGGAAAAGGAGAGTGAAATGTCATCTGTGGTGTCTCTCAGCATTAGTCTGTCGTCCTTTCGGCTTTTTCCCTTTTACTCGGGAGTCGCCACAGCGAATCATCTGATTTCGCACGTTTGATTTGGCAAAGGTTTTTACGTCGGATGCCCTTTCTGTCACAACCCTTTTAGCAAGGGACAGAAACACGCTGACGGCTTTGCAGCTCCTCTTTACGAAAGTCAGCAATGATTCTTCTACATGCCTCTCACCATAGACAGTGACAGACATGGCCCGCCTTTGATAACCCAGTTAGCTGCACTGGGGGGACAGTGACAACCCTGTGGAGAGTGGGACTCGAACCCCCAACCTTTGGATCAGCGATCCAGCGCCCTATACCACTAGACGACCATTGCCCCTCGATTGTTTGAACCTGACAGTTTTGTTTTGTTTTTTTTCCCCAATCAGTATAATTTGAAGGCATTTGAACCTTTATATAATGGCTAAAAAGATACATACTGATCCTATTGGAATAAACAGAAATGAAAAAAGTCATTTTTTTTGTTAATTTTTGGGGCTTAACACTGTGACTGATGGGTTTAAAAAGTGCCTGTCAGCTTAAAATGAGGATGATGTCTATTATCATCTCTTCATAAAAACTTTTCTTAGACATGTTTTCTTAAAGTTTATATGGCTGAAGTGCATAAAAATGTTTGGTTGCTAAGGACTAATGATGTTGGAAGAAGAGCAATCTTTGTGCTCATTTTTCTCTAAAACGTCTTTTGAAATTTTTAGTTGAATGCTGACACAAGAAATGGCATAGCTCGCTCAGTTTTCAAGGTATTGACAAACTTTTTTGCTGCATTTTGCAGCTTTGGGCCTCCTCTATCTGACTGTGTAAAAAGCTCAATTTTCATTTTCAGACACTAGAGCCTACTTTCGGTGGAGTGGCTCACATATTTGTTAAATTTATCCTTTCATATTCATCAAATCCATTGTTTACTAGATCAAATCTGTGCGTGTGTGTGTGTGTGTGTGTGTGTGTGTGTGTGTGTGTGTGTGTGTGTGTGTGTGTGTGTGTGTGTGTGTGTAAAACGGTAAATACTCACTCTCTCTCTCTCTCTCTCTCTCTCTGTGTGTGTGTGTGTGTGTGTGTGTGTGTGTGTGTGTGTGTGTGTGTGTGTGTGTGTGTGTGTGTGTGTGTGTATGCTTTATATGTATCGATGAATGAGAGAGAGAGAGAGAAAATATTCTCGCTTGTTAATTACTTGCTCAGAACTACTTCTGTGCCTAGTTTCCAGATAACATGACATGGCTGGCTGAAAACACTAAACATATGAATCTCGTGGGCGGGTGGGGTGGATGCAAAATCACTAATCTGTTGCTCGTTTAGTGGGTTACAACAAATCAGAAATATGTGCTCTTTCATGGTTGTAGATTCAGTTTGTTTTTCAGAACAAGTGCCAGATGAGAAAATATTGGTGAATGCAAAAATATTCATGAAATAGTATGTGGGATTTAAAGAACACATTTCTTTATAAAAACATTTTCTCAATGAGGCACAATGTTTTTAAATCCCCTTGACAGCAGACCAATCAGATAAAGTTCCCATTGTAATATTAAACTAGCATCGAATACTTGGCTCATGCCAAAGGGTGAGATTGATTAAACAGCAAGTTACCACTCAGCTCTGCAAGTTGATGTATTAAAAGCAGAAATAATTGACGATCACAAGGATCTGGAAATGTTAGACTTGAGTGAAATGATTGTATCACTATAGCTTGATAAAATATGGATTACCGAGCAATGATTTAAAGTCTGCAAGTCTGTGAGAGGCTTACTTACTTTCAAGAACTGCAGCCCAACAACCGCATACACGTGTTGTTTACTTCAGAGATCAGCTAATCTCCAAAAACATGGTGTACCCACCAGACCCACGGACTTATTCACTGAAATCTGGATACAGAGGTGCATGCAGAGGTGGAGGAGGAAAACAGAGGAGGTGATGAGACAGCAGAGGCTTACAAAGAGGAAAAGGAACAAGTCATGTTTGTTGTCTATTATAATAGAGACATGAGATCACTGGTGATTAAAATGAACGAGCTGAGAGGGATAGCCCAGAGTCAGAGGGAGTATCGGTGTGTAATTTCTTGTGCTTCGTGGGGACATGGCTGCATCAGTATATTTTCGATGAAAACATATCCCTCGTGTGCTGACACACTGTTTGGAATAACAGAGACTGTATCATTAGTGGCAGAAAGGAGGGATGCTTGCCACCCGCCAATAGCTGGTGGTGTAATCCCACCCACATAACCAACAAGCGGAGTTGTGGACTGTGTGTTGTTGGACTCAGTAATTTTCCCACTTCTTACCCATCTTTGTGGCTGTTTATTTTCCTACTTCTGCCAAACCCACAGCTGTATGTCACACTGTTCATGCCACCTTAGCCCGGTTCCAGACTGAGCACCAAAGTGCTTTCATTGTGATCTCGGGTGACTTCGATCACATCACCATGGACTTTACATTATTAAAATTTTTGCAGTACGTGGACTCTCCCACCAGTGATGAGAGAACATTGGAACCACTGTACACAAACATGACGGATGCCAATAGTTCTTCCCTCTTACCCACACTGGGATGATCAGACCACAACTTGGAAATGGTTGGAGGAGGCTTTGGAGGAGTTACGGTTCTTCTTTAAGACAAAAAAAAAAAACCTTTCAGTTCTTTGACGTTACAGATTGGCTGGTGCTCTGTAAGCCTAACAGTGATGACATTGATGGACTTACTGGCTTACTGAGTGCTTTTCACCAGTGGCACTGACTTCATGTGTCATGAAGACCCTCAAGAGATGCATACTGGACCAACTCTTGCCTATGGTTAGGAAACATATAGACCCACTTCAGCTTGTCTACTAGCCTTGTCTCAAAGTTGAGGGCGCCATCATTTACCTGCTTAACAGTGTTTCCACCCACCTTGACCAGCTGGTGAGCACTGTGAAGGTGATGTTTTTTGGACTGTGGACTACCTTAAGACCACATTATATGCACCTGAAACACGACAAGTTGTATACAGTGGTCAGAAACAATAAAGTACCATAAGGGATCATCCTCTCCGTTTTCCTCTTCAGTCTCTCATAACTGACTTCAGCTATTGCACAGAGACCTGCCATATTCTGATGACTCTGCTGTAGTTGGACAAATCAGTGGAGGCGAGGAAATAGAACATTGGTGCAGTGGATTGCTTCATGACATACTGTGGTCTGAATCATCTGCCGCTTAATGTAACAAATATCAAGGTACTAATTGTGGATTTTAGGAGATCCAAAACACCAGTGACCCAGGTTTATATCCATGGTGACAATGTGGAAATGGTGAATGACTACAAATACCTTGGAGCTCATATTGACAATTAACTGGACTAGATTTAAAACACTATCACACATTTTCAAGAAGGAACAGGGCTGTTTCCATTTTTTGAGTTGGATAAGCTTGGTTAATATCTGCCAAACATTACTCAGGATATTCTATAAAACTGATGTTGCCAGCGCTATCCTTTATGCTGATCCATGCTGGGCAGCAGACTGAGAGTTGTAGATACAAAAAGATGAACAAACTAATCTGCAAGGTAAGTAGCAACAACATTGACCCTTGTTTACATCCAGGGCAACAATGTTGTAAGGATTATTAGTGGAGGATTACAAATTCCTTGGAGTTCATATTGACAATAAACTCGACTTCATTAAAAACACTACCACACTTCACAACAATGACCAGGGGAATCTCTATTTTTAGGGAGGCTAAGGTCCAGGCAGAAGGCCTAGAGGAAGACCTAAGAAACAATTTATGGACATGGTGAAGGAGGAGTACATTTTTCAGCACGACCTGGCACCTGCTCACAGTGCCAAAACCACTGCTAAATGGTTTACTGAGCATGGTACTACTGTGCTCAATTGGCCTGCCAACTCTCCTGACCTGAGCCCCATAGAGAATCTGTGGGATATTGTGGAGAGAAAGTTGAGAGACACCAGACCCAACACTGTGGATGAGCTTAAGGCCACTATTGAGGCGTCCTGGGCCTCCATAACACTTCAGCAGTGCCACAGGCTGATTGCCTCCATGCCACGCCGCATTGAAGCAGTCATTTCTGCAAAAGGATTCCCGACCAAGTATTGAGTGCATAACTGACCATAATGATTTGAAGGTTGGCTTTGTTTGTATTAAAAACACTTGTTTTTATTGGTCAGATAAAATATGCTGATATTTTTGAGATATGAATTTTGGGTTTTCATGAGCTGTATGCCAAAATCATCAGTATTAAAACAATAAAAGACCTGAAATATTTCAGTTGGTGTACAATGAATCTAAAATATAGGAAAGTTTAATTTTTATCAGTACATTACATAAAATAATGAACTTTATCACAATATGCTAATTTTTTAGAAGGACTAGTACACAATGGGGCCAATAAGCATTGAGCAATGTAAAAATGTGCAAGTTCACCCATTTAAAAAGATAAGCGAGGTTTGTAATTTTCATCATAGGTACACATCAAGCTTGAGAGACAGAATGTAAAAAAAATCCAGGAAGTCACATTTTATGATTTTTAAACTATTTATTTGTGAAAATGGGAGGCCAATAAATATTGGGCAGCTAGAAAACAAACATTATTTCACCCCCACACGTTAACAGTATGAATGACACCTGTTTGAACTGATTACATGCATAAGAGACACACACACACACCTTCAAACTGTCAGACTGCAGTCTTCACCATGACCAAGACCAGAGAGCTTCCCAAAGACACCAGAGATAAAATTGTACAACTGCACAAAGCTGGGAGGAGTCAAACTGTATATATATATATATATATATATATATATATATATATATATATATATATATATATATATATATATATATATATATATATATATATATATGTGTGTGTGTGTGTGTGTGTGTGTGTGTGTATGTGTGTGTCTGTAATTTTTCTTTATGAGTTTTTCTTTATTGAGACTTTATCTCATTCTTTTTTTTGCATGCAGGTGCATACAATTTCCTCCAGGATCAATACAGTGTTCTGATTCTGATTTGTTCAGAACCTCCTGCAGTGCTTTTTAATCTCACCTTTATAATTTACTTTTTTACAGATCACTAAAATGTGCTAACCTTCATTTCCAACTCTGATTTCTAAGTCTAATGTATAAAAAATTAATTGCATATTGTTAGAGCTCTTGTTCAGTGCACACTGCCCAACAGCAGTGTGAAAATAGGCTCTATGAAGCTTTGGATCAGTATTCAGCATATGATTGTATTATCCTTTGGCAAGAAAAATCTGCTGTGAGTCCGGAGATCAAGGAAATATACTTGGAGTGGGCTTAAAGCACAGACATGTGCTGGTGAAACAATTATGATGCAAGACAACAAGTGTAATTCTGCAGCTAGCTTATTCATTACATTTTGCTTACACCATGTCCTTTAATTCAGTATGATTATCTCTGATGTATTTTAGTGTTGACTGTAAAATAGTTGAATAAATTGGCCAGTTCTCTGAATCATAAGGGCTGAGAGGGATTTCATTTAAATTAAGAATGGATCAAACAAACAAACAAACAGACAAAACAAACAAACAAAACCATTCAATCGTATTGTGATATTCAGGTTTAGACTTGTATACTACACTGGTTTAGTATTCAAATATCTGTAGTTAGCTAGTTAGTTAGTTAGTTGCCCCAAGTTAAAGCAGGGAAGGTGAAGACAAACATTTCGATTTGATAGCAGTACACTATTACTTGCCATAAATTCAGGGAATGAGTCAATGGTTTTTCAATGGTTTTCTTAATAGTAAATGTGAAAACTCTTCCATTCTGACCACCATACTCTATTGTTTCTTGTTGAGTTTTATGGGAATTGTTGTGTTTTTATAAGCTCGAAAACAAGACAGATTGGTGAAAGTGCATTGATTTCTGATTTCACATGAATACTTTAATATTTGGCCAGTGGTGGCCTGGTGGTAAAGCTGCTGGATCACTGATCCTAAGGTTGGGGGGGTTCAAGCCCCACTCTCAACAGATTGTCACTGTCCCCCCATTGCTGGGTTATCAAGGGATGGCTATGTCTCTCACTGTCAATGATGAGAGGTTAATGTAAAAGAACCATTGCTGACTTTTGACAAATGTAGCTGCAAAGCTGTTAGTGTGTTTCCACCCTGTGATAGCCTGGTGAGCTGTCCAGGGTGTACTCTGCCCTCATGTGGAGTCTGCTGGGATGGGCGCCAGCCTCCCCGTGACCATAATTAGGGTGAAATGGTTACAGAAAATGAATGAATGCATTTCATATTGGGATTTTTTTTCCAGATTTTTAATAGTCATATTAAAAAAAAAAAAAAACATCCCGTGCATTTGGCCACTTTAAATATACTTTTGAATATTAGGTGAAGAATGCCCTATGATAAAAAAAAAAATAATAACAATAAAAATAATTTCTTCTTTTTTTATGGCGATTCCCTTCAGGGGTCGCCACAGCAAATCATCTGCCTCCATTTCACCCTGTCCTCTACAATTTCTCTTACGTGGACGACCTTCATGTCTTCCTTCACCACATCCATAAATCTCTTCTTTGGTCTTCCTCGAGGCCTTCTGCCTGGTAGTTCCAACCTCAGCATCCTACTGCCAATATACTCACTATCCCTCCTCTGTACATGTCCAAACCATCTCAATCGAGCCTCTCTGACTTTATCTCCAAAACAACATTACATGGGCTGTCCCTCTGATATACTCATTCCTGATCCTATCCAACCTCGTTACTCCCTGAGAGAAACTCAGCATTTTCATCTCTGCTACCTCTGTTTTTATCACTCGAACTTGTTACACATCCTTCCCATCGCTATCTCTCTGTGCCAACCTGTATAAATCATTTTCTCCCTCCTTACTGTCCAACCTAGCACACAAGTAATCATACGCCCTCTGTTTGGCCTTTGACACTACTACTTTTGCCTTAAAGTGTGTCTCCCTGTAATCCTGTTTACTCTCTTCGGTCCTCTCAATGTCCTACTTCTTAGCTAACCACTTCCTTTGTAGACACTACTGTATTTCTTATTCCACCACAGTCTCCTTATCTACTTTCCTTCCTGAGGACACACCGAGTGCTTTCCTACCTGTCTCCATGATCACATTTGCTGTGGTTGTCCAGTAATCTGGAAGCACTTCCTGACCACCCAAAGCCTGTTTCAACTCCTCCTTGAAGACAACCTGACACTCTTCCTTTTTTAGCTTCCACCACTTTGTCTTCTGCTCTGTCTTTGCCTTCACCTTCGTCACCATCAGCGTCATCCTGCACACCACACTCACTGTCCCCATTGTTTAGTTTGGAAAAAAAAATAATTTCTGAGTAAACAAAATGGCCACAACTTCAAAGTTAGATGTTATCAGAGCAAGGCTTAGAGATACAGTCAGTCCATAAACCAGGTTTATTTAACAAGAATCTCCCGTTCTTCCACCGCGGGCTTTGTTGCTAGCCGCTGCGCTCCGGTCCTCTCTGAAGGCCGTGTAGCCGGCTGGTGTAGTCGCCTCGCCGGGTACTCTCCTCGAGCCATGCTTCACAGAAGCTCGCCCATCTTGTTTCGCAGAGACTGAACATTTTCAAGCAGTATGACTGGGAGTGTTAACTGCTAATCAAGTGCCGGAGTCGCTGTTCAGCTCCTCCAAGCCTGCCGCATCTCCGCCTACGTTTATTGTTGTCCGGGGGGCGAGCATTGAGCTGTGGTAGCATATTAGGATAGATGAGCGTGCTCAGTTCTGAATGTGCTTTAATTTCTATAGTAAAGTTGCACGGTCGTAGACGAGCATAGTGCAAAAAAGCAAACAAACAAAAACATTTAAGACAAAACAATTTGATTCTGAGAACCCCGCTATGTCACCTCTAGGAAGTGCCATCTTGATCATTCACTTAAATGTGCGAGGACTGCCCCAGTAAACTCTGCATGCGGGGCTTTCAGCTTTTTCTTTTTTCAGGATTTGCCACAGTGAAAGAACACTATTTCCTCTGAAGAAGATACTGAGGCAAGATCATAAGGTAAGACATATGTACACAAAGCTAAGGCATATTCTTTTAAAGCAATTATTATTAAAATATATAAGTTGTGGGAACTTTATTTTAGATAGCAGAATATGGTGAAAAAAAAAAAAAAAAATTCACCACTTGTTCTCCCCTGTTATTCTCAAATTGTGCCAAATAATAACCCTGGGATGGTTGGATGCACTGATCCACATTAAGTGCAAGGTGTTACTGACATCTAATTTTTGTATGAATGTAAAAATAAGAATAATGGATGTATAAACGTTGGGTGAAATCATGTTCAGTTAATATGCTGTGAAGACAGTCACATGGTGTGACTCAGCTGTTTGGGTCTGGAATTTTCCATAAGGAGACCTAGTTGCACATGCGCTGTGGTGGTGGGTCAGGTGATGTGGAATTTTCCAGAATAGAACCTATGGAGTTTTGCAAAGCCACTAAAATTTAAGGGAGCTAAATTAAATTATTATACAGTATATACTGAGGTAAGTCAGCGGTTGGTCTTTCGTAACTCGGTGACTGACGTCTTTGTTGTAGGTAAAACTTCCAGGGAGTGGATGGGATCGGCAAGCTTGTGGTCCTTGTACAGTTTTAATGGGCGAAAACAGAAGAAACCGTTGCAAAAATTGGAACTGTATCAAGTGATTCTGAGTAATTATCAATAACAGTTATATTTATTTTTCATAATTTCCTGGGGTTTACATTTATACACACACACACACACACACACACACACACACACACACACACACACACACACACACACACACACACACACACAATAGCTATGTTCAAATGGTTGATATACTGTGAAGAAATCTTCATCACCCTGAGTTTCAGTCCAGGTTTCATACAGTAGTGTCAAAGTGTTTCAAGAAATAATGAAGTTTTTCAATATATCTTTAATGTTTGGTAATGTTATCTTTTGATATAACTACTGTACTTGGCATAATATGAGGAAAACTGCTGTAGATAACAATTGTGATCCATAATTGTGTCACTTTCTCTTACAGGAACCATTACACTGTGCCATTCGGGGACTCCACAGTAGGACGTGGACGAGACCATTGGGAAAACGTTAAAACATGAACCACAGAAGGAAGGTGGTTCCCATTATAAGGTAATTTCATTAGTCCATAAAATTATTTTGGCCGTGGATGCTTTATTAGCTAACCATGGGCAGTCTGCCTGCTTCTTATGACACTTTTGTGCATGTTTAAGCACTGCAGTATTATTGTGCTGATTGTGTTGCCCCAGTTCTGTATTGCAGCAAACTACATTATAATAATACTTCTAGATAGCATTACAAATAAATTAATAAAATGGGAGCTTAGCACTTGACCTGCATCTGAGCTTTTTTTTTTTTTTGTTAATTTGTTTTTTTGTAAGTATAAAATTGTTTTAGGCACGAGGGAAAGTTAACTTCCACATCTGCTATATGTGTTACTTTTTTTTTTTCTTTTCCAGGTGAACTCAAGTACTGCAGAAAGTGCTAAGGATGGAACCTCAGACGAAGACTCCAATTTTTATAATGAATAATTAAATAAAAAGAAATTGAATTTGTGTACTGTAAATTTTGTAAGGGGTATGGGCTGGGGCTACACAATCCTCAGATGCTTCAGGTGTATGTTCTGTGTTAATAAACTATGTGTTAATAAAATATTTATTAATGTTACAAGTGTCTGCCGCATCCTTCACAACATTTTTGCAAAGTTCTTGATGACATCAACTGAAACGTTGCAGCAACGTCACTGCCACGTCACCACATTGCTTGCAACGTTGCAGCAACTTCGCTGCCACGTCACCACATTGCTTGTAACATCGCTGTCACGCAACTATGTCACATGCGGTGTTCAAACGTCGCGTGCAACGTTGCAGCAACGTTTCTGCCACGTTTATCATGGACGTCGCTCGTGATGTTGCAGCAATGTTTTGGGGAGTCTACAAAGTGACGTGTCTGCCACGTTTCATTGCCACGTTCTGGCAACATAGCTGCAATGCAACAGTGTTAGATGGATCTACAGTAGTTTACAAATGCAGCCATAAGGCGGGGGGGACACTAACCAGTGTCTCTTCCCCTTATGCTGGTCCCAAGCCCGGAGAAATGCAGAGGGTTGTGTCAGGAAGGGCATCCGACGTAAAACCAATGCCAAACTTTTATGATGCAAATCAGAAGTATTACCCCCATACCGGATCGGTCGAGGCCCGGGTTAACAATGAACGCCATCAGTGCTGTCAATTAACAGGGTGTTGATGGAAATTGGACTACTGTTGGTCGAAGACGTCGAAGAAGGAGAGGCGAGAGGCGTGTCCGTAGGCAGAGAGAGAAGAGGAAAGGAATGAGTCTAGGACTGAAAGTAGGGACTTTGAATGTTGGAACTATGCAAAGAAAAGGTAGAGAGCTGGCTGACATGATGCAGAGGAGGAAGGTGGACATACTGTGTGTTCAGGAGACCAGGTGGAAAGGTAGCAAAGCTAAAAGCTTAGGAGCAGGGTTTAAACTGTTTTTTCATGGTGCGGATGGGAAGAGAAATGGAGTAGGAGTCATCTTGAAGAAGGGGTTTGTCAGGAATGTTCTAGAAGTGAAAAGAGTGTCAGATAGAGTGATGAGTCTCAAGTTAGAAATTTAAGGTGTGATGGTCAATGTTGTTAGTGCTTATGCCCCACAGGCAGGATGTGAGCTAAAAGAGAAGGAGAGATTCTGGAGTGAGTTAGATGAAGTGATGCAGAGTACCCCCAGAGGTAAAAGAGTGGTCATTGGTGGAGAGTTCAATGGACATGTTGGTGCAGGCAACAGAGGGGACTAGGAAGTGATGGGAAGGTTTGGTATCCAAGACAGGAACACAGAAGGACAGATGTTGATTGATTTTGCAAAAAGGATGGAAATGGCTGTGGTGAATACTTTCTTCCAGAAGAGAGAGGAGCATAGGGTGACTTATGAAAGTGGAGGTAGGAGCACACAAGTAGACTACATCTTGTGTAGGTGATGTAATTTGAATGAAGTCAGTGAATGCAAATAAGTAGTGGGTGAGAGTGTTGCCAAACAGCATAGGATGGTGGTATGCAGGATGAAGCTGATGGTGAGGAAGGTGAAGAAGGCAAAGGCAGAGCAGAAGACAAAGTGGTAAAAGCTGAAAAAAGAACAGTGTCGTGTTGTCTTCAAAGAGGAGTTGAAACAGGCTTTGGGTGGCCAGGAAGTGCTTCCACATGACGGGACAACCACAGCAAATGTGATCAGGGAGACCGGTAGGAGAGTACTTGGTGTATCCTCTGGAAGGAAAGTAGATAAGGAGACTTGGTGGTGGAATGAGGAAGTGTAGGAGTGTGTACAAAAGAAGAGGTTAGCTAAGAAGAAGTGGGACATTGAGAGGACCGAAGAGAGTAAACATGAGTACAGGGAGACACAGCAGAAGGTGAAAGTAGCAGTGGCTAAGGCCAAACAGAGGGCGTATGATGACTTGTATGGTAGGTTGGATAGTAAAGAGGGAGAAAATGATCTATACAGGTTGGCACAGCAGAGAAATAGAGATGGGAAGGACGTGCAGCAAGTTAGATTGATAAAGGACAGAGAGGGAAATGTATTGACTGATGACAGAAGTGTGCTGTGAAGATGGAAAGAGTACTTTGAAGAGCTGATGAATGAAGAAAATGAGAGAGAAAAAAATAATAGAAGAGGTGACCATTGATGAGTAGGATGTAGCAAAGATCAGAAAGGATGAAGTGAGGAGGGCATTGAACAAGATGAAGAATGGAAAGGCAGTTGGTCCTGATGACATACTGATGGAGGTATGGAAGTGTCTAGGAGAGATAGAAGTAGATTCTCTGACAAGACCATTTAACAAGGTCCTAGAGAGTGAGCAGATGCCAGAGGAGTGGAGGAGAAGTGTGCTGGTGCCCATTTTGAAGAACAAGGGAGATGTGCAGAGTTGCGGAAACTACAGAGGGATTAAAGTTGATGAGCCATACGATGAAGTTATGGAAATAATAGTGGAAGCTAGACTAAGGGCAGAGGTCAGCATTTGTGAACAACAGTTTGGTTTCATGCCAAGAAAGAGCACCACAGATGCAATGTTTGCTTTGAGGATGTTAATGGAGAAGTACAGAGAAGGTCAGAGGGAACTGCATTGTGCCTTTGTGGATCTGGAAAAAGCATATGACAGGGTGCCGAGAGAAGGACTGTGGTATTGTATGAGGAAGTCTGGAGTGGCAGAGAAGTATGTTAGAGTGGTGCAGGACATGTATGAGAGATGTAAGACAGTGGTGAGGTGTGCTGTCGGTGTGACCGACAAATTCAAGGTGGAGGTGGGACTGCATCAAGGGTCAGCTCTGAGCCCCTTCTTGTTTGCTATGGTGATGGACAGGCTGACAGACAAGGTTAGACAAGAATCTCCATGGACTATGATGTTTGCAGATGACATTGTGATTTGTAGTGAGAGCAGAGAACAAGTGCAGGAAAATCTAGAGAGGTGGAGGTATGCCCTGGAAAGGAGAGGAATGAAGGTTACCCTCAGTAAAACAGAATACATGTGTGTGAATGAGAAGGACCCAGAAGGAACGGTGATGTTACAGGGAGTAGAGATAACGAAGGTGGAGGATATTAAGTACTTAGGCTCAACAATCCAGAGCAATGGAGAGTGTGGAAGAGAGGTGAAGAAGCATGTTCAGGCAGGGATGGTTGGAGAAAAGTGTCCGGTGTGGTGTGCAATAGGAGAGTGTCAGCAAGAATGAAGGGAAAAGTGTACAAGACGGTGGTGAGGCCAGCGATGTTGTATAGCTTAGAAAGAGTGGTGCTGAGGAAAAGACAGGAGGCAGAGCTGGAGGTAGCAGAGATGAAAATGCTGAGGTTCTCTCTGGGAGTAACGAGGTTGAATAGGATCAGGAATGAGTATATCAGAGGGACAGCCCTTGTAAGATGTTCTGGAGACAAAGTCAGAGAGGCTCGATTGAGATGGTTTGGACATGTACAGAGGAGGGATAGTGAGTATATTGGCAGTCGGATGCTGAGGTTGGAACTACCAGGCAGAAGGCCTCAAGGAAGACCCAAGAAGAGATTTATGGATGTGGTGAAGGAAGACATGAAGGTTGTTGGAGTTAGAAAAGAAGATGCAGAGGACAGGGTGAGATGGAAGCGGATGATTTGCTGTGGCGACCCCTGAAGGGAGCAGCCAAAAGGACAAGAAGAAGACCGTAGTTTACAAAGTTGATCAGAGTACAGTTTCTGGGAATTTTAATTAGTATTTCATCACTTCCTGTTTCCCTGGGGTATAAATATGACTTGATACAGAGGCCATTTATCTTATCCATTCTTCAATATGGGAAAGACAAAGGAACACATCATTCAAGTAAGGCAGCTGTGTGTCAACTTTCACAAGTCAGGCAATGAGTACAGAAAGTAGCTCTTCACCTGAATCTGACCATATCTACTGCCGGAGGAATCATAATAAATTTAAAACAACTGAACAGTGGTAAACAACCCTGGGAGAGGATGCAAGGTTATTTTTCCACTACGGACAGTGAGGATGATGGTAAGAGAAATAAGGCTCTCTCAAAAGTTCACTGTTAAAGAATTGCAACAGATGCTAGTATCTTGGGGTAACAAAGTCTCCAAAACAACCATCAGGTGACATTTATATGCCAACAAGTTGTTTGAGAGGCATGCAGTGAAAAACCTTTTCTCACTCAATCAATGCAACTGTCTGGAGTCCACTAAGCGATGCTGGGACTTCAAGTCGGGCCGTGTGCTTTGGTCTGATGAAACCATGCTAGACATTTTTTTTCTCAACAAACACTGAGTGGGTCTGGCAGAACACAAAAGATGAAAAATCACCTCATGCCACTATGAAGTATGGTGAGGTGCTTGTTAAGGTTCATGGCATTATGAATGCTTTGAAATACCAAGAGTTTTTACATCAAACTCTGGTGGCCTCTGCCCGAAAGCTGAAGATGGGCTGTCACTAGGCCTTTCAGCAAGATAATGACGCAAAACATGTGGCCAAATCTCCACAGAAACTATTTACTAGACACAGAATCAAGCTCCTCCTGTGGCCATCTCAGTCCCAAAATCCAACCCCATTCAAAACCTGTGGAGTGAGCACAAGGAGAGAGTGCAGAGAAGATGACCAGGTCACTGGATATTTTAGAAAGATTGTGCACAGAGGAATGGTCAAAGATCCCTGTTTCTGTATCTCCCATCTCGTGAAACATTATAGAAATTTAGGTGCTGTACTGTTGGTAAAAGGGGGTTATATAAAGAATTAATCACGGGTGCTAATAGTTGTGGCCCAAATCATTTCATATAAAAATGATAATTTCTTCATATGGGAACTTTTTTTTTCCCACTGAAGATATGCCCTTGAATTAAAAGTTGCATTTTCCTAATTTTTTCCCTTTTTGTTAGCTATTATTTAGGGGAAAACAAACAAACAAAAACTAAAGATATTGGCCAAAAAAAAAAAAAAATCTTAACCAGGAGTGCCAATAATTATGTAGGGTTGTCTACATTAGTAAATTACCACCACATTATTTGATACTGATGGACACATTTGTTTAGAACAAATGAAAATTTAAAACAATAAAGCAATCCTTATTTACACTAAAGCAGAATACATGGAAAAGAACACAAATGTGAAGAGAAGCGAATTGATTGTCATAAACAGTTGTTCGCAAAGTTGTAGTAACATCCCTTAATCAGAAAAGTGAAACGGGAGCTAGAGGGAAGCAATCTGAGAATAACCTCTTTTCCTATCTGGTGTCAGAGCCAAGCTGTGAGCAGTAATTGAAAGCAGAGTTTTACTGCCTGCCAGACACTTTCCAAGCCCACCCATTAAGTAAATGCAACTATTGTACAGCATTAAAGCATGGCATAAACACAATGGGGCAAAACCTGAGCCACAGCAGGATTAATTGTAAACACATTGACAACAATAAGCTCCAGAAACAGTATTGAGTTCCATATGGAAAGGTAAAAAATATATGAAGTGAACAGATTAAGTTATTTAAATGGACATACTACTACTACTACTACTACTACTACTACTACTACTACTACTAATAATAATAATAATAATAATAATAATAATAATAATAATAATAATAAGAGAAAGAAGATGTGAGAAAATAAGATCACGATGAAGAGTTGTTTTGGCTGCCTTTGCAGACATTTGCATTGTGTGTTAAAATTATTTGCAAAATGCATTGCCAATTAATAAAATTATTTGCGCTAATTATGTTGATTCTGTGATGAAACCATTTTAAGATGATGAATATAAACTGTTCCAGGGTGTATTTATCACTGTACAGTACATAATGGCTTGATGAATTAGGTCATAAGGATGACAATAAAATGAATTATATGCCATGGCCTTCACAGACAAGAGATTACAGCTAAAGTGAAAAATTATGGAAAATTTTGAAAGCATTTTTAATATTTGGCTCCACCACTGCCTTCATCGACTGAATAACAGTGGTCAATCCTTCAGTTTAGTTCCAGAAACAGAAAGAGTTTGCATGCTGTAAGTTACTTCTAGAATGACCAAGTCAAAATGATCTACCAATTATAAAGTTGCAAAACATTTATTTGTTCATAAATATATTTAATTATTTACCACATGTTAGTGTATCTTGCATAAAATGCAGCCGTGAGGGGGGGAGGGGGGAGGCACAAACCAGTGTCTCTCCCTCATGCCGGTCCCAAGCCCGGATAAATGCAGAGGGTTGCGTCAGGAAGGTCATCCGGCGTAAAACAAATGCCAAATAAAATATGCGAATCACAAGAAGGAATGACATACCGGATCACTCGAGGCATGGCATAAACCGCCATCAGTGCTGTCAACCAACAGGGTGCTGATGGAAATTGGACTACTGTTGGTCAAAGACGTCAAAGAAGGAGAGGCGGGAGGCGTGTCCGTTGCCAGAGAGAGAAGAGGAAAGGCATGAGTCTAGGACTGAAAGTGGGGACTTTGAATTTTGGAACTATGGCAGGAAAAGGTAGAGAGCTGGCTAACATGATACAGAGGAGGAAGGTGGACATACTGTGTGTTCAGGAGACCAAGTGGAAAGGTAGAAAGGCGAGAAGCTTCGGAGCAGGGTTTAAGCTGTTTTATCATGGTGTGGATGGGAAGAGAAATGGAGTCGGAGTCATCTTGAAGGAGGAGTTTGTCAGGAATGTTCTAGAAGTGAAAAGAGTGTCAGACAGAGTGATGAGTCTCAAGTTAGAAATTGAAGGTGTGATGCTCAATGTTGTTAGTGCTTATGCCCCACAGACAGGATGTCAGCGAGAAGAGAAGGAGAGATTCTGGAGTGAGTTAGATGAAGTGATGCAGAGTACCCCCAGAGGTGAAAGAGTGGTCATGGGGACAGACTTCAATGGACATGTTGGTGCAGGAAACAGAGGAGATGATAAAGTGATGGGTAGATTCGGTATCCAGGACAGGAACGCCGAAGGACAGATGTTGGTAGATTTTTCAAAAAGGATGGAAATGGCTGTGGTGAATACTTTCTTCCAGAAGAGAGAGGAGCATAGGGTGCCTTATAAAAGTGGAGGTAGGAGCAAACAGGTAGACTACATCTTGTGCAGGCGATGTAATTTACAGGAAGTCAGTGACTGCAAAGTAGTAGCGGGTGAGAGTGTTGCCAAACAGCATAGGAGGGTGGTGTGCAGGATGATGCTGATGGTAAGAAAGGCAAAGAAGACAAAGGCAGAGCAGAAGACAAAGTGTTGGAAGCTGAAAAAAGAAGAGTGTCGTGTTGTCTTCAAGGAGGAGTTGAAACAGGCTTTGGGTGGTCAGTTAGTGCTTACAGATGACTGGACAACTACAGCTAATGTGATCAGAGAGACAGGTATGAGAATACTTGTGTCATCTGGAAGGAAAGTAGATAAGGAGACTTGGTGGTGGAATGAGGAAGTGCAGGAGTGTGTACAAAGGAAGAGGTTAGCTAAGAAGAAGTGGGACATTGAGAAACCCGAAGAGAGTAAACAGGAGTACTTGGAGACACAGCGTAAGGCGAAGGTAGCAGTGTCAAAGGCGAAACAGAGCGCGTATGATGACTTGTATGCTCGGTTGGAAGGTAAAGAAGGAGGAAATGATTTATACAGGTTGGCACAGCAGAGAAATAGAGATAGGAAGGACGTGCAGCAAGTTAGATTGATAAAGAACAGAGAGGGAAATGTATTGACTGATGACAGAAGTGTGCTGGGAAGATGGAAAGAGTACTTTGAAGAGCTGATGAATGAGGAAAATGAGAAAAAAAAAGAGTAGAAGAGGTGACTGTTGAGGACCAGGAAGTAGCAAAGATTAGTAAGGGTGAAGTGAGGAAGGCATTGAAGAGGATTAAGAATGGAAAGGCAGTTGGTCCTGATGACATACTGATGGAGGTATGGAAGTGTCTAGGAGAGGTAGCAGTAGATTTTCTGACAAGAACATTCAACAAGGTCCTAGAGAGTGAGCAGATGCTGGAGAAGTGGAGGATAAGTGTGCTGGTGCCCATTTTTAAGAACAAGGGAGACGTGCAGAATTGCGGCAACTACAGAGGGATAAAGTTGATGAGCCATACGATGAAGTTATGGGAAAGAATAGTGGAAGCTAGACTAATGGCAGCGGTCAGCATTTGTGAACAACAGTTTGGTTTCATGCCAAGAAAGAGCACCACAGATGCAATGTTTGCTTTGAGGATGTTAATAGAGAAGTACAGAGAAGGTCAGAGGAAACTGTATTGTGCCATTGTGGATCTGGAAAAAGCATATGACAGGGTGCCGAGAGAAGAACTGTGGTATTGTATGAGGAAGTCTGGAGTGGCAGAGAAGTATGTTAGAGTGGTGCAGGGCATGAATGAGAGATGTAAGACAGTGGTGAGGTGTGCTGTCGGTGTGACAGAAGAGTTCAAGGTGGAGGTGGGACTGCATCAAGGGTCAGCTCTGAGCCCCTTCTTGTTTGCTATGTTGATGGACAGGCTGACAGATGAGGTAAGACAAGAATCTCCATGGACTATGATGTTTGCAGATGACATTGTGATCTGTAGTGAGAGCAGAGAACAAGTGAAGGAAAATCTAGAGAGGTGGAGGTATGCCCTGGAAAGGAGAGGAATGAAGGTTAGCCTCAGAAAATCAAAATACATGTGTGTGAATGAGAAGGACCCAGGAGGAACAGCGATGTTACAGGGAGCAGAGATAAGAAAGGTGGAGGATTTTAAGTACTTAGGCTCAACAATCCAGAGCAATGGAAAGTGTGGAAAAGAGGTGAAGAAGTGTGTGCAGGCAGGCTGGAATGGTTGGAGAAAAGTGTCCGGTGTGATGTGCGATAGGAGAGTTTCAGCAAGAATGAAGGGCAAAGTGTACAAGACTGTGGTGAGGCCAGCGATGTTGTATGGCTTAGAAACAGTGGCGCTGAGGAAAATCAGGAGGCAGAGCTGGAGGTAGCGGAGATGAAAATGTTGAGGTTCTCTCTGGGAGTAACGAGGGAGGATAGGATCAGAAATGAGTACATCAGAGAGACAGCACATGTAAGATGTTTTGGAGACAAAGTCAGAGAGGCTAGATTGAGATGGTTTGGACATGTACAAAGGAGGGATAGTGAATATATTGGTAGTCGGATGCTGAGGTTGGAACAACCAGGCAGAAGGCCTCGAGGAAGACCAAAGAAAAGATTTATGAATGTTCTGAAGGAATACACGAAAGTCATTGGTATAAGAGAAGAAGATGCAGAGGATAGGGTGAGATGGAGGAAGATGATTTGCTGTGGCGGCCCCTAAAGGGAACAGCCAAAAGGAAAAGTAGATGAGTACTGCTTTTAAATCAAACTTACACTCCTTATTGTCATTCATCTATATACAAGGCATGGGGTAGAACAAAATATTAGCAGTAACTGATAGGAATGAGAAACAACAAAGTTCTAAAGTAAACGATAGTTATGAAGCTAACTAAAACCTATTGCAAGGCAAGGACAAGGTTTTACCCAGCAGCTAGGTAATGACTACAGATAATATGGTCGTGAAGTAGACAGAGAGAGAGAGAGAGAGAGAGAGAGAGAGAGAGAGAGAGATAGGATGAACAAAACAAAAGGATAAACATGCTCTCTCTTTTTTTCTTTTTGATATGAATGTGTGTTTTTTGGGGACTTTGATTTTGGCAGCGCTGGTCTCTAACTCTTATTTATTCCCGGCTCCGGCTGAGGGGTGTGGCTGATCTGCTTGGGCTGATTGCAGCAGAACACATCGGAATTCATGTTCCTGTTTCCCTGTGTTCTCTCTGTCTCCTGGGTCCAGCTCCGTAGTTTCGTTTTTAAGGTGTATTGTATTTCTCTTTGTCCCCAGTAATGGCATACAGCTCATGAAAACCCAACATTCCTATCTCAAAAAATTAGCATATCATGTTCAGGTAGTCTAAACGAGCTATTAACCTAATCATCTGAATCAACCAATTAACTCTAAACACCTGCAAAAGATTCCTGAGGCTTTTAAAAACTCCCAGCCTGGTTCATTACCCAAAACTGGGTAAGACTGTCGACCTGACTGCTGTCCATTGACACCCTCAAGCAAGAGGGTAAGACACAGAAAGAAATCTCTGTGCGAATAGGCTGTTCCCAGAGTGCCGTATCAAGCCACCTCAGTGGGACGTCTGTGGGAAGGAAAAAGTGGGGCAGAATATGCTGCACAACCAGAAGAGGTGACCGGACTCTGAGGAAGATTGTGGAGAAGGGCCGATTCCAGACATAGAGGGACCTGTGGAAGCAGTGGACTGGACTACAGGTGCCGCATTCCCCAGGTCAAGCCACTTTTGAATCAGAAACAGCAGCAGAAGCACCTGACCTGGGCTACAGAGAAGCAGCACCGGACTGTTGCTTAGTGGTCCAAAGTACTTTTTTCGGATGAAAGCAAATTTTGCATGTCACTCAGAAATCAAGGTGCCAGAGTCTGGAGGAAGACTGGGGAGAAGGAAATGTCAAAATGCCTGAAGTCCAGTGTCAAGCACCCACAGTCAGTGATGGTCTGGGGTGCCATGTCAGCTGCTGGTGTTGGTCCACTGTGTTTTAGCAAGGGCAGGGTCAATGCAGCTAGCTATCAAGAGATTTTGGAGCACTTCATGCTTCCATCTGCTGAAAAGCTTTATGGAGATTAAGAATTCATTTTTCAGCACGACCTGGCACCTGCTCACAGTCCCAAAACCACTGCTAAATGGTTTACTGACCATGGTATTACTGTGCTCAATTGGCCTGCCAACTCTCCTGACCTGAATCACATAGAGAATCTGTGACATATTGTGAAGAGAAAGTTGAGAGACACCAGACCCAACACTGTGGATGAGCTTAAGGCTGCGATCAAAGCATCCTGGGCCTCCATAACACCTCAGCAGTGCCACAGGCTGATTGGTTCCATGCCACGCCGCATTGAAGCAGTCATTTCGGCAAAAGGATTCCCAACCAAGAATTGAGTGCATAATTGAACATACTTATTTGAAGGTTGACTTTTTTGTATTAAAAATCTAAAATATATGAAAGTTTAATTTTTATCAGTTCATTACAGAAAATAATGAACTTTATCACAATATGCAAATTTTTTGAGAAGGACTAGTAATGACGCTGCATCCAATGTTGCCTGAACGTGCCCCTCATTCTTTCCAGTTCAGTTTATATATATATATATATTCTCTTTTCCTTTCCAGTTGAATTTATTATACTTTTATTAGAACTTATGGTTCAGGGTTCAAGTAGCCGTAATGTAATAAATAAACACAATATGCAGTACGAGACACTCTCTCATTGGCTGTTCACAGTATTTTACAATGGGTAGCATTAATACACTTGGCTCTGCTCCTTTCAAACTGTCATCATTTGCTTGAACACCAAGTCATATTTTCTTCATATTTTTCTTTGATCAAAGTTCTATTTGTTTGACTGAGGAGTTCTTCAGCCACCAAGGTTCCACTGTTCAATGTAATGTGTGTGTGTGTGTGTGTGTGTGTGTGTGTGTGTGTGTGTGTGTGTGTGTGTGTGTGTGTGTGTGTGTGTGTGTGTGTGTGTGTGTGTGTGTGTGTGTGTGTACCAGTGTCTGTGTTAGGGATATTCTGGGTATGTGGTCAAGCGTCTGACAGCTTGGAGGAAGACGCTGTGCAGAACTTTACAATGTGGGCTCTGATGCTTCAGAACCTCATGCCTGATGAGAGGCGGTCAAACAGGCTATAAGAAAGGTGAAACAGTTCTGTCACAATTGCAGAGACACTAGGTAAACGGCGTATGAAGCTCTGATCTCATTTCCATAATAACGCCAGATAGTGGCCACTATTTAATCAATTGTAGGTGGGGGCGCAAGCATGAGGGTGTATGACCGTATCAACCATATCGGTGACTGTCATCGAGGAATCTTCCCATTGTAGACAATCCTCCAACTTTTTACAACTTGTTTTCATATGTCAGAGGATTATACAGTTATCTACTAATCGGTGACTGTTGCCAGCTGTCTGCGATTTGTATTTCTGACTGTTTGAGACTGTTGTGGTCAATCACAAAATGTCACAGATAGTTGTGGACTTAGCTGAAGCCAGTCTCAGACCTACATCCTGACCATGAGACATTTAATCTGAACATTATTTTTATTCAAATATCACACACAGTTGTGGTTGGTCTGAGACAGCTGGCACTTGTAGGGGAGAGAGTATAACTGAAGAGTACTTTTCTGTTTAACATGGCATAATATTAGCTCATGCAGTGAGAAACCATGGAGGTGCTTCACTGTTTATTTTTATCCTACAGACCAAGATTTGAAAGCTGGTCTGCTTATTTTAACTGTCTAACAGTTTATCAACATAATCCAATTGTTTTTGTTTGCATAATTTTATCTTGGTGAAAAAAGACAGATATGTCATGCATGGAACTTTTTTGAACAACCAAGTGGAGTATCAGAGTGAAATCTGTCAATACTGATCATTTCTCTACTCTGTGTCATGAGTGAACATGGAAATCAGTTAGGCTGGGCCTTCTCATATCCATTTCCTTTAATCTGCTCATTCATTCATTTGCTTGACCACTTAATCCTAATTTGGGTCACGGGGAATCTGGTGCCCATTTCACCTAACTCTGCGAGGGCATAGCTTACCCTGGGCAGCTTTCCAGGGCATTGCAGCCCTTGAATTTATTTTGAATTGCATGTATATAATCATCTCTAACCCTTTAATTTGTTAGATGAAGTTTGTTTGTTTGTTTGTCTGCATGTTTGTTTTTACTGACCTGCACCTTAACAGTTTGCTCATTTGAGGTACCTCCAGGTTCAGTCCTTAGACCAATATTATAGTTGTGGATATCATCAGCTTGGTTTTCAACTATGGTTGCTGATTGTGGACAATTTTAGACAATCTACAACTGTCTGTGACGATCTGCAACTACATCTAACACAATAGTTGGGGATAGTTAGTGATATGATTGCACTCTACGAAGAAGGCAGTCAGATATTTGTGCCAACTACTGCCATGGATATGAAAATGGAAACATAAAGGCCCCCAACTTACAAAGACCCCTGTGTATGAAATCCCCGGGTTACGAAAACCAGTTTCCTGAGTTTCCGTCCCTGAGATACGAAACAACCCCCTCTTACGAAAAGAAAACAATCTAAATTCAAATGCGCCAGTCAAAATTTCACACGACGCGCGAGTTGCTCTCTCATTTGCCTTCTCTCAACATCCCGCCCCGCTGGCTTCCCAGATAGAGAAGCTTCACTCAGCAGGTTAAGAAGCTTCAGAAGGAAGCTTCACTCTTTAGTTTTTAGTTTAGTTTTTTAAGTTGTTTAATTCAGTAAATGTTTAATAAATGTGAGCGTATTTGAGCTCATCTGGAATTCCGATCCCTCAAGGAATCAAATTAAAGTTCAGTTTGTCAAGCAGGGAATGCACTTTAAATTCCATGTCTTGTGGGCGTGGCCCGCAGCGCACGCGAGAGATAGCGACATAGATAATGAGAGAGAGAGGGAGAGAGAGAGAGAGAGAGAGAGAGAGAGAGAGAGAGGTGTGTGTGTGTGTGTGTGTGTGTGTGTGTGTGTGTGTGTGTGTGTGTGTGTGTTAATAAAAAATGTTTAATAATGGTTTAATTAATAACTATAATAATAAAATGTGTAAATGGTTTAATAAACAATTTTATTTTACTTTGAACACATATTTCATACAAAATTGGTGCACTTTTATCATTTTTAAATGGTTTATGGGGTTTATCTAGTCCAAAGACTGGACACTTGGAACGAATTAGGTGTTTTGTTTTTTTTCTTGCAAAATCCAGGATGGCTATTTTGTTATTAAAATTCTAATTGAATTCTAAACTACATTCATGTGTCAATTAGTGCACAAGGTCCATATCTGTAAATAACTGATGCCTTTTTTTTTTTACCTGCATCAAGCTTTGGACAAAACTATCAACATTGTAAACCTTTCTCACATTGCATCTGCCAGCATTAATCTGTCAAATGAATGCCTGGAAAATGTGCCTTCCAGCATTCTATAGTTAAAATGCTAAAAGGGTAATGTATGAGTCATTTTCCATTATACTCTCCAACAAGAGACTCAACATTTTTGGTTATAGCCCCCAAAGGTCTCATTTGGGTAAAGCACTGCTCCGGTTTTGAAGAGATGAGCACTCTGCTAATCGAGCTATCTCAAAGAGAGATAAGAACATTGTTGGCTGAGAAGATGGAATTTCTTGATTTAAAAGCCGCAAGACCCCTTCGGTGTCCGTTTTTCATTTAAAGTAGTTAGATTTTTACTTTTGTGTTTTATAGATACATGTCAGCTGCTGGTATTGGTCCACTGTGTTTGATCAAGGGCAGGGTCAATGCAGCTAGTTATCAGGAGATTTTGGAGCACTTCATGCTTCCATCTGCTGAAAAGCTTTATGGAGATGAAGATTTCATTTTTCAGCACGACCTGGCACCTGCTCACGGTGCCAAAACCACTGGTGAATGGTTTACTGACCATGGTATTACTGTGTGATAAATCAATTTTTGTATTTACTTTATGATAAAATGTGTATTCATTTATATAGATGTAATATCAATACGTACTAAGATTCACTTCAAACGTGAAACAATGAGCTAAATTTGAGAAAAGTGGGTGCATGTTTAATTTATTATTATTATTATTATTATTATTATTATTATTATTATTATTATTATTATTATTTACATTTTGTCTTTCATAAGTCAGCAACAAACAGTATAATTAGTAATGTCTGCGTTTATGTAGGGTTTGGTATGACAGTGGTTCATCACAACTGAATCACAATGCAGAAATCTGGGCTCCGTTCTGTTGCCACTTTAAATACATCACATTGAAGCTGACTTTATATTTGGACATTTGTTGTATGTCTGCTTTTATGTTGCTTTATTAATTTATTCATTTTCTGAGCTGCTTAACTATAGTATTGTTGCTGCTGGGAGCTGGATAATTTCACAGCAAACCTCACCCTGAACAACTTGCTAATCCATCATAGAACATCAAGCACAACCACTTTCACTTACACCTACAGGGAATTTGGAGAATCCACTGAGCCTATTTGAATATTTTCGGACTGTGGAAGGAAATGGGAGTACATATAGGAAACCCATGCATGCTTGCTTGGGGGTGTTCACTTTCCAACAGAAACGTCCTCAAAAAGTCTAGGACTCAAAGCCAGGATTTTTTTTTTTTTTTTTTTAATGATGAAGCAAATGTTCCACCCACTACACACACACACACACAAAAAGACTAAAGGTGTGTTCTCTTGCCTGAAATATTTTATCTATATTTCATAGTCTTGGTGGAAATAAGGGAACATATAATATGTGTATGCTATGGGCAAGTTGTACGCCAGACACAATTGGTAGTGGTTAAGGTGCTGGTTTACTGGTAAGATTATAAGGGTTCAAGTGTCAGTCAAACCAAGCTGCCACTGTTAGGCACCTGAGTAGAACCCTTCAGCCTCAAATGCTCAGATGTACAAGTATAAAGGAGATGAATGCAAGTTGCTCTGAAGAAGGCATTCTGCCACTTTCCACAAGGGAGTGCCCTGAGACATTTCATGTGGAAAACATTGAGTTGTCTGGTGTTCTCCCTGTAGGCTGTCATAGTCTCCCAGGTGCAGGGCAGGGATGGTAAGACCAATGCTGTGTACACTGCTGTGTACACTTTGAACTTGGTGTGGCTCAGCCTTTTGCAGTTCCAGACCTTTTCCTTCAGTCTGCCAAATGAAGTACTAGCTCTGGCATTGCTCTCGGCAGCTCCTCATCTGGGCTGAAGGTGCATGGCAGGATGGTGCCAAAGGCAAATAAATTTGTCTGTGGCTAATATTCAACGTAATAAGCGCCCTGCTTCAATACCACCCCCCCCCCCCCCCCGTGTTTTTGCTCTTATGTCTAATGACCACATCATGGGATAACATGAATGGTATTATTCACTGTGAAAAATAATAAAGATTGTGCCCTATTGGTAATAAACAAAGTAAGCTTTTTCTGATTAGCATTTTAGCAGCATTTAGGGGCAGTGGTGGTCTAGTGGTAGAGGGCACTGTATTGCTGATCCTAAGGTTGAGGGTTCGAGTCCCCATGAGGTTGGCACTGTCCCCCCAGTGCAGCTAACTGGGTTATCAAAGGCGGGCCAGGTCTCTCACTGTTTATGGTGAGAGGCATGTAAAAGAACCATTGCTGACTTTTGTAAAGAGTAGGCTGTAAAGCCGTCAGCGTGTTTCTGTCCCTTGCTAAAAAGGGTTGTGACAGTAAGGGTATCCGACATAAAAACCTCTGCCAAATCAAACATGCAAATCATTCGCTCTGGTGACCCCTGAAAAAGCGAAAAAGCCGAAAGGAAATCTCATCTCATTTTAGCAGCATTTAGCTTGTTTTAATATAATGGGGTAATAGGTTACTGGTGGTGAGTTGATTGTTCTTCCCCAAAATTCTGTTGCCTCTTTTGAGGTAACCTGCTTCCCATACCAAACACCTCCTTTGGAACAGCGTGGTTTGTCTCTGACAGAGTAGTCTGTTTAAGGCAATCTGTCTTACTTGTGAGCTTGCTTGCCTGCTTATTCTTATTGGGGGTGAGGGTGCGATTTTGCCTTTCTTGGGGAAAGAGCTCACTTTGCTAGGATCTTGTACTTCGCCTCTAGTGAAAAATTATACCACGCAAGGCCCTGCTGTTCAGACAACGAATGTGACTGTAAGAAGTGAGGAACTGCTGCTTATGTCCTGATTTGGTTTGTATAGTTCTGTATTCAGATGGCAGTGGTGGCTTAGTGGTATAGGTGCTGGATCACTGATCCTAAGGTTGGGGGTTCAAGCCCCACTTACCACAGGTTGTCACTTCCCAGTGCAGCTAACTGGGCTATCAAAGGCCGGCCATGTCTCTCACTGTCTATCGTGTAAGGCATGTAGAAGAACCATTGCTGACTTTCGACAAAAGTAGGCTGCAAAGTCGTCAGTGTGTTTCTGCCCTGTGATGGCCTGGTGGGTGTACTCTTCCCTCGCCCGGAGTTGTCTAGGATGGGTGTCAGCCTTTCCGCGACCCTAATTAGGATTAAGCGGTTGCAGAAAATGAACAGTTCTGTCTGTAATTTACATGTTTTATTATTTATTTATTTATTTATTTATTTTTATCTTATTTTGCTGATAATTTGTTTTACTGATTTTATTATTTTCTATTTTTTGCAGAAGCTGAAAAATTTTGTTGGTGGGATTTATTTCTGTTGGTGGTATTACCTTTCTGTGGTACCCTGTATTCACTGGCAATTGTGTCTGCTCTTTTGACAATTAATTTCTTTTGACTTCTGCTGATTTTTGTGTGGGAAATTTGCTTCATTTTAATTTTTCATCCATCTATTGTCCAAATAAATTGTTGTGTATGAACCATGACTCTTGTTTATCCAGCTATGAATTTGTGTGCCATTCCCCTTAAATTGCTGTAAGGATAATTTCAGTCAATTTTATGTAACTACTTAACACTAATTAGGGTCGTCGGAGGCTGTCACCCATTCCAGCCGACACCGGACAAGGGCAGATCACACCCTGGACAGCTTGCCAGGAAATCGCAGGGTGGAAATACACTGACGACTTTCTAGCTACTCTTGTCAAAAGTCAGCATTGGTTCCTTTGCATGCCTCACACCACAGACAATGAGAGACATGGCCGGCCTTTGATTAGCCAGTTAGCGGCACTGGTGGGAACAGTGACAACATGTGGAGAGTGGGGCTTGAACCCCCAACCTTCGGATCAGTGTTCCAGCACCTTTACCAGTAGGGCACCACTGTCCATAAGGATAATTTCTTGGTTAAAAATTTTAAGCTGGCATTGCCACCGCCTGGGTTTATTACATCCTAGTGTCCCCATCATTTTGCATACATCATTCATTCATTCATTCATTTTCTGAATTGTTTAATCCTAATAAGGTTCACAGGGAGACTGAAGTCCATCTCAGAAAACTTTTGGATCATCTTGCTTTACTTTAAAATTTTGCTCAAAATCTTGTTGAAAATATATTTCTACACGGCAAAAATACTTTACTAGCAGGTGTAGTAGAGTATAGAATCCAACAGACCCAAAATTCTTGACATGTATTGGGCTGATTCTGTGTAATTGACTCACTAATTTAAAGGGGCATGTTCAAATTAATAGCAGTGTGGAGTTCACTTAGTGAGGTCACTCATTCTTTGAAAAGATGTGCCAATTATTGTCCTTATTCAAGGAAAGAAGTCCGCAAATGTTGTAGATGCTGGTTATAGAGCATTTCTCTCTCAAATTCTGAAGAAATTGGGTCATTCCAGACATTGTTTAGAAGAACGGTGTAAGTTGATTAAAAGGTTGATTAGAGAGGAGAAACGATATACAGAAGTGCCGGAAATGAGAGGCTGCTCAGATAAAATGATAGCTATTGGCCAGAAGTCTTCGCAAAGTCCCACTGTTGAAAAATAATGTGCAGAAGAGGTTACAATTTCCTAAAGAGCACATTGACTGGCCTAAAGAAAAACAACACAACATTCTGTACACTGATGGAAGTGAGATTGTTTGTTTTAGGTCTAGCAGCCAGAGACAGTTTGTCAGAAGAGCCCCACACACTGAATTCAAGCCACAGAACACTGGTCCTCACTGTGAAGAGAGTGAAGCCTGGTGGCACCAGCATCGTGATATGAGCATAGTTCTCATACTACGGTGTTGGGGCCCATTTATCACATCTCAGTGATCATAGATCCGTTTGGATACATTAGAACACTTGAAGAGGTCGTGCTGCCTTATACTGAAGACGAAATGTCATTGAAATGGGTTCCAACAAGACAATGAGCCCAAACACACCAGAAAACCGGCAACATGTTGGTTCCAGACCAACAAGATTAACACTATGGAGCGGGGGCCCGATCCCGGTTCTTAATCCAATAGAAGACTTGCGGGGTGACATAAAAAAATGCAGCTTCTGAGGCAAAACCAAGAAATGCAGGAGATCTGTGAAATGTAGCCCAATAATCCTGGGTTGGAACACCTCCTCACAGGTGCCAAAAGTTGGTTTATTCCACAACACAGATGTGCAGCAGTTCCCAGAATCAGTGTTTATATAAATAAATATTAATTCAGTGATTCCTGAAATTGTTGAGACTATATGTGTGCCTAATTTCACTTACATTTTATTTTTCAATTATTGATTGTTGGTTTCCCAGTTGTAGGCATGTGTAAATGTCTGCCTTTAAAATACCCAGTCAGAATCAGAATACTTCATCGATCTGACTTCAATGCTCTGGTTAATAAACAGCCAGTTCCATACTTAGGCTTTCATTGCAAATAAACACAGACTCTCAAAATAACTGAATAGTGCTGTTTTGTATTCAGATGAAAGGGGAGAAGATTTCCTCTCATTGGGAATTACATCAAATAAAATATGTGCAGAGAGAGAAGCATGGAAAGAATCTCCATATATATATATATATATATATATATATATATATATATATATATATATATATATATATATATATATATATTTAAAATGTTTTATATACTGCACTAATCTCACAAATGGAATTATAACCTCTGCATCCAACCTATCCAAAGTGAACATGTGCACATGAATAGTGAGCACACACTTGGAGAAGTGGGCTGCCACACATATTAGGGCTGCCCAAAGAGCAGTTGGGTGTTAGGTGCTTGCTCAAGAACATTTAAGCCATATAAGTGGATTAAGGGAAGATACAGCTCACTCCTCTCACTCTCACACATTATTTGGAAATCAAACTGGCAACCTTTTGTTCCCAAAGTCAGCAAAGACAATGAATGTGTTTTGACCAATATTTACTGATAATTATATTTAAAGTCATGGTTTTAAACATTGTGAAAATTTTATTAGACAAGCATTTGTAATGTTTTTAATAAGGATAAATTGTATGTATGTGTTATTTAATATTGAGTGATTTATTTGTTGCTAAACATAGTTTGGAGTTCTTGACTCATTCATGCACATTTATGAGATTTCTTTCTGAGTAACTTTGAAAGCCATCAACACATTGGCAGGGTAAAGCATTTGAGGATGGTATAGAAATCTACAAACTTTTTTTTTATTTTTTTTTCCCCCTCTGGCAACAATAATGGCTGATGGGAGTTGTCTTCAATGCATGCATGAGCTCAGTTAATATTTGATTACTCTAATTATCTCAATCCCTGCACAGGTTTATAGCTCCTTTGCATGACAGCATACTTCTTCGGGCAATCATGCAATGTCAGGCTTTGTGACAATACAAATCACATACCGTATTTTCTGGACTACAAGTCACACTTTTTTTTCATACTTTGGCTGAAAGTGCGACTTATACTCCAGAGCAACGTAGATGCGAAATGATTACATATAATTCTGTTCCATAATAATAAGACAGAATTGTGAGCCACTCCACCGAAAGTATGCTCTTGTGTCCAAAAATGAGAAATGAGGTTTTCTTTTTTTACACAGTCAGATAGAGGCCCAAAGCTGCAAAATGCAGCAAAAAGTTTGTCAATACCTTGAAAACTGACCGAGCTATTCCATTTCTTGTGTCAACATTCAACTAAAAATTCCAAAAGATGTTTTACAGAAAAAATGAGCATAAAGATTACACTTCTTCCAAGATCATTAGTACTTAGCAACCAAACCTTTTTTTTATGCATCTCAGCCATATTAACTTTTAGAAAACATGTCTAGGAAAAGTTTTATGAAGAGATGATAAGAGAAACCATCCTCATTTTAATGTGACAGGCACTTTTTTTTTTATCCCAGAAGTCACCGTAGCAAAAATGAACAAAAAAATGACTATTTTTTTTTTTTTTCCATTTCTGTTTATTCCAATAATATAGGGATGTCTCTTTCTGACCATTATATAAAGGTCCAAATGCCTTCAAATGATACTGATTAAAAAAATAAAATAAAATAAATTAATTAAAAAAATACTGGCAGGTTCAAATAATCACACTGAAATTAAGAAAACTATATATAAGAAAACTGGAGGTGGCAGAGATGAAAATGTTGAGGTTCTCTTTGGGAGTAACGAGGAT
>CM045729.1:89536549-89569049 GCA_024760905.1 Plotosus lineatus | reverse complement strand
ATCCGAAAAATTACTACCCTATTACCTGCCTGAATACTATTTACAAAATCTTTACAGAGTGTTTGACAAATCTTGTGTCATCTTATTGCTCCTCCAATTAAATTATTTACCCAGAGCAAAAGGGAGCCAGAAAGGGATGTTGGGGATGCAAGGATCAGTTATTGGTCCAGAAAATCATACTTGAAGAGTCTAAAACTTACCACCACAACCTCTCAATGTGCTGGATTGACTACAAAAAAGCATACGACTCTGTCCCTCATGAAATGGATTCCGAAGTCTTTGCAATGTGTTGGCCTACCTGAACGATTACTCCATTTACTCAAGTCTTTCATGAGTTGCTGGTCAACTCAGCTTGAGATGTACTCACAAGGTCAGGTTAAGACTTCAGAACCTATTTCAATTAAGGGAGGAATATTCCAGGGGGATTCTTTTAGTCATCTGCTTTTTTGTTTGTCGCTTAATCCCTTGAGTTTTTTACTCAATAAGGAGAAAGGTTATCATCCAGGACCTCCACAGCACAGATCCCCAACACCTCTTACTCATCGCCTTTACATGGATGACATCGAGTTGATTACCAAAGGAGATTCCAACTTGAAGAAACAAATTATCCTTGTTGAGTACTTTTCACAAAATATTGGTATGACTTTCAGACTTGATGAATGCAACATTCTTCATTTAAAACTGGAAAGGCACTTAATGATGGATCAGTGGAGTTACATGGAGGAGGAGTGATTGAGCATCTTGTGGAAGGCCAATCTTACACATATTTGGGGATGCAAGTTTGAGACAAGCTCCAGAATGCCCACATAAAAGACAAACTTCGGGCCAAGTACAAATCTCATCAAAAAAAAAAAGATCTGGAGTTCGGAGCTAAATGCTAGAAACAAGGTCAAAGCCACAAATACTTGCGCAGTGCCTGTCCTATCTTACTCTTTTGGTGTTATTGATTGGACAAAGGATGACATCATGGGTCTTGATCACCTTACAAGAAGGATCATGTCTGACAACTGAGCTCACCACCCTTGTTCCTCTATCAATTGTTTATATTTATCAATCAATTCCGGGGGACGAGTTTGATTAATGTGGAGGCACTTCATGATGGTATTTTATTGTGTACTTTTGTACATGTTTATTTATCTGATTATCCTCTTGTGAAGCATATCAAGAGTCATGATGAAAGCAAGGACTTCCATAGTTATCTTAAACGCGCCAAGGCTGCTGGACAGAATGTCAACATCAATGTTGATTTTGTCGATGGCGAAGTTCTGCTGGACGGTACATCTATGTGTGTCAACCAGGTGAAGTGTTCATAAAATCTGCTCAGTCGTCATTTCAAGGAAAAACTGTCTGAAAAACCACTACATTGTGTTTATGTGCAGTGTGTTGGGCAGGACAGTAATCCTTCAGACTCCTTTGCCTGGATGAAGTCAGCTGGTCTGAAAAGTGAAACTGAGGGCTTTCATTTTGCTGCTCAGGACCAGTCACTTCCAACACACAATCATCAACGTAATATTATATGGGAAAATGTAAATCCCAAATGTCGTTTGTGTAGTGAATTTAGTGAAACTGTCCAACACCTTGTCAGTGGTTGTCCTATTTTGGCACAAACGTCTTATCTGAAAAGACATGATGGCATGGCACGTTCCTTTTATTATCGTCTCCGTCATGTGTGTGGTCTTGACTCAGAGGTCCATCCATGGTACGACCCTGATCATGTCCAGGGTGTCATGGAATATACAGCCTGAGGAGAATTAAAGCTAACAAACCTGATCTTGTTCCTTTTGATAAATCCAATGGAATTATTAATATTATTGAATTTTCTGTCCCTTTTGACAGCAATGTGATTGACAAGATTCAGGAGAAGTATGCAAAATATGCAGACCTTGCCTTTGAAATGTCTTGCTTGTATCCAAAGTAGAAAGTCGTCCGACTCCCCATTGTTCTTGGCGCTCTCGGTTTGGTATCTCCTGATCTATTAAGACAGATCAAGAGTGTGCCTGGGTTTGCTACCGGGAGCACAGCCATTCTGACTGTCTGGGCAATGCAGAAGGCTGCAGTGTTGGGGAGTCTCCAAATTCTCCAGAAAGTTCTTGGTGGATTTGACTAAGCAGTCCTTCCTGGGAGAAGTCCCATTTGCTGTCTGGGCTGCGTGTGGAGAGGGTGAGGGCCCTGAGCTGATGATGAGCCTAACCAGCCTGACTGTGCCAGGATCACCGATCCCTCTCTGCTGCATATAAATCTTTACTGTAAATAATAAAAAGAAGAAGAAGAAGAAGAACAACAACAACAACAACAATAACAACAACAACAATAATAATAATAATAATAATAATAATAATAATAATAATAATAATAATAATAATAATAATAAGAGTGCGTGAAGGAGAAAAAAATGGTATACACATCATATGCAACCAATCAGCAGGAGGGAGAAACAAAGCTCTCAGCTATTGGCTGAATTTGAATCCCATGCCAGTAATGTCATCATGATGGACGGTTCTTCCCTGATCAAAGACCAAGAGGGCTTGAGCAGGTGCTGGCAAAAGCACTTCATTAACCTGCTTAACTGATGCTTATCAGTTGACGCAGACACACTGAACCAGATCCTCCAGAAGCCAATGCAAGTTCTGCTCGCAGAACACCCGACAATAGACAACATCAAAAAAGCGATCCATCAGACAAATTCGGGCAGAGCATCGGGAAAAGATGGCATTCTGGCTGAGATCTTCAAGGCAGCAGGCCCCAACGCCCTCAAAGCCTTTCATGATGCCTGAGTCTCTGGGAAGAGGAGGTGATGCTTGATGACTTCTGAGATACGCTGATTGTTTCCCTGTACAAGAACAAGGGAAGCAAATCTGACTCTAAGAACTACAAAGGAACCTCCCTCCTCTCTATTGCAGGGAAGATCTTTGCCAGAGTCATGCTCAGCAGAGTTATTACAGTATCAGAGCAGAACCTCCCAGAGGCACAGTGCGGCTTCAGCCCTGGCAAAAGTACTGTTGATATGAGCTTTGAAACAACTCCAAGAGAAGTGTATTGAATAAAACATGCCCCGTTCTCTGTCTTGGTAGATTTGATCAAGGCATTTGATATGGTCAATCGAGAGGCACTCTGGACAGTCTTAGAATTGTCTTAGTCAGTGACAGTCTTAGTCTTAGTCTTGTGAAAGTCTTCGTCTTAGCGTTGGATGTCACCAAAGTTTTTATTGATGTGGCTTTTCCACAACGGCATGACTGGCCAGGTCCTCTCCAGTGCGAATGTGATGGAAGCCTTCAGCAATCAGCAGTGGTGTGAAGCAGGACTGTGTCCTAGCTCCAGTCCTGTTTAATGTATTTTTCACCTGGATGCTGCCCCATGCAGTGCATGACCTGGAGAAAGGGTGATTTTGTGTTATGATTTCTTAAATGCTCTCCTGAAAACAGGGTGTGCAGGGGATTTTTTCCACTGAAACATGGCAAAGTGTAATTCTTTAAAAGGGAATAATCGCTTGTAAAAAAAAAAAAAAGAAAAGAAAAATTAATACATGCACATAAAATGCTTCTTCCATTTGCTGATCATTAGTATTCTTATTATTTTATATATTTTTATTTATTGGAAGAACAAAGCCCTGTTCATCAGGTTATTTACTGCTTACAGTTTTACGTGTAAATGGGAGGCGCCCCTGCATGGCGGATACGTTCACATTTTAGTTTTTATTAGGTTGTAAGGCATTACTTTATTTTTACCCTTTTTATTTTTTTTTTGTTTGTTTTGTATTTATTTTTATTCTTAATTGTGTGTGTGTGTGTGTGAGTGTGTGTGTGTGTGTGTGTGTGTGTGTGTGTGTGTGTGTGTGAAGCAAATGTCCCTCTGGGGTCTCCGTAGGGAAGAGGCGTGCATGGGCCGCCTTTTTTTATTTGGCAGATCGCAGCTCCATGCGAACATTTCATAATGTTTCCATTAAATACCTTTGCTACTTTTTGGATGGCTTCCTATTCAACCTGTGTTGTCTCGCCGCCAAGACAAATAGCCTGCAAACCCTCCTTTAAGAAGTTCTCTTTTCTGATGACTGTGCCCTTGTGACCCACACAGAAGTGTATCTTCGGATGACGCTTGACCACTTCTCTGAGGCCTCCAAACTCTTCGGCCTGACAATCAATCTTGGCAAGACGGAGGTGCTTCACCAACCTGCACCAAACACCCACCCTCCCACAGCTTTGTCATCGACAACACACCACTTGTCAATGTCGGACATTTCAAGTAAAATATTTTGTGGTCTCATGAAACCAAAGTTGAATTGTTTGGGAGGAACACACAACGTCATGTGTGGAGGAAAAATGGAACAACTCACAAACATCAACACCTCATCCCCACCGTGAAGCATGGTGGAGGGTGCATCATGGCTTGGGGCTGTTTTGCTTCCTTGGGGCCTGGACAACTTGCAATCATTAATAGAAAAATGAATTCAAATGTTTGGGTGGGGGGGTTGGTGGTTAATTATTAAAATATTAAATGTGATAATTCAGTTACTTATTCCTCCCCTTCTGTCATTGTTTGCATGCTATCCTCATTAAAATATGAAAACCTAAAATAATTTATGCTATGCACAGATAAAAAATAAACATTCATCGCACACCAAATAAAATATTTCAGGCCTTTTATTGTTTCAGTACTGATGATTTTGGCATACAGCTCATGAAAACCCAAAATTCCTATTTCAAAAAATTAGCATATTTCATTCGACCAATAAAAGAGTGCTTTTAATACAAAAAAAGTCAATCTTCAAATAATTATGTTCAGTTATGCACTCAATACTTGGTCGGGAATCCTTTTGCAGAAATGGCTGCTTCAAAGCGGGCGTGGCATGGAGGCAATCAGCCTGTGCCACTGCTGAGGTGTTATGGAGGCCCAGGATGCTTCGATAGTGGCCTTCAGCTCATCCGCAGTGTTAGATCTAGTGTTTCTCAACTTTCTCTTTGTAATATCCCACAGATTCTCTATGGGGTTCAGGTCAGGAGAGTTAAGATAAGATAAGATAAGATAAGATAAGATACAGCTTTATTAATCTCACAATGGAGAAATTCACTGTTACAGACTCTTGAGGTACCATCAGTAGGGGGTGCAAAAATAGATACAAATACAAACATACACACATATATTATATAAGTAAATAAATAAATAGATACATAAATAGTATAAATTAATAAACAATAAAAGAAAAGAAGGGAACGACTTTGTAGACTGGCCTATATTCAAGTGTATATGTATCTGAGGGCAGAGTAGATGGGCTGATATGGTTCACAGTCAGTGGGGTAGATATGGTTGATTAAAGTGCACGGGGTTTTTATTGCACATAACTGGTATTTAAACAAACAGTTACAAAGTGGCGTTGTACAGTCTGACAGTGGTGGGAATGAACGACCTGCGGTTGCGCTCCTTCCTGCACTGAGGATGTCTCAGTCATCCACTGAAGGAGCTACTCAGCTTCTCTACAGTCTAGTGCAGTGGGTGAGAGCTGTTGTCCATGATGGATGTGAGCTTTGCTACCATCCTCCTCTCACTCACCTTCTCCACAGAGTCCAGTGGGCAGCCTAGGACAGAGCTGGCCCTCCTGACCAGCTTGTTCAGTCTCTTTCTGTCCCGCTCTGTGCTGCCCGGGGCCCAGCAGATGGCAGTGTAGAGGATTGCAGAGGCTACCACAGAGTCATAAAAAGTCCTGAGCAGAGGTCTGCATACTCCGAAGGACCTAAGACTCCTCAGAAGGTGGAGGCGACTCTGGCCCTTCTTGTACAGGGCGTTGGTGTTGTGGGACCAGTCCAGTTTATTGTTAAGGTGAACGCCCAGGTATTTGAAACTGTCCACTGTCTCAATGTCCTGTCCCTGGACGTTCACTAGTGAGTGAGTGAGTGTGTGTGTGTGTGTTTGTGTGTGTGTGTGTGTGTGTGTGTGTGTGTGTGTGTGTGTGTGTGTGTGTGTGTGTGTTAGAGTGCTTCTTCTAAAGTTGACCACCATCTCCTTCGTCTTCCTAATGTTCAAGCACAGGTGGTTGCGCTCACACCAGTCCACGAAGTCAACAATGACCGACCGGTACTCCTGCTCGTTCCCCTCTGACACACGGCCCACGATGGCGGAGTCGTCCGAGAACTTCTGGAGGTGGCAGCTGTCTGCGCTATAGATGAAGTCCGAGGTATAAATGGTGGAGGCCAATTGAGCACAGTAATTCCATGGTGAGTAAACCATTTACCATTGGTTTTGGCACTGTGAGCAGGTGCCAGGCCATGCTGAAAAATGAAATCTTCATCTCCATAAAGCTTTTCAGCAGATGGAAGCATGAAGTTCTCCAATATCTCTTGATAGCTAGCTGCATTGACCCTGCCCTTGATAAAACACAGTGGACCAACACCAGCAGCTGACATGGCACCCCAGACCATCACTGGCTGTGGGTAATTGACACTGGACTTCAGGCATTTTGGCATTTCCTTCTCCCCAATCTTCCTACAGACTCTGGCAGCTTGATTTCCGAATGACATGCAAAATTTGCTTTCATCCGAAAAAAGTACTTTGGACCACTGAGCAACAGTCCAGTGCTGCTTCTCTGTAGCCCAGGTCAGGTGCTTCTGCCGCTGTTTCTGGTTCAAAAGTGGCTTGACCTGGGGAATGCGGCACCTGTAGCCCATTTCCTGGAAACACCTGTGCATGGTGGCTCTGGATGTTTCTACTCCAGACTCTGTCCACTGCTTCCACAGGTCCCCCAAGGTCTGGAATCAGCTCTTCTCCACAATCTTCCTCAGGGTCCGGTCACCTCTTCTAGTTGTGCAGTGTTTTCTGCCACACTTTTTCCTTCCCACAGATGTCCCACTGAGGTGCCTTGATACAGTACTCTGGGAACAGCCTATTTGCTCAGAGATTTCTTTCTGTGTCTTACCCTCTTGCTTGAGGGTGTCAATGATGGCCTTCTGGACACCAGTCTGGTCGGCTGTCTTACCCATGATTGCGGTTTTGAGTAATGAACCAGGCTGGGAGTTTTTAAAAGCCTCAGGAATCTTTTGCAGGTGCTTAGAGTTCATTCGTTGATTTAGATGATTAGGTTGATAGCTCTTTTAGAGTAGCTTTTCATGATTTGCAAATTTTTTGAGATAGGAATTTTGGGTTTTCATGAGCTGTATGCCAAAATCATCAGTATTAAAACAATAAAAAAAAACTGAAATATTTCAGTTGGTGTGCAATGAATCTAAAATATCTATGAAGGTTTTATTTTTATCAGTACATTACAGAAAATAATGAACTTGATCACAATACGCTAATTTTTTGAGAGGGACTCTCATATATATATTCCCCATATATATATATATATATATATATATATATATATATATATATATATATATATATATTCTTCTATAATCACCTGAAGAGAGAGGATGGTTTCATCACCCCTCGAAACAGATCTGTAGTGATAAATGGAGTTTCAATAGAAAGTCTTTGTCCTGTCCTTTTATTTTTGTGTATATATATATATATATATATATATATATATATATATATATATATATATATATATATATATATATATATATATATATATATATATATATATATATATATATGTACACCCAAGCCTATTGGCTCATCAGGCCGGTGCTTATCCCCAGTTTCCGTAGCATGAAGCGACCAGGAGTTCAAAAAACTTTTCCAGTTTTCTTCATGATAACCTGCATCATTTTATGTTCTTCGGGCTTCATCATTAGCATCATCTTCTTCTTGCTCTTAATCCGGGTTGGGTCATGGAGGCAGCAGCCTAAGCAATGAGGTACAGATGCCCCTCTGACCCACCACTTCCTCCAGCTCTTTCAAAAGGACACCGAGGCATTCTCAAACCAGTCGAGAGACATAATTCTTCTAGCATGTTCTCGGTCAACCCCGGGGTCTCGTCACAGTTGAACATGCCTGAAACACCACACCAGAAAGGTGTTTGTGGGGGCAGCCCTGCCAGATGCCCAAGCCATTGCAAATGTCTCCTCTCAACTCGGATAAGCAGTGGTTCGACTCTAAGTAACTCCCAGATGGCTGAGCTTCTCATCCTATCTCTAAGGGAGAGCCCCGCCACCCTGGGAAGGAAGCTCATTTCAGCCACTTGTTTTCCTGATCTTGTTCTTTCAGTCACTACCCAAAGCTCATGACATTCAGTGAGACTTGGAATTTTGATCAACTGATAAATTAAGCGCTTGGCTTTGTGTTTCAGCTACCCTTTCACCATGATGGTCCAGTACAAGCTCCACTTTACAGTAGAAGCTAAGAGATCCACTTATTGATTTCCTTCTCTATCCTTTTTTCACAGAGAATCAAATAGACCATATCTGCATTAACCAGAAGTTGAGACGTTATTGCCAGGATGTAAGAGTGAGATGAGGAGCAGATGTATCATCAGATCACCATCTTCTTATGATGGCAGTATGACTCAAGCTCAAGAAACTCACCACTAACAACAAGACAAGCCCAAGATACAACACCAACATACTCAAGAACCGCAACACACAAATGAAGTTCCAGCTTAACCTCTCAAACAGATTCTAACCGATTTCAAGATCTTCTAGAGGACGAGAGTAGAAGTGTAGAGACCCCGTGGGAACACACCAAGAACCTCTTGTATGACACCTGCCAAGAGATACTGGGATATAAGAAGACTCAACGTAAAGAATGGATCTCTGTCGATAAATTACAAAAAGTGGAAATCAGGAATAGGAAGAAAGATGTGGTGAACACAAGTAAAATCAGGGCAGCCAAGGAAAGACCACAGGAAGCATATACTGTTGAAGACAAATAAGTCAAAAAGAGCTGCAAGAGAGACTACAGAGCTCAGATTGGCAACCTTGCCAGTCAGGCAAAGGAAGCAGCAGGACAGGGAAATCTGAGAGGGCTGGAGATGGTGACAAAGAAGCTAGCAAACAAGTTCCAAAAAACAGACAATTCAGTCAAGGACAAAAATGGCAACCCACTCACAACAACATAGGAGCAGCTAAAGAGATGGGCAGAATATTACTGAGAACTTCCCCACAGACCAGCTCCAGAAGATCCACCAGACATATTTCCAGCCCAGAAAGATCTGCCAATTAACTGTGACCAGCCATCAAATGCAGAAATCAGGAGGGCTATCAAAGACCTGAAGAATGAAAAAGCAGCAGGACCAGACAATGTACCAGCAGAAGCCATAATAGCTGACATGGAGACCGCTACAACCATGCTGTATAGCCTCTTCAACAAGATCTGGGCGAAGGAAGAAGTATCGGCGGAGTGGAGAGAAAGACACCTCATCAAGCTACCCAAGAAAGGAGACCTTCAAGACTGTAATAACTACAGAGGAATCATGCTCCTGTCAGTCACAGGGAAAGTACTAAACAGAGTGCTCTTGGCAAGAATGAAGAAGTCAGTCGACAATAAACTCCACAACCAACAAGCAGGTTTCCACAAGAACAGATAATGTGAAGACCAAATTGCCAGCCTACGCACCATTGTGGAAAAGTCACTGGAGTGGGAATCCTCATTATATGTCAACTTCATTGACTAGGAAAAGGCTTTTGACAGCGTGGACAGGAATACCCTCTGAAAGCTGATGAGACACCATGGAATACCAGAGAAAATTGTCACCCTAGTCAAGTCTACATATGATCAGATGACTTGCAGAGTAAGACATGCTGGCTAACTCTCAGATCCATTTGATGTAGAGACAGGTGTGCACCAAGGATGTCTGTTGTCACCCTTCCTTTTTCTTCTGGTCATAGACTGGATCATGAAGACAACAACAACTAAGAGAAACAGTGGACCCCAACTAGATGATCTAGACTTTGCAGATGACCTAGCACTTCTTGCCAACAACTATCCGCAGATGCAAGACAAGAAAGACTGCCTTACAACAACATCGAGCAGTACAGGGCTGAAGGTCAATAAGAGCAAAACAGAGGTACTGAGAATAAACACCACTACCCATGCCCCAGTCACAATAGGAGACCAACCCATCAAAAAAGAAGAGGCATTTACCTACTTTGGAAGTGTGATTGACAAGCAGGGAGGCACTGACAGAGACGTCATGACGAGGATTGGCAAGGCTCAAGCAATCTTCATCATGCTAAAGAACCTCTGGAGCTCCAACCAAATCAGGATGGCCACAAAGATGCGCATATCCAACTCCAGTGTGAAATCCGCTCTGCTCTACAACTCTGAGACATGGAGAATAACGAAGACAACACAAAGTAAAGTGCAGACATTCAGAAACACATGTCTCAGAAGCATCTACAAGATCAGATGGCTGGAAAAGATCACAAATGAGGAGCTATGGCAAAGGGCAGGGTAAGAACCAGTGAAACACCAGATGTTAAAGAGAAAATGGAGCTGGATTGGGCATACCCTCAGGAAGCCAACATCCAGTATCATCCGCCAAGCACTGACCTGGAACCCACAGAGGAAGCAAAAGAGATGAAGGCCCAGAAACAGCTGTAGATGAGACACGGAAGCTGAAGCAAAGCTGACCGGAAAGAGCTGGAGGGAATTAGAGCAGATAGCCCTAAGCCATGTTAGATCGAGAGTTGTCGTCGATGGCCTATGCTTCTATGGGGGAAAAGGGCTTAAGTAAGTAAGTATTAGGGCATGTCTTAGGGAGACTTAAAAATTAAAGTTTGATATTTTATGTAGGCCAGGGGGAATTTTGGTGCCACTTTACATGAAAACATCACATGCAAAATTAAATTGTGATAGGTAAATATTTACTACTTGCTCAACAACCCCAAAGTTCTGTACAGTTACACTCATTACTGTGGCTACTTGTATTTTGGACAGCAGCTTCGAAATGGCTCATAATCCCATACATATATTATTATTTAAGCTACTCAACAGTCTGATGATGTAATCTTTGTTACAATACCAACTTTTAACCAACAAAAAAGGCTTAAAAGAATTATTCTGTGCACATGTTAAGCATCTGTCTAAGATGTTGTGTGTGTAAGTTTTCAACACAAAAAACTTTTTCCATCTCTAATATTACCCCTCTTCGTCCGCGATGTGTAGTACCATGAAACTCGCGGAAGAGGAAAGGGAGACAAGGTTTAGGCATACAGACGTGACCAGTGGCATCGAGCCATATATTATCTATCTGATTAGATGAGAGGAGTATCCGTATATATTTTTATAGTGCTCTTCTCAGTTCCCGGAACTGAGGATTACCATCACTTCTGAAAAAGGGGTTAAACCGTCCCTTCTGAAAAAGGGGTTAAACCATGCCTTCTGAAGAAGGGGTAAACAGACGCTCAGATACTGCTAACCAGGTAGTCAAACAAATCTTGTCTTACCTGATCAGGAGTATCACGTCGGGGTCACCAAATTGTAAGGACGACTCTGTCCCAACTGCCTCGTCTCTAAGCTCGTCTGTATCTCTGTGTGTCGATGTTAGAGTACTCCGGAAACAGACAATGCCAAACCACACGAGTGAACTCAGTCTGGTTTATTCATCAGCTGCTCAGTGTGCTTCACATGGCATAAAGCTTTTATACAGTGGAGGTGTGTGCGAAAAAGTGGTTACAGAGTCACATGTTTCTTTGTTCACAGCCTAAAAGTCGTACCGTAAATCACAGTGCATGATAAAAAAACCATAAATCACATTCCTGTGTCTTAGGGGCGACGTTTACTACTCTGTAAACATTTTCCTTAGGAAGAATGCCGCCTCGTCACAACAGCAATAAAAAAGTCCACGGTTATGAACACTGGAATGCTGGCAATAATACAATGGATAAGGATAAGCAAGAATGTGACCTTACAGTGATCTTACATACCGTTTTCTCAAAGTTCATCTATAATGAAGCCAAGGCTCAAAATGCTCCAACTTTCATCTGTTGTGCATTCTGATGATGGCTATGGTCCAACAAGACAGCACGTGTCAGTTTATAACACTCTGATATCTCCCCCAGACAAAGAGGAAAACTAGTTAAATAAAATCTAACTACTTCCTTAAGAGCTATCCGATCAACACGAAGCCTTGCATCCTTGACAAATGTAAGGATTTCAGAGAGTAACCGCTTGAATAACGGAGACATTTTATCAATGAGAATGCTATTTGTTACCGCTGTTGTGCGTCTGCAGCTCACATAGCTAAAAAACTGTCAGACAGCAATCACATACACTGAGTGTAACAGTGACAAGCATGTAATCGTTTTGTACCCAGACCTGCCCGCAGTGCCCAGGCAGAGGCACGTTGGAGCACATTCTGAGCTGCTGTCCAGTAGCCCTTGGGCAGGGGCGGTACACCTGGCGCCACAACCAGGTTCTGAAACCCATTGCGGAAGTCATCAGCATGGGAATCAGCAAAAGCAGCAGACGGTCCTGCCCCACCACTCAGTTGATCACCTTGGTGAAGGCGGGTGAGAAGTTGGGAAAAACCACAGGAGCCAGGAACCCATCGGGGCTACTGGCAACCGCAAAAGACTGGCAGCTGTCTGTTGACCTGGAGAAACAAATCAAGTTCCCCCAGTGTATTGTCTCAACCACCCTGAGGCCAGACATCCTCCTGGTGTCAAAGGAGACAAAGAGCATCATCTTGATGGAGCTCACCGTGCCATGGGAGGACCGACTGGATGAGGCCCATGAGAGAAAGAAGACCAAATATGAAGATCTGGTCGTAGGCTGCCGTAAGCAGGGCTGGAAGGCACAGTGTATGCCCATCGAGGTTGGCTGCAGAGGGTTCGCAGGCCAATCACTCTATAAAACCTTGAGTGCGCTGGGCATTCCGGGGATGGAGAGGAGACGAGCCATCAACAGGATCACTGAGGAAGCAGAGAAAGCCTCAAGATGGCTGTGGATTAGGAGAGGAGATCCATGGAAAGCAAAAGCCACCTGAACACAAGTCGGGTCTGATCAACCAAGGCTGGGTCGCCTGGGCGAGGGTGTCTGATGTTGAAAGACCAGAAACATCCGAAGACCTCAGGTTACATCACTGATGATGTGTTCAGGAGCATCCTAGAGATGTATCATAACAACCAAACAACAGGGGATATGCCTACAAATATCTTAACATCCGCTTCAACACTCTAGTGGAAAAATCCTGAGATGAAGGCACACCATTCTCATTGCTAATCTTGTCAAAGATGTTCACGATCGTGATTCGTGCACTCTGCAATAAATATTGTTTCCAATCCACTTGGATTTATTGTATCTGTCACAATTCAGGGCAGATTCCTCCTCTAACAGCTCTTATCCCAAGCTGAGAATTAAATTTTTCACTCTCTGATCATAAGAAAGCAGAGTGCAAAAAATGGAGAAAGTCACTTGAAAATCTGCAGGAGCTACATATTCCCAGATGCAAGAAAGCCTCTACTATGGAAGAGAAGGAAAAAGCAGGAAAATGTGTGATCAAAAGTGTCCAGCATGAAGTGTAAAGGAGATAAAATGCATCTTCGAGAAAAAAATACTGCCAACACACAGTAACATTAGAAACCTGAATCCAATCATTGACCAAGATTGACTTCTCCAAGTTGAGGGATGCAGATCCAGTACTCAACGGACTATATGTAAGTAAAGTAAAGTAAACACTCAAATCATTCCAGGCAACCATTGTTACGGGCATGTAAATAAAGGTATACATGTAAATATAAAAATAATGGATGTATAAATATTGAGTGTAATTGTATTCGGTTAGTGTGCAGTAAAGATAGAGACATGGAATGACTCAGCTGTTCAGGTCTGGAATTTTACATTAGGGGACCTAGTTGCGCATGTGCCCTGGTGGTGGGTCAGGTGATCTAGAAAATGCTAGAATGGAACTTTCTAGAACTTTGGGGAGATTATATATATATATATATATATATATATATATATATATATATATATATATATATATATATATATATATATATATATATATATATATATATATATATATATATATATATATATATATATATATATAGAGGACCTGTTGCCGACCAGCTGACACAGATCACCTAAGGAGTCTATCCGGCACACAGTTTATTCTAGAAAACTCATCTAAGGCTAATCTTCCAATGCGCTTCGTCCAAGTTTCATCGTTCAAGAGTCCAGCACCCCAGATCCATCTTCCGCGCTCATCCACAGCCAACCCTGGGATTTTTCATCATTTATTTCTTTCGACGCGCGGGATTCCAAGCCTTTCTCCGCCAGAGCATGCGTCACCTTTAAATTATACTGCAGCTGCTGACTATCTTTACTGTGGAGACCTTTGTTCATTTTGTGTTTGTTTAAGTTTAAACTGTAAATTATTATTTTGTCTTATTTTGTTCATACTATTAAATTGTATATATTGTATGTCGTGGTTTGCCGTGCTTTGCTGGTTTCACAAATTCCATCTTCTAAATTCCATACGTAACAACCATTGCCTTCCAATGCCAAATGGGACAGCATCAAATGTCTACTTGTTCATGTACATCATGTGAGGATGATCGTATATGTGGTAAATATTTACCTTAGCTTGAATGATAAGAACATGGGTGTAAATTAAGCTGAGAGCCTACATTTGTTGTCATTTCTGTATTGTTTGTATTATAGTTTTACACTCGATTAATGTCTCTCAGTAAACTCAAAGACAAAGCAACTTCTTTGGTCAGAGAATTATTTCTGAGTATGTTTGATCACTTAGTTTTCTGGATAAGTTTTTTCAAGCACAAAGGGTGAGGACAGTACAAAGCCTCAGTCTGCCACCAAAGGCCATCAAGTCTGCAATAAACTTGAAACTTGGGCTTATTATCATTCTCAGTCTTTTTTTTTTTTTTTATACTTTATCTTTCTTTATACTGTGCAATCTGTCATATAAGAAATATTTATTTATCCAGGAACCCATTTTCCCTAAACACTAAATTGAGCCACACAGTTCAAACCACAATTAGTTGTAATGAATTTAATGTTTGGACAAAACTGTATCCTATTGTCAATATCTTATGAGTAGGTTCTGTTATTTTACTTTGATTTTTATCCATTTTTGCATTATAATATTATTCTTTTATGTGATGTGAACGTACTCAAAGCCTTTGTGGGGAAAAACACCAAAAAGAAGAAAGGCAGAAAAGATAATAATGGAAAGGAAGTGGATGTGCTCTTCCTGTTGTGTTCCACAGGTAGGCACATATTATTTATGAAAAATATCGACTCTGGAAAAAAAAAAAAATGACGTGACACAACTTGTGGACTCTGACTCAACCTCAGGCTCAACGTGCTCCAAAACGGTCCCAGATTTGGTTAAATTACACCCCACTTCTCTCCAGCATAATAATAATATTAATTTGATTTATATGATAAACAATACTGCATGCATACTCTTTTTGTAAAAATTCTAAAGTTTGAAGGACTTTCCTCAGCTGTCAGTGTCACTGTAAGTGTTATCACAATATGCTAATAAACGCACTAGATGTACTTACACTATTGTAATGTTTGTTATGTGTATGTAATATGTTTAATTAGCTTATTTTTCTCAATATGCAGTTCTATTTCAGTGTTCGTCTTAGTGCCAAAGCTTAAAATATTACATTTTTATAAGTATATATATATTTTTTTTTTTACTGATGCTTACAATTTTTATTTAATGACTTAGTAGTTTTGCATTTTCTGAATGTCAATATTAAATATTAAATTAAATATTACATTTATTAAATACAAACATACATTACTTTATTATAGAAAAAATAATCAATAATTGATTCAGTATAATAGTACTAGATTGTAGATGTACTGCTTTATTTAATGTTATGTTTACTAATATCAATCTGTGTATGTGACAAGTTTATGGGTACATCAGTAGTTATATGTACAGCCAGTTAAGTGCAGACTTGAAAGGTTTGGCGTGGACCATGTATGCATGGTGTGGTGCTGTAATGCTATGCTTTTGTTATTTTTCAATAATGTTATATCTTGAATCTTTGTGTATGATATAATTAAAAGCTGTTAGTATTTCAAATTATTTTCTGTTTTTTTTTACATTTTAGATTTTTACTTTAGCCTCAGCATATAAAACTGCTGGTCTCAGACACATGGCAACAACTACATGTAAACTGCAGGCTAAAATTTATGTACAGTTTCTATGCAATATGTTTCATATTAAATGCTGTAAATGGTCACCAAATAGCGTCTACAGCACTGGATTTTTTTTTTTTTTTTTAATTTCCCTATGGGGGGCCCTCCCCTGTGCTCCGCGCACCTTGGGGCTGTGGCCCAAGGTGCTGCTAAGCACTGTCTAGACGGCTTCGCCATCTCATTAGGCTGCCAATGCAGCTTCATAGTATTCCCACTTATTATTATTTTTTTTACCGCCACAGTACTGCCTCCACCATTTCAACATTGACTCCCTGGATTAAAACAGGGGTCACTGGTGTTTTAGATCTTCTAAAATCCACAATCAGTTCCTTGATCTTTCTCAAATTCAGCTGCAGATTATTTTGCACACAACATGTGGCAAAGGGTTCCACAGCAGCCCAGTATTCCATCTCCCCACCTTAGTAATCAGAAACCTTCTCAGATTCATATAAATACTGTAAAACTATTCATATGGAACTTTATAAAACAGAACAGTAATGCCATCCTACAAAATAAATAAACAAACAAATAAAATAAAATAAAAGCTTCATAAGGCAAATCAATTTAAATTTCTTGTCTGTCAACAGATTTATCATTTGTCAGCTCAAGTTAGAATGCATTCACTTAATAAAACCAATACTGAGCTTGCAGATTTTATGCTATATAAGATTGCATATTTATGATTAGTGTTAAATCATGGGTGATTATAGGTGATATTAATTACTCTCTTGGACAAATCGTCTTTGCCTTTATCCCTCTTGTCATTACTTGGTGCATTCTCCTGTAAGGTGCCTATGCTTTATTATGAACCAAGGCCTGATTATCCATTTGTTGTGTAAGTCCCAGCTGAGAAATACGCTCAAGTCTGTTTTTAGCAATAGGCTTCTGACTGGAACTTTGCCTCACCACAATATACCATGGCGAGATTGTGACTCTTTATCTTGATGCCAAATGTCTTGTATCATTCCTGATCTGATGGTCCATGTTCTATTAAATGTGATGGCACTGGTGAAGATGGCAGTTGGCTGTTAGAGGTTGATCCAGCAGGATGAACAACATACAAAATGCTTTCTATAATCTCATTTCCTTTTCTAAATGTTATTTATTAATTAATTGATTTTTCCCTTTTTTGTTAAGGAAAAGGGTGCTGGCCATTCTCTCTCAACGATCCTTCCTTCCTCAGCTAAGCGTGGGAGTTCAGATTCAGTAATCCACCACCTTTCCTGAGGCTACTTGTAAAATGTGGCTTAATAGCCTTGAGTTTGCTTGTTAGTGATGTCCATTGTGGTGCTACAATGCCTATTGTTTTAAATAAAATGGTACATTCTGGCTGAACAGTTACCTGATGCAGGCGAAGGCAAAGCACACTCGAAACAGCCCACAATATAATCACAGGAAAAATGCATTCAATTTTACATACACAATTAGGGCTAATTTAAAACAGTCAATTAGCATAACATTCTTGCATCAAACTGCATCATTCTGGTGGTAAAATTAAGAAGGATCTTTGTTGTTTCACAAGAACACTTTGTAAACAACCTCAGGAAGTGCTGACACACAAAACTTTGCAAGCTCATGTGAACTCCGAAAAAGCAAAAACAAAACAAACAAACAAACAAAAGCATAAAAAAAGTTAAAAAAGAAAGGGGGGGGGGGACTATTACCCTAGTTTGCCAATCCAGAGGTTTGGTCCTGATGACCACTCGATGTTGCAGAGACGTGTCAAACAAGACAGTCCTACAACATCCAGATGCCTGAGATATTCAGGGTGTATCTCATCCATCCAAAGAGCACAACCACAGAAGAGCTTTTTGATTATCTCAGTGACATCAGCTACTGTGATGAGCAGACCCCCACCCAACCCCCGCAGGTTCTTTCTTTTTCCACGGAGGATGTGTTGGGGGGAATGAGGAGGTCCTTGGAGTATCCCCTCTAACTCCTGACAACATCCCCAATTGAGGTAAGCAGCTTCTCACTTGTACTGTAAACAGTAGTTGTGGAGAACTGAAGCCCCTTCCTGAGGCATTGGATGGTGGTCACAAACTTTTTGAGCCCAACTGACAATCGCTCTCCAGGCAATCACCGAACTCCTCCCATGCCTGAGTTTTTACATCGGCAACAGCTCGGGATTCAGCACGTTTGGCCTGCTGGTACCTATCTGCTGCCTCGGGGCTCCCACAGGCCAATAAGACCCGATAGGTCTCCTTTTTCATCTGGATGGCTCCCTTCAGCATGGGTGTCCACCACCAGGTTTGGGGGTTACCGCCACAACAGGCACCAATGAGCTTCCGGCCACAGCTATGGGCTGCTGCGGTAGCAATGGAGGCATGAAATATGGCCCATTCAGTTTCCATGTCACCTGCCTCCTTTTGGGAAGTGGTTGTAGCTCTCCCGAAGGTAGGAGTTAAAGACCCCTCTGACAGGAGACCCTAACTACACAGTTGGGCCAGTCAGATCTGGACCCCACCACCACCACCACCACCACCACCACCACCACCATCGGAGCCAGCTCACTGCCATTTGGTGATCGGCTGACAGCTCAGCTTCCCAGTTCACCCAAATGTCTCGAACATACACTGCAAGTCTGCTGACACAACTACAAAGTCGATCATCAAACTACGGCCTAGTGTGTCCTTGTGCCAAGTGCACTTGTGGACACCCTTGTGTTTGAACATGGTGTTTATGATGGACAAACTGTGATGAGCACAGAAGTCAAACAATGAAACACCACTTGGGTTCAGTACCTACCGTTCAGGTCACACTATACTTGCTCACATAGGCACTGAAGTCTCCCAGGACAACAAGTGAGTGTTCTGGGGTAACATTCTCCAACACACCCTCTAAAGACTCAAAGATGGTGCCTAAGCACAAACAACAGTCAAGACCCACCCCCCTACCAGAAGGTGGAGGAAAGCTATCCTTTCTTCCACTGGGGAGAAAACCAGCGTGTGGGTATGGAGACAGGGGCAAGAAGGATGCCCACAATGGCTCGACGCCTCTCCCCATGAACTACTCCAGAATGGAATAAGGTCCAACCCCTCTCGAGAAGGATGGTTCTTGAGCCCAAGCTATACAATGAGATTAGTCCAACTATGCCTAGTTGGTATCTCTCCACCTCACACCCCAACTCAGGGTCCTTCACTGCCCGAGAGGTGACATTACGTGTACCAAGAGTCAGTAGCTGCGGATTGATCCAACAGAACCCATGCCTTCGAGTGCCACCCAACTCACACTGCACCCGACCCCTATTGCCCCTTCCACAGGTTGTGGGTCCATGGGAAGGCAAACACATGTCTCCTTTTTGTGCTGGTCCCGACCAGGTTCCATGGTCACCACACACTCGCCTTCAAGCCCACCCCCAGGCCTTGTTCAGGGGGGACCCCAGTGACCCTTGTCAGGGCAAGTTTTTTTTTTCTTTTTTCTTTCCTTCTTAGATGTCTTTTGAACCACGCTTCATCTGAACCTTCACCTAGGACCTGTTTGCCTTGCGTGACACTACCAGGGGCTTAATTCCCTAGACATTATAGCTCCCAGTACGGTTAGGAGATGCAAACCATTCCACCACAATAAGGTGGAGATTTAAGGAAGGGAACTTTAAAAGTTAAACATAAAAGTTTAACTTTAAAAGTGAAACAGTACAAGCTCAGCTTTCCTTTAATAAATGTTGTGTTAAATAAAAATCTCCTTTGAAATTAAATCACACACAAAAATGTATTGATTTTAAAGCTGGAAAAAAGGCTTGTCTATTTTTTGATGAAACGTCATAATAGCCATTAGTCCTTGGAGTTGAGCATAGAAGGTGAGTGTGTACAAATATAGCTTTTTTCTCTTGGTGTGTGTTTATTTAAGACCTCACTATTAATATTTTATGCTTTTGTATTATTTAGTTGCCAAACTGATGTCTTGCCATTTGTTGCATAGCTATCGTCAATGATCATTTCCAGTCGGATAGAAAGCTCCTATAATTTTTCTTTCTTTCTTTTGGCTTTTTCCCCTTACTCGGGAGTAACCACAGCGAATCATCTAACTGGCACATTTGATTTGGCATAGGTTTTTACGTCGGATACCCTTCCTGTCACAACCCTTTTATCAAGGGACAGAAACACGCTGACGGCTTTGCAGCCTACTCTTTACTAAAGAAGCAATGGTTCTTTAACATGCCTCTCACCATAGACAGTGAGAGACATGACCCGCCTTTGATAATCCAGTTAGCCTCACTGGAGGGACAGTGACAACCCTGTGGGGACTCTGACCCCCAAACTTCGGATCAGCAATCCTGCACCCTATCCACTAGATCACCACTGCCCCAAAGCTTCTATAATATAAGCTGCATAAATAAGGCACTTAAGAATAACTGCCAGCCCAGGGTGATTCATTCATGACTTGTAAATAAGAAAACATGATTATAGTATTCGCCCATGCATAGTGGCTATCAATGAATAATAATAATAATAATAATAATAATAATAATAATAATAATAATAAGAAGAAGAAGAAGAAGAAGAAGAAGAAGAATATAGGCCTAAAAACTCTTTAAAACCCATTTCTATAAAATAACACAATTGATTTGTGACTATACTGTTTAAGGGTGGTGGTCGCTCGGTGGTAACTACTGAATTGCCAATCCCAAGGTTGGAGGTTCAAGCACAACTGATCACCAGTTGTCACTGCTTCCCCTAGTGCAGCTAACTGGGTTATCAAAGGCCAGACATGTCTCTCAATGTCTGTGGTGAGAATGAACCATTGCTGACTTTCATAAAGAGTATGCTACATAGCTGTCAATGTGTTTCTACCCTGTGGTGGCCTGGCGAGCTGTCCAGAGTGTACTCTACCTCTTAGCATCGGCTGACATGGTTGTCAGCCTCCCCGTAACCCTAATTAGATGAAGTGGTTCAGAAAATATATGAATGGCCATACTCTGTTCATATCCTCCTGAAAAAGCAGTGGTAGCAGAAAATTAATGAATAGGCATGTTTTATTTCTATTCTGTCTTTCTTTCCCAGCGGGGTGGGATGTTGGGAGACAGCCAATGAAAGAGCAAGGCGGGTTTGAATTTTTGAATGGCGCGTTTGACACGTTTGGCAAAAAGAGGGTGTTTTCGTAAAAAGAGGATGGAAATTTAGGAAAATGTTTTTCGTAACCTGGATTTTTCGTACACAGAGGTTTTCGTAAGTAGAGGGCCGACTGTATTGACTCAATTGGTCAGACAGAAATTTAACAATTTAACCTGTTTCAATTTTCACCATGTTTTGGATACAATATTTGGAAACCATAAGACTATGGAAGGGTTATGAACTAAGCACAGTTTAACATAGATTGAATGAGGAGTTGAAACAGGCTTTGGGTGGTCAGGAAGTGCTTCCAGATGACTGGACAACTACAGCTAATGTGAGACACAGCGTAAGGCGAAGGTAGCGGTGTCAAAGGCCAAACAGAGGGTGTATGATGACTTGTATGCTCGGTTGGAAAGTAAAGAGGGAGAAAATTATTTATACAGGTTGGCACAGAAATAGAGATGCAAAGGATGTGCAGCCACTTAGAGTAATTAAGGACAGAGAGGGAAATGTAGAGGGAAATGTACTGACTGATGACAAAAGTGTGCTGAGAAGATGGAAAGAGTACTATGAAGAGATGATGAATGAGGGAAAAGATAGAGAACAAATAGTAGAAGAGGTGACCATTGAAGCCCATGAAGTAGTATAGATTAGTAAAGGTGACGTGAGGAGGGCATTGACGAGGAAGAAGAGTTGTGGCAACTACAGAAGCATAAAGTCAATGAGCCGTAAGATGACATTATGGGAAAGAATAGTGGAAGTGAGATTAAATGCAGATGTTGCCATTTGGAACAACAGTTTGGTTTCATGCCAAGAAAGAGCACCACAAATGCAGTGTTTGCTTTGAGGATGTTAATAGAGGCGTACAGAGAAGGTCTAAGGGAGCTGCATTGTACCTTTGTTGATCTGGAGAAAGAATGTGATATGGTGCCTGGAGAGGAACTTTGGTATTGCATGAGGAAGTCTGGAGTGGCAGAGAAGTATGTTAGAGTGGTGCAGGACATGTATGAGAGATGTAAGACAGTGGTGCAGTGTGCTGTCGGCATGACAGAAGAGTTCAAGGTGGAGGTGGGACTGCATCAAGGGTCAGCTCTGATTCCTATCTTGTTTGCTATGGTGATGTACAGGCTGACAGACAAAATTAGACAAGAATCCCCATGGACTATGATGTTTACAGATGACATTGTGATCAGTAATTAGAGCAGAGAAGAAGTGAGGGGAAATCTATTGAGGTGGAGGTATGCCCTGGAAAGGAGAGGAATGAAGGTTAGCCTCAGTAAGAGAGAATACATGTGTGCGAAGGAAAAAGGCCCAAGAAAAATGGTGAGGTTAAAGGGAGTAGCAATAAAGAATATGGAGGATTTTAAGTACTTAGGCTCAACAATCCAGAGCAATGGAGAGTGTGGGAAAGAGGTGAAGTGTGTACAGGCGGGTCGGAATGGTTGGAGAAATGTGTCCAATGTGATGTGTTATTGGACTGTCTCAGCAAGAATGAAAGGTGAAGTGTACAAGACGGTGATGAGACCAGTGATGTTGTTTGGTTTGGAAACAGTAGTGCTGAGAAAAAGACAGGAGGCAAAAGCTGGAACTAGCAGAGATGAAAATGTTGATGTTGTCTTGGGAGTACCAAGGGTGGTTAGGATCAAGAATGAGTACATCAGAGGGAAAATACATGTAAGAGGTTTTAGAGACAAGGCTAGATTGAGATGGTTTGGGCCAGTACAGAGGAAGAATAGGGAATATATTGGTAGTAGGATGCTAAGGTTTGAAGTGCCAAGCAAAAGGCAAAAGAGAAGAAAATCCAGAGGACAGGGTGAGATGAAGACAGATGATTTGCTTTGGTGACCCCTGAAGGCAGCAGCCAAAAGGAAAAGAAGAAGACATATACATATCATACATAACCTTATGATTAATGTGTTGAAAATATTTTGTATTAAGCTTTATTAAGGTACTTAATTAATGAATAGTGGCAGTGGTGGCCCAGAGGTAAGGTGCTTGATTACCGACCCCAAGATTGTGGGTTCAAGCTCCACTGTCAACGGTTGTCACTGCTGTCACTTCCGTTCAATTAACTGGGTTATCAAAGGCCAACCATGTATGTCACTTTTTATGGTGTGAGGTTCATGTAAAAGAACCATTGCTGACTTTCGACAAGAGTAGGCTGCATATCCATCAATGTGTTTCTTCCATGCAATGGCTTGGTGATCTGTCCAGGGTGTACTCTGCCCTCGTCCAGAGTTGGTTGAGATGGGAACCAACCTTCCCGAGACCTTAATTAGGATTCAGCGATTCAGAAAATGAATGAATGAATGGATTAATTAATGAGTAGTTTATAACTCTTTCGACTGTCCAAATCACTGCGTTAACTCATGATAATCTTGAGAATATGGTATGCCTCTGCAAAGGAACTAAACTGAGAGGAGAAACAGAGTAAATAGAAGATTTGTTAAACAATGTTGCAAATCAGGGAACATATGGCCTCGGGGAGTGAAATAGTGTTGGCACATCAGATAGCCACCCCAAGGGAATCTCTGGAATCAACATATTATTACTTATAAAGGGCACCTCCAGGTTGATGGGAGATGTTGGTGTATAACCATATGGAGAATCTAGGAAAGAATAGTCAAGTGAGGAATGAGCCCAGAAGGGTGAATGCGGTGAAAAAGCAGGAGAAAGATAAGAGTTAGACCCATCACCAGCTGAGACATCTTCAGTCTGGGTACCTTGGTCAATGGTGAGAGTAGATGAGTGTGCAGAGTGAGGGTTACGGTACCAAAAGCAAACCTGACTGGCCTGGACAGGAGTATTAGATTGAGCTTGGGTGCCTTGCTTACAATGCATGACGTCACAAGCAATGTAATGCATGTTGTAAGGGTTTTCGAGGATAGGGCCTTCTGCCAGATGTTCTAAAAATGTAGCAAGTTCCATGCCCAGGACTGTCAGTTGATATTCTTGATAACGTTGAAGAACATTTGGTTTCCGGAAATGATTGGGGATGAATATATATATATATATATATATATATATATATATATATATATATATATATATATATATATATATATATATATATATATATATCTATATCTTTCCTTTCTGCTTTTTCCCCTTTCTCAGGAGTTGCCACAGCAAATCATCTGATTCTCAGATTTGATTTTGCATAGGTTTTTACTTCGGATGCCCTTCCGGTCACAACCCTTTAGCAAGGGACAGAAATACGCTGACGGCTTTGCAGCCTACTCTTTAAGAAAGTCAGCAATAGTTCTTTACATGTCTCTCATAATAGACAGTGAGGGACATGGCACGCCTTTGATAACCCAGTTAGCTGCACTGGGGGGACAGTGACAACCTTGTGGGGACTCAAACACCCAACCTTAGGATCAGTGATCCTGCGCCCTATTCACAATACCACCACTGACCGCACTAACCTTTAACCATGAGCGACATTACCTCCCCTGTTCTAACCTTTAACCATGTGCTATAATATTACCCCTTTGTACTAACCTTGAAACAAGTGATACATTAACTCATACCAGCCTTTAACCAGGTGCTATATTACCCCGTACTAACCTATAACCACATGCTATACTACCCAGTGGTCGACACTTGCTGCTGACCTCCAGGCCTGGCACTACATCATGCACCAGGCCATCTCCTCTTTTGAGGACAGTCGTAGGACCAACATGAAGGAGAAACACCGCAGGAGGAAGAACCGAGAAGCCTCAATAGTTATACCATACCAGACCAGACTTTGAACTACAGCTGGATTTGTCTGTCCCACATCGGCCTTGTCAGCCACCAGCGTGCCCGCAGTATACATAGACAGCCCCCTCTAGAAATATTCATTCGGGAAGCCAAGCCAAAGAAAAAACATATTACCCCCCTCTACTACCCTTTAAACATGTGCTACATTACCTCCCCTGTACTAACCGTTAACTATGTGCTATATTATATATCGGCGGACGAATCAAACCACGCAGTCGAACAGCGCCACGGTGGCAGCCACGAGAAGCTGACGCACGCTCACAGCGTCACAGTTCGTCACCCCCTTTCTTTGAGTGCGGAAGTGGTTTGTGTTTGATAGACATTTTGGACCATATTGAGTGTACTTTTGCTATTATGGGACCGAAAAAGACCCCACCACAGGCGGAGATCATTGAAAAACATGAACGAGGTGTGCGTTTGTGTGACTTAGCGTCCCAGTACCAGTACGCTAAGTCTACCATTGCTCCCATCCTTAAGAACAAGGAAGCTATTAAGGGTGCGTGTGTGGCTAAGGGTGTTTCCAAACAGTAGGCGTTTCCAAACACTCCTTCCAAACAGTAAGTCCCTCCCTCCCTCCTCCTCCCACTTCATTCCATCAAGCCGTCAACTACCATCACAAAGGTAAATAAAATGACTTTATTATACAGTACAGTTTATTTCTTTAATTACAATACAATAGCACATTTATTATACATAAAATAAGGTATATTTTTGTGTAGTTTTAAGGCTTATTTAGTAGAAAATTATGTTTTATGGGGACCTGGGAACGGATTATTCTCATTTTAATGGTTTCTTATGGGAAATAAATGTTCGGAAGACGAACTTTTCGCCTTACACACACTTTCTGGGAACCAATTATGTTCGTGAGCAGAGGTATCACTGTATATATATATATATATATATATATATATATATATATATATATATATATATATATATATATATATATATATATATATATATAGGACAAAGACTTTCTACTGAAACTTCATTTTCACTATGGATCTGTTTCGAGGGGTGGTATTTTTACTTATATTTGCTCTATGAAAAAGTATTGAGCACTCTCTTACAGAAGGATCTACTTCGGAAAATTATATATATATATATATATATACACACACACACACACACACACAGTGGTATGAAAAAGCATCTGAACCGTTTGGAATTTCTCACATTTCTGCATAAAATCACCATCAAATGTGATCTGATCTTTGGCAAAATCACACAGATGAAAAAAACAGTGTCTGCTTTAACTAAAACAACCCAAACATGTATAGGTTTTCATATTTTAATGAGGATAGCATGCAAACAGTGACAGAAGGGGGAGGAATAAGTAACTGAACCCTCTGCCTAAGGAGACTTAAAGAGCAATTGAAACCAATTTTGACCAAACAATTGAAGTCAGGTGTGTGCCCAATCACTGATGAGTGGCTTAAAGCTGCCCTGCCCACTTTAAAACACACACCTGGTAAGAATTGTCTTGATGAGAAGCATTGTCTGATGTGCACCATGGCTCGCTCAAAAGAGCTGTCTGAAGACCTGCGATCAAGAATTGTTGATTTGTATAAGGCTGGGAAAGGATACAAAACCATCTCTAAACGTCCGGATGTTCATCAATCGACAGTCAGAGAAGTTGTCTACAAATGGAGAGAGTTTGGCACTGTTGTTTTTTTCCCAAAGAGTGGCCGTCCACCAAAGATGATGCCAAGAGTTCAGCGCAGAATACTCAGAGAGGTAAAAAAAAAAAAAAAAAAACCCTAGAGTGTCTGCTTACAGGACTTACAGAAATCACTGGCTCAGTCCAGTATCTCTGTGCACACATCAACTATATGTAAAACAATGGCCAAGAATGGTGTTCATGGGAGGACTCCAAGAAGGAAACCACTGCTGTCTAAAAAAAACATTGTTGCTCATTTAATGTTCGCAAAAAGGCACTTGGACACTCCACAGAAGTTTTGCCAAAATATTTTGTGGACTGATGAAACCAAAGTTGAATTGTTTGGGAGGAACACACAACGTCATGTGTGGAGGAAAAATGGAACAGCTCACCAACATCAACACCTCATCCCCACCGTGAAGCATGGTGGAGTGTGCATCATGGTTTGGGGCTGTATTGCTGCTTCGGGGCCTGGACAACTTGCAATCATTAATGGAAAAATGAATTCAAAAGTTTATCAGGATGTTTTGCAGGAAAACCTGAGGCCGCCTGTCAGCTAGTTTAAGCTAAAAAGAGGATTTATGCTGCAACAAGACAATGATCCAAAACACAAAAGTAAATCAACTTCAGAATGGTTTCAGAAGAACAAAATACACGTTCTGGAGTGGCCAAGTCAAAGTCCAGACTTGAACCCCATTGAGATGCTGTGGCATGACCTCAAGACAACGATTCATGCCAGACATCCCAGGAATTTGACTGAACTACATCAATTTTTGTAGAGAAGAATGGGCCAAGATTAGTACTGTTTGGGTGTTTTTAGTTAAAGCAGACACTGTTTTTTCATCTGTGTGATTTCGACAAAGATCAGTTCATATTTGATGGTGATTTTATGCCGAAATGTGAGAAATTCCAAGAGGTTCAGATACTTTTTCATACCACTGTGTGTGAATATATATATATAAAATATATAAAATCTGAAAGTCTTGTAATATTTCACATAACAGTCAAATTAAAAAGATATTCGATAAAAACTGAACCCGATATTATAAAACCATGATTTTAAAAGTGAAACTGATTGTACGGCTACTCAAATCTCGCAAACGCTGTCAGTATTATTTTAGAACACACACACACACACACACACACACACACACACACACACACACACACACACACACACACACACACACACATTTGAACATTGATTTAAAAAAGAGAGATGCAGACCATACATAATGGAATCGAAATCATCATCATATTAACTTTTAACAACAAAACACTATGTTTAAAGATAGAAGTTCAGGAATCAAAATTCCGTGGAATACCCCTCACATTTTTATTACAGCCTTCATGCATTTTGGCATGCTCTTCAACAGTCTTTTATGTTACCCTTGGGCAACTTTATGCAGCTCCTGCTGCTCTGAAATTTAATCATCTCGGCTTTGTTTAAGGGCTTATGACGCTCCATCTTTCTCTTGGTCACATTCCAGGGATTTTTTCTGGAGCTCAGGTCTGGAAATTGAGCTGGCATTGAGGGTTTTGATCCTTCATCGACACCTTAAGTTAGGAACACTGTCAGAGCTGAAACTTTTTTGTTGTTTTTTTCGACATCACTGTACATGGCTTGATTCATCCATCCTTTACAAAGAAAAAAATAATGCATTTCACCAATCCTTCATCAAAATTCACAGTTGCTGTCAGACACTATGGATTGGAAGTCTCTACAGGTCTCTGTCTGACCATGAGATTACCATACAATGGGAATATCTTAAACATGGACTTATCAGAGAATGTTTGATTCTGATGTTTTTAGCAGACTTTAACCTGGCTTTTCATTGATAGTCATTGATGAAGGGCTTGTTTTGAGTTGTGCATAACTTCAATCCTGTAAAGAGGAAGCTGGTGTAAATTGTCCTTGGAGGGCATTTAATCCCAGCTGCAATTTGCCATTTATTGTCGGTCACTTGATGCCATCAGATTCTATAGTTATTGAGTGATATTTAAATGATGAAAAATATCATGCATGGTTACCCACCATCAAAAAGAGCTGAAGTGGTTTACATGCAGAAAAGTGCCTGGATTAACTGCAAAACAACTGCAAAACAAGTGCAAATAGCCACAGATTGCAAAACAAGATTTTTCGGATAATTCACAGAATGTTCACGGAAAGCACAGAACACTCGAGGAATGATTACGACACTACTCCATTTTAGAAGGAAGACCTTCGGAATGATTCCGGAAACACGCAGAATGAAAGCAGAAAGTTTACAATCAACACGGAAGGACTGAGAAATACCCGGCATAACCATGTTTCAACACGGAAAAATCTGAAAAAATCAAAGGATTTGCTTCTGATTCCGTGTATAAATTTGCAGATTCGACCAGGGAAGCTCATTCTTTCATTGAACTACCATATTATACACTGGTTTCTGTTTATGTTGATATAATTGTGAGGCGCTCCACCGAATGTAGACACTTGGTGCAAGGACTCTCGAGAAAATGGTCAAAAAAGTAAAAATGATTTTTGCATAAACTATTAAAACAAGTATTCAACTATCACTTGCTCAAGTGAAATCTACTAAAACTCCATTTTGGATTCTGCTCCATTTTGGATACTGTTGTGATATTAAAATGCAGTTTCAGTGAATAAAATAAAGGATATAAAGATGATATGCATGAAAACAATGCAGGCTAGTTGCTAAGGAAGATCTGAAACGAGCACACTGATTGGGCAGCTCGGGCTCGCACATGCTCAGTGCCCATCACACGTTAACTTCCAGTTTACTTCCTGACTTTAGTATACCGCATGTGGAACTTATCTCCGACTTTCTCTTGCAATAACAGTAAGTAAGTTTATTTATAAGATTGTGAATACAGACACTCTCAGACTTACATTTTTTAATTGGTTCCGGACAGCCGAATGTAAGTTGAAAGTGAACGTAAGTTGTTACAGTGACGTGTGACATGTGACGTATGACGCTCATACTGGACTATACATCCATAAATACCATTACCGTATCTCATAAAACACCCCTAAATCAATTATTATAAAGATAACATTGTAAAATAATACCAAATATATCAATTAATATCAACATTAACTTCAAATAAATTAAACTCAAGAAAAATAATTTCAAATTGATAAATTTTAATCAACTTCATTCATCAAATATCAAATACAGTACCAAATATAACCTTTAACATTCTCTATGATGCGATCTTTCTGCTTGTAAATGGTTCCGATGGTCGATGGATGGTCACATGATATGAAGCTGAGCCAACTCACGTTACATGAAGCTTAAAACAGCCAATCAGCGCTTACAATATGTGAGGCGCTTAATGCCGAAAGTAGTGCACTTGCTGAAAGTAGTTTACTTGCTTGAAACAAAGCGCGGATTATGCAGACTTACAGTCTTTTAAGTGCACAAGGGTGCCGTTGAACTTGTTTAGTTGTCAGCCTGCACTGATGTGAATCACTGGTGCGAATCAGCAGAGCAGAGAGTTCTCTTTCTTGGGTTTTCATTCATTTTACATCTCTCTTTGCTTAACTGAGTATGGATAGTAGATTGTGTCGATCCGAGCAGATTGTTAATTTATCTCTGTGTATGAGACTTGCACCCATGCTTGTAGGCTTACGCTTCTGACCAAACATATTTGCTTAGGCTTACAAAAGTCTGCAAAACAATGTAAACACAGATCACAGAGATGATGTCTTAACACAAGAGTAACATGTTATATAACTGATAATACTTCCCCCTAGTGGGCATTTTTGAAAACTACAGTGCTGTCTGTTGAGTGGAAAATATGATACTCAGTTTGTGTCCTTTTATATACTAGTATAAAATTTTAAATATATACTATAGTGGCATATTCAGTCTCATTTGTAAACAATGGACGCAGTGTCATTACGTCATTACGTCATTACGTCAGCGCAGTACGTCTAAACTCAAAATTTGACTTTATGAAAAAAAAAAAAAAAGAAATGTAAAAGTGAAAAAAAAAAAAACGTAAAACGGATGAACGTAAGTTGGGGAGCGTCTGTACACATCATTTCTGGAAAAGGAGAGTGAAATGTCATCTGTGATGTCTAGGTGCATTAGTCTTCTCTTCCTTTCGGCTTTTCCCTTCAGGGGTCGCCACAGCGTCTCCTCCATCTCACCCTATCCTTTGCATCTTCTTCTCTTACACTAACAACCTTCATGTCCTCCTTCACCACATCCATGAATTGTCTCTTTGGTCTTCCTCTAGGCCAGGGGTTGGCAACCTTTGCCATTCAAAGAGCCATTTGGACCCGTTTTCCACATTAAAGAAAACACTGGGAGCCACAAATGCTTTTTTGACATTTTAAATCAAATCACACTGCATATAATGTTTTTCCCCTTTTTCCTTCATGTTAATATAAAATAACAATATGTTACATTGATTTAAACGACTGCAGAGACCATTAAATTACAATTCTGCTTGCAACAAAAACATTTACATTAAAAAAAATTGCCAGCCTCCCATGACCGAATTAGAATTAAGCGGTTCAGAAAATGAATGAATGTGTTCGAATGCTTCTTGTGTTTTTATAAAGAAAAAGAATATCCATCCCTCGAAGCGCGGGACGGGCTGCAGCCAGATGTGTAACGGGTTGGGTTGCCAACCTCACCAATCACGCCCTTCGTGGGATCTTCTTTTCTTTATTCGTTATATTAATGTTGTTTTGTCATAGTTTTAATTTACAAAAATGATAACACAGAAAAGTATTTGAAGACTTATTTTAAGAAGGAGCCTGCTCAACATTCTTTTAAATAATATTAATGCTTAATGCTGCACTGACCGACCCATTCTCAGAGTGGATACTGAACCACACCCAGTCTTTTATTTTGTCACTATGAGGACAGTTATTTAATCTGGAGATTGCTGTGTATAAACAAATCTCATCCACATCTCCTTCCTTCAGCTGTGATTTCCGTTCCTGAATTACAAACCCCGGTGGCAGAAAAAAATCTCTCTCTCACCGCGCTGCTGCTTGCCATGAGCTCTTTTAGGGCTCTTTTATATTTATTTGGTGTGGGCGGGGTGATTTTGTGTGTGTTCTTGTGTTCTTGTGGACACACACAAAATCACCCCGCCCACACCAAATAAATATCCGCCCACATCTGTGACTCTTAATGTTCATCTATGTAATTTTCAACCCGAAAAGAGCATTGGAAGGGTACCCAGATCATTCAGGTGGAAAAAAAACCTAGATTGGACATTACTGTTTCAATTCTGAAGTGGGGCCATCTTGGTGGGATCACATTACTGTTTAAGACTTAAAGCAAGGTGGCTCACGAAGATGGCTCCAATTCAGAATTGAAATAGTAATGTCCACTCTATTTTTTTTTTTTTCTTTTCTTTTGATGATCAGTGATTGGTGGGAACTGGTGGAAGGTGTGGCTATTGACTGGCTGAAGTGAAAACCTGCACCCACACCGGCCCTTTGCTGTGTGAGTAACTCAGCACTTTGTGGTGCACCAGTCAGCCACCGTAAAGCACAACTTTATTTTGAAAAGCCATGGAGCCGCACCAGAAAGGTGAAAGAGCCGCACACGGCTCCGGAGCCGCGGGTTGCCGACCCCTGCTCTAGGCCTTTTGCCTGGTAGTTCCAGCCTCAGCATCCTATTACCAATATGCTCACTATCCCTCCTCTGTACATGTCCAAACCATCTCAATCTAGCCTCTCTGACTTTGTCTCCAAAACGTCTTACATGTGCTGTCCCTCTGATGTGCTCATTCCTCATCCTATCCATCTTCCAAAGAGAACCTCAACATTTTCATCTCTGCTACCTCCAGCTCTGCCTCCTGTCTTTTCCCCAGGGCCACTGTTTCTAACCCATACAACATCGTTGGCCTCAACACCGTCTTGTACACTTTTCCTTTCATTCTTGCCGATACCCTCCTATCACACACCACACCGGACACTTTTCTCCAACCA
>CM045729.1:89491549-89531549 GCA_024760905.1 Plotosus lineatus | reverse complement strand
GCAGCTTAGGGGCAGTGAGGTCCACACATCTTTCTCCCCAACTATTTCCTCCAGCTCTTTTTGGGGGACACCTGGTCATCCCCATTCCAGCCAACTGACATAATCCCTCCAGCATGTTCTGGGCTGACCCTGGGATCTCTTCCCAGCTGGACATGCCTGAAAGCAATCAGTCAGTCTACCGTTCAAGAATGTGGACTGGGTGAGGAAATCGGAGTGCCCGGAGGAGACCCACACAAAAGCATGAAGAACATGCAAACTGCACGCAGAAACAATAAAGCTGGGAATTGAACCCAGACCCTCTCAATGTGAGGCATATATGCTAACCACTACATCAAAGTACTGTCCAGCTGGAGATCATCCAAGCCCAATTTGGATGAGGGCATTGTGCACCCCGAGGCTTGCCAGACCATCCCATGGTTAGCACTCACGTACACACAACGGTCCCCACTCAGGTTTACATCTAGGGGAATGGGGATATCAAAGGAATACCATATTAGCCTAACAAGCATGTGTTTATACCAGGGGTGGTCAAGCAGTCAGAGACCAAGAGCCGCATTTGATTTTACTGTGTCCCGCAAAGAGCCACATCATACGCATGGGCACACATGAACATCACTCATCCTTTTCTCTCTCTCTCTCACACACACACACACACACACACACACACACACACACACACACACACACACACACACACGCACGCACGCACACATACGCACACACACACACACACACACGCACACACACACACGCACGCACGCACGCACACATACGCACACACACACACACACACACACACACACACACACACACACACACACACACACACACCTCTGCTCAGACAGATTTATTGTAAATTTACTAACCAACATGATAAAATACATCTTTGAAGGTCAGAGTGCAACTGTGATTCAATAGTCGTGTTAATGTCCAATATTCTGTGTTCAACAGTGTAAAGAGGCAGTTAGATGTCTGACATCACACGTTTTAGTTTGTTATTTTCAGGAGAGGGGATTTCAACACTGTCGCTGAGGGGTTTTATAACAAACTCTCCTTCATTGTATGGCGTTTTGGCCTGTGTAATGCTTCACGCCAGTTGGTATGATGCAAGCGTTACGGTCTCTGAGCACTTCGTAAATGTTCAGAAAAACTGCATGTGCTTTTCTTCCTGACTTTTTAAAGTGAACAACTTATGCTTGCAAAGTTGAGTCCCTTTAGGAAATTCTTGGTCAAAGTTAGCATGCAGTGAGCTGAAGTGGCGCTGCAGATTTGAAGTTTTGGAATGTGCCAATGACGCCTAACATATAAGGCAGAATGGCTTTCCATTACATTCAAGAACAACAACAAAAAAAAGAGTATCTGCATAGCCGTCAGCGTGTTTCCGCCCTGCGATGGCCAGGCAAGCTATCCAGGGTGTACTATGCCCTCATCCGGAGTTGACTGGGATGGGTGCAAGCCTCCCAGCGACCCTATTTAGGATTAAGTGGTTACAGAAAATGAACAGGATGTGCTACAGACTATTGCAGATACCTAATTAAAAATAATTGTACTTTAGGACCCCCTTATACAGAGGTGCTGGTATTCAAAGCCTTAGATACCATCAGAAAAAATAAAAGGCAGCACACCTAGGTGTTTTTACCATCTTAAAGCAGCTGGAGTTTGTAAGGGCTAAGAATAGGAAACAAAACAATGCATACCTTTTAAGTTTGTGTGCCAGCATGAGGGAATGGAGAAGTATAAGAAATAAGCATGGGGGATACAAAAACAGAACGAATGATGAGAAGGGAAAAAAGGTGGCAAAGTGATTTCATGCTTTACTAAGCAGGTACAGAACCTGGAAGTGTGTTTGGCATTAGCCATTGCTTCCAATCCTTCAGAGTATCCTTGTCACCTCAAATAAAGGTCAGAAGAGGTATGCAGCATAGTAACACAAGTCCATGTGTTTAAATGGTACAAAAACAAGTATGATTTAAAATTCATTACGAAAAAGAAACTTACTTGCCAATAATGTGTGGATAAAACTGTTTGCCATTCACAAAATGTGGCTTCCCATCCATCACTATCATAATTATTTGTCTTGTATGCTGTACGTTCTTATTCATTTGCAATCATGTAATCATGTTTACTATGCTGTTTGAATTGCCATTCATTTCAAGATAAAAAAAAAAAAAAAAAAAAAAAAAAATATATATATATATATATATATATATATATATATATATATATATATATATATATATATATATATATATATATATATATATATATATATATATATATATATATATATATGCTGCTTCTTTATTTTGCATTAAAACCTATAAAAATATGTCAGTAGTGGCTTAGGGGCTAAAGGAGATAGGTTACTGCTCCAACGGTCGGCAGTTCGATCCACACTATCACCACTGTTGGGCCCTTGAGTAAAGCTCCAAACCCCCAATTGCACAACTGTATGAAAATAAAAACTGTGAAGTTGCTCTGAATAAGAGCATTTTCCAAAATGCTGTAAAAAAAGGAGCGAGTACCTTCTGGCATGCCAGACATACCCTGAAATTTTGAATAGAAAATAACATTGAGTCTGCAGTGAATAAACTCCCTTGCTTGTTGTCTCTTTGGTTGCCTAAAGGCCTCATTATGAGTTTATCCATCCATGAGACGGACACCTCAATCTCGTAAAGATTGGGGGTAGGCCAAAGCTTATCTCATCCAACCCTTGGGTGAAGGTGGAGTACACCTTGAAAAGCTCATCAGTCCATTGCAGGGCCAACACACACACACACACACACACACACACACACACACACACACACACACACACACACACACACACACACACACACACACACACACACACACACACACACTAATTTACACTTATACCTTGCAGCAATTTGCTGCACCCAATTAGGTCAATGTGCATGTCTTTGGAGTGTGGGATAAAAACAGACTACCCAGAGGAAACCACACAAGTTCAGGAGAAAATTCAAATTCCACAAGTAATTACTTTCCTACTTTTCCACCACATAATCACTGATTATAGGTCATTTATTCAAATACAGGAATCCATTACTTTCCAAGGTTAATTGGGGACCCCTCCCCAGGTTAATTGGGACCCCCCCCGAGGTTAATTGGGACCCCCCCCCCCATGATCAATGAATTCCACGAAGTAAGATCAACCTTACCCTGACTGATGTATACGTCCATATATACTAGTATATGTGTATATGATATCAATAAAGCAATATTGAACACTATAAATGCTTATAATAACAATTAAACATTCAAAAATAAAATAAAAATACACACATACTGTCCAGCTAACTGGGTTATCAAAGGCCGGCCATGTCTCTCACTGTCTATGGTGAGAGGCATGTAAAATAACCATTGCTGACTTCCATAAAGAGTATTCTACAAAGCCATCAGCGTGTTTCTGTCCTTTGCTAAAGGGTTATGTCAAGAAGTTCATCCGACGTAAAAACTTATGCCAAATCAAATGTGCGAATCATTTGCTGTAACGACCCCTGATATAGAGAAAAAGCTGAAAGGAAATCTCTATGAGGCTTTGGTCATTTAAAATTTATTTAAAACTTTCTGCATAAGTAGTCACAAAATTGCGAACCAGATTTCCTGAAAAGTTGTAATCATCTATTTGTTAATTCACCTAAAGCCTTATTTAAGTGACAAAAGTAAAAACAAAACAAAACAAAAAATAAAATAAAATAAATAAATAAACAAAAAAAATGCTTGTTACTATTTATACAGAGCAACATTGTTGTATGCTTTACAATGATCTAGCAAGCAGTTAATTTCACCTTCTCCCAGAGCAGACTGAAAAAGGCTCTAGCCACTCTCACTTGAGGCAAAACGTCAGTTCTTTAATGTTTTTATTAATTAATTAATTTATTTATTTATTCACTCATTCATTTATTTATGTATTAAGTATCTGGTATAATCTCTTCTCCTCTTTATAATACACTGCAAATTTGAAATATGAGAATGAGCTTGACTGGGAGCAACAAAAGCACAGTCAAATCATATCAAGATCCCTTTGAGTCAATGGCACCTCTACACACAGACAGCTCACCCATGCTGTTGACAGTGATGTGCCCCATACCAGCACAAATGCTGGCTTTGCACCTTATGCAGATATCAATCTGGCAGTGCGTAAGATAGTTGTTGGAGCACAGCATCCCAGCATCTCACACTCACAGTATTCTACCACTATACTCAGTGACTAGATACCGTCAGAGTAACATCTCCTTTACAGTACAATTTTACATTAATTTACTGTATATTGATACCATGGCCCCCATAGGAAGTCTTATTCATCAGATTGCAATTCTACCAAGAAAGCAAAGGTGGTACTGTCGTTGGATAAGAAGATGAAAGTGATAAAGCAGTATTTGAATTACTTGACTTATGCCGGGTGCCAGTCCTCTTCTGCCATCCACACCACCATGGCTGCCCAAAAGCTCCTGTCCGGCATAGCCTTTCCCATACCATCAACCTATAGACCAGTGTCTCTTTGCAGTATGTCTAGGTATGTGAGGGGTGGTCTTCCAAACCTCCTTTTCCCATGTGTTGGAGACCATGGCACTAAGTTGGAGACTACTTCCTTGCTGTTTCTGAGAGCATGTCTGGTGAACCTTAGACAACTGGCTGGTATTTTGTCTGGCAGTTTTTGAAGACCAGCATAAAGCTCATTGTTTGTACAATGTTGTTCCCAATTTATGTTGCAGTCGCATCTTAACATGCTTGTGTAGCAATGGTCCAGCTGTTTCTCCAGTTTAGAGGTGACTGTCCACGCCTCACAGCTGTACAAAAGTACGGACTCCACTATTGAAAGAAAGAGGGGTGTTTTGAGTTTACTCAGCTGGTCTGACTTCCAGATCTTTTCAAGCTTGTTACAGGCTCTCCACGTTGCTACCTTGCGGGAGTTGATGCCTTGGAGGTGCTTTCCATGTGGGACCTCAGATACCTGAAGTCTTCCACTTCCTCTAGAGTGGATCTGTCTGCTGTCTTCAAACATACTGGCATCTGCTGGTTGAAGGCCACAAACTTGGTTTTCATCGTTCATCTGTAGGCCTACCCTTGCAACTGAGGTTTCTACATTCCAGAGTAGCCGCTGGACTTGCTGGACTACCTCAGAAACGAGTGCTATATCATCAGCAAAGTCCAGGTCCATCATTGCCCTAGGCCCAATTCTCCAACTCCTTCTCCTCACCATTTGGAATCCTAGTTCCTCTTCTCTCCCTTCTATGGCCACTCTGAGTACATAGTCCAGTACTATTACGAACAAGTATGGTGCCATGGTGTCCCCTTGCAGGACTTCTGCTTGTATCTCAAAAGGCCTGGTTTCCTCGTCTGGAGTTATCACTTTTGCCATTGTGCCCTCGTACATACAACCAATGGCACGGACAATCTGCCCTGGGATGCCGTAAGCTTTCAAAATATTCAGCATCTTGCCCCTGTGGATGGTATCAAACACCTTCCAAAAGTCTATGAAGGTGATTATGGCAGGTATGTTGTGACTTCTTATTCCCGCTACCAGTCTGCATACTGCAAGTATGTGCCCAACTGTAGATCTTCCTTCTCTGAATCCATTTTGGTTACATCTCAGTAGTCTGTCCACAGCTGTCCTTATACTGTTTAGCAGAATTTTGTTGAAGACCTTGGCCACCAGTGAGCTCAGGCTGATACCCCTGTAGTTGCTCCCGAGTCTAAGATCACCAGATTTAGTTATGGGAATGATGTTTAACAGGGACCACTGCTCCGGCTTTTCTCCCTGAATCAGTACTATGTTACAGAAATCCAGGATGATCATGTCCAGCCCCTCGTATTTCTCCAAAACCTTTGGTGGAATTCCATCCTCCCCACTAGCCTTTCCTTCCAACAAAGATTTCCTGGCTTTTTCATATTCCCCTTTTTCAAATGGGTCTTCCTTGATGTTGAGCTTCTCGTACACAGTAGGAATTTCTTCATCATCCTCCATGACACTAGGGGATATCCAAGAAGAGTTTTAAAATGGTTATACCAGTTCTCAATCCTTTCTTCATGCGTGTTTCCTTCCAGCTCTCCCTTCCTAGCTGTCTTTCTGTCAGTGATATTATTGATGAGTTTCCATCTCTGTCAATGCTTGCAGTTTGAATGGGCTCTCTCCACCTCGCTGATCTTGTTGTTGAGCTCTTTCTCCTCAACTGCTACGTAGCTTGCTTTCAATGTCTTTTGGGCCTCATTGCACTCCTGTCTATTCTCTTTGGTTGTATCCTCCTTGTATTGCCCATCCACAACATTCAGCTCATCTCTAGCCTTCATCACCCTGGGGTCCTCCAAATGCCTTCTCTTTCTTCCCCTTTTCCTGAGTGAGACCACTTTCTCTGCTGCCTCCTTAGTAGCCTTGATGAACCTCTTGTACCAGTCAATAGCAGTTTCATCAAGTTCCTGTTGTGGCTGAAACCTATCGTGTACCTCGATTGTGTACTGCTCTTGCATGTCTCTTCTGGTTTTGAACAGGTTCCAGTCGTACTGCTGTTTCCTTGGCTCTGCTTTCTTCTTCTGCAGGCTCAGTCTCTGGGTAGATACAATTCTGTAATCCGAGCCGGCGCTTGCAAAGAAACTGTATGCCTTCACATTCTTCAGGTTGTTGTGCCACTTTCTATGTATAAGGATGTGGTCTAGCTGGCACTTGATACCTCCTGGGCTGATGAAGGTCCAAAGCTTACCTGCCTTCTTCTGAAAGTTGGTGCTACAGACTAGGTCATTTTCGCTTGCCAAATCCAGCAGCTGTCTACCTAGACTACAGCTGTCTATTTGTTTCCTTGTGGAATGTGAATTTGGCATCTTGTGCTCTTATTCTTGCATTGAAGTCCCCTACAACTATAAGTAGGTTGTGGGCTGGGATGGCTTCAATTGCTCTTGACAGGGGATTGTAATGAGCTTTCACTGTGTCTTCATCTGTCGTGCTGTTTGGACAGTAGGTGACATTGATTTGTGTTACTGGGTTCCCCTGAAAGCTTGCTGTGAGTATCCTCTCTGAGTTCGGTCTAACTTTGGCTAGTGAACTGCTTGGTCTATATCTGAGTAGAAACCCTACTCCTCCAAGAGCGGCTCCAGCTTGGTTTCTAGTTGCAGATGTTGTAATGAGCATGTTGCCATCGATGACTTCATCGGTCGCCTCATACAACAGGCTTGCCAAGAGGGTCATGGTCCTATTCTTATCACCCTGGAAACCCCTCAGTTTTTTTTTAAGAGAGAAATGAGATCACTGTTAAAGCCCAAAAGCTTTTAAAACTAAATGTACATTAAGTGGCCGTAGCTATAGAATACACACTAGATAACCAGTCTTTTACATGTACATTGAATATGTATTAAACTCAAACTCTAAGGAACTGCCTACAGAACAGCAGTTATTTTTTTTTTTGGAAAATAGAAGTATTTCAAACAGAAGTAAACTAGTCTCAGAATCACAATGACACCATTTAACACAGAATTGCCTTCTTGTGTTGTTTTATGCTGTCTAGGGCTTTTTTTTTTATCAGGGTTCTTGTAAAAGAAATAACAATTAGATGTGGCACTGATGAGAAACCAGAAGTTATTTTTTTCCCACCCTTAGCTAGTTTTAGCTAGTTATCTATCCTGACACATATAATTTCTGTTCTATATGTTCTAATACAGTAGCCCCTCGCTCATTAACGGTTCACCGGTTGCAGCCCCACATACTCACAAATTAGCGACAGCCCCAGACGTTACTGGCAAATGATTCAAATTGAGCCAGTGGTTGAGAGCTTTTGTTTCTCCCTCCTGCTGATTGGTTGCAGATGATGTGTACACCTCTTTTTTTCTCCTTTGCACACATGCCATCAATGTGATTGCTTGAATTGTGAATTCAGATTTTTTTTTTTTAATTATTCTTTGAGCCCTATGATGCAACTCAAATGCCCTGCATCTTGTCTAGCTTCTGGTAAGGAGCCAAAGCACTCCATTTATTAATGACTATCATCGCCGTGCAAAATGATAAAGTTTTTACCTAATCATTACTACATTGTACTGCATTGTTGCTGTATTAATGGGTAAGAGTGGCTATTGAATGGGTGTAACAAGCATATTTTAGCATATGTAATATCATACATAGGGTTTAAAACCGCATCAATAATTCACGGATTTCCGGGATCGGTGGGAAGGGGTGAAATGCAACCCCATTAATAAAATGGGGGTTATTGTATATGATGAAAAAAATGTTTTCTTAAATTGGTGTCACCTCTTGCTTTGAGTGTGATTGTGAAAGTGGCAAGTTTGTCTTTTTGGGACACAAATTTTGATTCTCATTTTTGCCTTTGGGAGCATTTGATAGCAGAGAGTGGTTGAGGACTACACAACAGAAGTTCTTCAGTGGCAATAATGTACATATGGAGCTAGAGCAGAGATGTTTCTCGAACAGAAGTTTTTTCACAGAAACAAACCATTCAAGTGAGATTAATCTTTAATCTTTAGCTGGGAAGTATGCTGATTGGGGCAGTGATGGTCTAGTGGACAAGGCGCAGGATCACTGATCCTAAGGTTGGGGGTCCGAGTCCCCACAGGGTTGCCACTGTCCCCCTAGTACGGCTAACTGGGTTATCAAAGGTGGGCCATGTCTCTCACTGTCTATGGTGAGAGGCATTTAAAAGATCCATTGCTGACTTTCGTAACGAGTAGCTGCAAAGCCGTCAGCGTGTTTCTGTCCCTTGCTGAAGGGTTGTGACAGGAAGGGCATCCGACGTAAAAACCCATGCCAAATCAAATGTGCGAATCAGATGATTCGCTGAGGCGACTCTTGAGAACGAGAAAAAGCCGAAAAGGAAAAAAGAAAGAAAGAAGAAGTATGCTGATTATTTACTTCTGTTTACTATCTACTTATGTCTGGGTTTTTTTTTTTTTTTTTTTTTTTTTTGCTTTTTTTTTTTAAATCTAGTCTTATTACACACATATTGGATTTTTTTTTTTTTTTTTTGCATCAAGTTTGTGTTTGTGTTACACACATAGCAAAATAAGTAAATTCATGGTCTGGTTTCTACAGTAGACTAATGAGGAGGCCACACCTACATTTTATTTATTAAAGGAAATTGTGATTGCAGCAATTATTGATATAGACGAAGGTAAAAATGATGAAGATGGCAGTATGAAAGGGAATAGTATCAGAGAATTATATGTTCCCAAGTGTAACTTGAAACTACATTATCATTCTGAACAATGAAGTTATTAAGGCAAACTGAGGCCCATTAGTAGACTTAGACACCCCTCCAAATGCACAACACCATGCCAGTCTGACACATTGATACACACCCATCATTTATTCAAGCCCCCATGAGGAACTAACCACTAATGGTGCTGGATGTATACACACACACACACACACACACACACGCACGCACACACACACGCACACACACACACACACACACACACACACACACACACACACACACACACACACACACACACACACTGCTTCATACCTGTTTTTTTTTTAGCAAGGCCTAAAGTTCTCACAGGTCCTAACACAAACAAAGTGCTCATCTAATGGTGAAATCATTTCCTTAAGCACTTTATTTGTTCAACCATCTACATCATTGGCACAGTAATTGCTTCCACAACGTGAACGGCTGAGGATGAGCCTCCTTGAGATGTGAGTGCATCAGCAAAGGTTATTAGCAGCATATCACTAGAAACCAACCAAATAATTTTAAAACTAGCCTTAATCAGTAACGGTGCTCATATAAGCACCATTTGCCCTCTGGATTGTAATGAGCTGCAATCAAGCACATTCACCATAGTTTAGAGAATATTTGCATTTTGCTGAAATTTGTAAAAAAGAACAGGTTACGGAATGGCTGTTAAGATTTTAATGCAGCACTGAGTTACAAGATAATTCCACATACAGCATTAGGTATATGACAGAGTAGCAGGGGTTAATTTGTGTAGTTTTCAATATTATTTTTATTTCATTATTTTCATTTAATTTTATTTTTTTTTAATTATGATTTTCTTTTTTCATTGGTTGGAATATTATATGTTATCAGAGGTCATTTAAATGGTATGTGCAGAAGATAATATAATTTTAGTATTTTACAGACAATTTAAATCAGATTATTCCCCTTCACAATTTGTAAAGTGCAAGGCATGCTGGTACTTGTATCCCTTAAATCAACATACAACATAGCTATATGAATATATTAGAATGAAGGTCAGCCATGTTGTTTTCTGTGTTTATCATTGATTAGCTTGGATATTTTTGCAAGAAATTATCATCATAAGTGAATCAGCAAGGAATCTAGTGGCAGCAATTCTAAAGTGATTATTAACACTTTGACTAATACAGTCTACTGATGTCTCTTTTAGTTATGCAGTCATAGACAGTCATGCCAGAGTCAATACTTGCACTCAACAAAAATAAATTATTCTATTTCCATGACACTATAATGAGTATACCTAGAGACACCCCCCCCCTTTTTTTTTTTTAATGACATAAACAAACCCCTCCTGGGATGTCAGTGATCTCAACCTTTCTTTCTGAGTCATTTTGGTTGTCCTGGTGTGCTGATGCTGGCTCGAGTTCTAATTGCTCCTACTGATGAAGTTCTATACGAACTTAGATGTGTACTCAGACTGCGATTATAATTTTTTTCACTTCTGATAATATAAAGTCTTTTCCTACAATTATTTAGGACATGCATTTACATTTACAGCATTTGACAGATGCTCTTTAACAGAGCAAATTACAATTATCATTTTTTTTTTTTTTTGGGTGGATTCAGGAGGTCCTTCTTCCACCTCCTGACTACATTCCCAGTTAAGATGAGCAGCTCCCTACTTTCACTGTAAACCTTATTCGTGGAGAACTGCGTGCCCCTCCTGAAGCATTGGATGGTGGTCCAGAACCTTTTTGAGGACAATAGATAACCACTTTCCAGGCCCTCTCCAAACTCCTCCCATGCCTGTGATTTTGCATCAGGGACAACTCGGGCTGCAGCACCTATTGCCTGGTAGTACCTGTTTTCTGCTTTGGGAGTCTTAGGGGCCAATAAGGCCCTATAAGCCTCCTATTTCAGTTAGGCGGCACATTTACTGTAGGTGTCCACCACCGGGTTTGAGGGTTACCACCATGAAAGGCACCGATGACTTTCTGGCCACAGCTATGGGCTGGCACCTGAACAATGGAGGCACAAAACATGGCCCATTGGGATTCCATGTTATCTGGATCCTTTGGGATGTGGTTGTAGCTCTGCTGAAGGTGAGTTTCATTTCCCTCTGACAGGAAAGTCCGCCAAATGTTCCCAGGAGACCCTATCTACTCACTTGGGCCTGCTAGGTCTGAAGTATAGTGGTGGTGGTGATCAGCTCAGGTCCTCCCTTCACCAGTGTCCAGAACATGCAGCCATAAATCTAGTGACATAACTACAAAGTGACTAATCAAAGCGCCGTAAGTTGTCCTGGTGCCAAGTGCACTTATGGACACCCTTATTTTTGAACATGGTGTTTGTGATGGACAAACCATGATGAGCACAGAAGTCAAACAACAAAACACCATTCAGGTTCAGGCTGGAGAGGCTGTACCTGCCAATCACACCCATGGGGAGTGTTCTCCAACAGAAACCCTAAATATTACAAGTAGGGTGGGTACTCTAAACTGTCATTTGGTGAATAAGCACAAACCCACCCCCATCAAAAAGGTGGAGGAAGCTATCCTTTCGTCAACCAGCAAGAATCAGAACTTGTGGGCAACTCCAGAATGGAATAAGGACCAGCCCCTCTTCAGGTAGGTGGTTCCAGAGCCCATATATACTATATCTAGTCAGTATCTCTCCACCTTACACACTGGCTCAGGCTCTTTACCTGCCAGAGAGGGAATCCCATGCCCCAAGAGTCAGTCAGTAGCTGACGATCAGTCCAACAGATCCCATGCCTTTGGCTGCAACCCAACTCACTCTGCACCCAAACCTTATAGCCTTTCCCACACATGGTGAGTCCATGGAAGGGCGGACCCATGTCTCCTTTTCAGGCTTTGTTCGGCTAAGCTCCATGAGTAGAAGTCCAGCCACCAAGCACTTGCCTTCGAGCCCCTCCCCCAGGCCTGGCTGGGGGGGTAAGGGGGACTGTGTCCTTTAATATTTGTCCATAGGGTTTTTTTGAATCGCACTTCTTATGGACCTTCACCTAGAAATTGTTTGCCTTGCTTAATGCCCCTGACAACATTGCTTCTAGGATGATTAGTACACCAAGCTCCTCCACCACCATAAGTTGGCAATTCAAGAAGTGCAAATCATCATTATGGTTACAATTATATACACATTTATCTTTAAAGTAATATTATGTGCATTGCATTTGAGATAAAGATAAACAATGGTCCCCTGGGTAAAACTCCAATTTTAAAAGTTTTTCTCAACAACAAAATTACCTGGCTTGGTCCGTCCTGTCAATTAAAGATAGCAATATGGCAATTTGAGGTCAACTCCCAGATGTTTAAATAAACTGTGTTCTTACTTTGTCTGCTTGTTATTCTTTAAGTGGCGATGATGGTGTATGGACGTCATACTTAAACCACAATTGCAACTACAAGCTCTTTAGGTGACTGTTTGCATAGGTTAACTTTGATGAGATCCTTGTAGCACAGACATAAGCAGGCTTGATGGCTTTGTGTAGTGTCCATGACTCATATCTCTATAGGAAGGAGACTATGAAAGATCTTTAATTCAACAGAGTAGTAGCTTTGTGGTCATCTGAATGTTATGTTGATTCAGGACCCTGATTTGCAAGTGCCCAAGGGCCTGGCTTGCCTTGGAGATTCTGGTACTGACCTTGTTGTTTAAGGATCCATCACGGGATCATGTGCTGCCAAGATACTTTAAGTCCTCCACCATTTAAAGCTCAGTTAAATCAATGAAGATGGTCATGGGAGCACAGTGGTCCCTGGGGGGAGGGGGGGGGGTTGATGCAGGATTTGAGTCTTACCAAGCCTGATGGTAAAGCTGAACAGCTGTGTAGCCTCGGCAAACTTGTTCACAACATAATGGAGATCACTCTCCGTGTGGGCCATGAATGCACAAGTACCAGCAAAGAGAGCATCTAGAATAAGCCTCTGAATAATGTTTGTTTGGGTACTCAGGAGATGCAAGTCAAAGAGGAATTCATCATGTCAGTACTTTAGGTAAATGCCTTGGTTCAAATATTTCAATGCATATGTTATGGTGCTGACCTTTTTCTACTACAGTAGAGTCAAGACACTTTCACAAAAGCATCTAGGCACATAAATAGCCTTAACCACGGGTTATTAAAACACATGACTTGTTAATTTGGGTTATACTAAGTGTTCAAAGGAACAACTCCATTAAACAGTTTGATTTGAAGTTTATTACACCCAAATTAATATAAATGCATTAGCAAGATTTACAATACACAATAGATGATTTCAAAAGGTAAGTGAGAACCTCAACATTTTCATCTCTGCTACCTCAATCTCTGCCTCCTGTCTTTTCCCCAGGGCCACTGTTTCTAAACCATACAACATCGCTGGCCTCAACACCATCTTGTACACTTTTCCTTTCATTTTTGCTGATAGCTTCCTATCATACATCACACCGGACACTTTTCTCCAACCATTCCAACCAGCCTGCACACACTTCTTCACCTCTTTTCCACGCTCTGCATTGTTCTGGATTGTTGAGCCAAAGTACTTAAAATCCACCACCTTCCTTATCTCTGCTCCTTGTAACCTCACCGTTCCTGTATACTGAGGTTAGGCAAGAATCTCCATGGACTATAATGTTTACAGATGACATTGTGATCTACATTGAGAGCAATGAACAAGTGCAGGAAAACCTAGAGAGGTGCAGGTTTTCCTGCACTTGTTCATTTCTCTCAATGTAGATCACAATGTCATCTGTAAACATTATAGTCCATGGAGATTCTTGCCTAACCTCGTCTGTCAGCCTGTCCATCACCATAGCAAACAAAAAGGGGCTCAGAGCTGACCCTTGATGCAGTCCCACCTCCACCTTGAACTCTTCTGTCACACCGAAAGTACACCTTACCACTGTCTTACATCTCTCATACATGTCCTGCACCACTCTAACATACTTCTCTGCCACTCCAGACTTTCTCATGCAATACCACAGTTTCTCTCTCGGCACCTTGTCATGTGCTTTCGCTAGATCCACAAAGGCACAATGCAGCTCCTTCTGACCTTCTCTGTACTTCTCTATTAACATCCTCAAAGAAAACACTGCATCTGTGGTGCTCTTTCTTGGCATGAAACCAAACTGTTGTTCACAAATGCTGACCTCTGCCCTTAGTCTTGCTTCCACTATTCTTTCCCATAACTTCATTGTAAGGCTCATCAACTTTATCCCTCTGTAGTTGCCACAACTCTGCACATCTCCCTTGTTCTTAAAAATGGGCACCAGCACACTTCTCCTCCATTCCTCTGGCATCCTCTCACTCTCTAAGACCTTGTTGAATGTTCTTGTCAGGAAATCTACTGCTTCCTCTCCTAGACACTTCCATACCTCCACCGGTATGTCATCAGAGCCAACTGCCTTTCCATTCTTCATCATCTTCAATGCCCTCCTCACTTCACCCTTACTAATTTTTGCTACTTCCTGGTCCTCAACAGTCACCTCTTCTACTCTTTTTTCTCTCTCATTTTCCTCATTCATTAGCTCTTCAAAGTACTCTTTCCATCTTCCCAGCAAACTTCTGTCATCAGTCAATACATTTCCCTCTGTCCTTAATCACTCTAACTTGCTGCACACCCTTCCCATATCTATTTCTCTGCTGTGCCAACCTGTATAAATCATTTTCTCCCTCTTTACGTTCCAACCGAGCATACAAGTCATCATACGCCCTCTGTTTGGCCTTTGACACCACCACCTTCACCTCCTGTTCATTCTCTTTGGTCGTCTCTATGTCCCACTTCTTCTTAGCAAACCTCTTCCTTTGTACACACTCCTGCACTTCCTCATTCCACCACCAAGTCTCTTTATCTCCTCTCCTTCCAGATGACACACCAAGTATTCTTCTACCTGTCTCCCTGATCACATTAGCTGTAGTTGTCCAGTCATCTGGAAGCGCTTCCTGACCACCCAAAGCCTTTTTCAACTCCTCCTTGAAGACAACACAACACTCTTCCTTTTTCAGCTTCCACCACTTTGTCTTCTGCTCTGCCTTTGCCTTATTCACCTTCCTCACCATCAGCGTCATCCTGCACACCACCACCCTATGCTGTTTGGCAACACTCTCACCCACTACTACTTTGCAGTCACTGACTTCCTTCAAATTACATCGCCTACACAAGATGTAGTCTACCTGTGTGCTCCTACCTCCACTTTTATAAGTCACTCTATGCTCCTCTCTCTTCTGGAAGAAAGTATTCAACCCAGCCATTTCCATCATTTTTGCAAAATCTACCAACATCTCTCCTTCTGCGTTCCTGTCCTGGATCCCAAACCTGCCCACCACTTCCTCGTCCCCTCTTTTTCCTGCACCAACATGTCCATTGAAGTCTGCCCCAATCACTACTCTTTCATCTTTGGGGGTATTCTGCATCACGTCATCTAACTCACTCCAGAATCTCTACTTCTCTTCTAGTTCACATCCTGCCTGTGGGGCATAAGCACTAACAACATTGAACATCATGCCTTCAATTTTTAACTTGAGACTCATCACTCTGTCTGAAACTCTTTTACACTTCTAGAACATTCCTGACAAACTCCTCCTTCAAGATGACTCTGACTCCATTTCTTTTCCCATCCACACCATGAAAAAACAGCTTAAACCCTGCTCCTAAGCTTCTAGCCTTGCTACCTTTCCACCTGGTCTCCTGAACACACAGTATGTCCACCTTCCTCCTCTGCATCATGTCAGCCAGCTCTTTACCTTTTCCTGTCATAGTTCCAACATTCAAAGTCCCTACTTTTAGTTCTAGACTCCTGCCTTTCCTCTTCTCTCTCTGCCTACGGACACGCCTCACGCCTCTCCTTCTTCGACCAACAGTAGTCCGATTTCCACCAGCACCCTGTTGGTTAACAGCACTGATGGCGGTCGTTGTTAACCTGGGCCTCGACCGATCCGGTATGAATTTTCTTGATATGACTCGCATGTTTTATTTGGCTTTTTTTTTACACTGGATGCCCTTCCTGACGCAACCCTCTGCATTTATCCGGGCCTGGGACCGGCGTGAGGGAGAGACACTGGCTTGTGCCCCTTCCTCATGGCTGCATTTGTCTGTACTCTCTATGTAAGATAGTACATGTCTGTACTATCTAACATTTCAGCATTTTCCAAAATATCTTTAAAATATCCTGTTATCACCATGTTAAGTTCTCCCCACAATATGTTGATTCTTTGATTATACACATTATATACAGCTTCCTCTGATTGCCCCTCAGTTCTCAATCATAAACTTTGCAATATCAATCGTTTCACTGTGAGCACCACTCCTGACATGTGGGAGTTCAAATAGATTAACAGCATCCTGAAAAAAGTTGCAAGGAAGTTGATGCTTTGTTGTTTATGCAACATCTCATGGAAGTAATGCAGCGACTGTCGCCACCAACTCCTCCAATATACACAAATGGGTAAAACCCATGGATTTTACTTGTGGTTTATGTCAATCTCCCTGGGAAAAGAGTCAATATTATCAGTAGTAGCAGTACAAATAGCTCTACAGGTAGGGGGTGGGGGGTGGGGATTTTTGTATTGATTTAGCATGTGATGAATCACCAGGAATGCACAGGACTTAATGCAAGAACAATGAACTAATTAATTATTGATTTCTGAGTTTAAAAATATTGTTGCATCCTCCTCACAGGCTTCATATAGATAGTTTAAGTTAAATACAAATGAGAAAAACCTGACCAGTCACAGAAGTGGTGTTATCAGGAAGAACTAAACATTACTTTTACATGACTTAATCCTTACATAAAATTTTGTGTTTTTCATGAAAATTTACTTTTATTTTTCTTTCAAAATACCCACTCCAGCTAATTGGGTAGTAAGCACAATAATGTGAATAAATTCTAAAAAAAAAACAGCACATACCACACATGATTTGGACCAGTGACATTGTAGATACTTCGCTGAATTGCACTTCATCCTCTTAAGGCTCTTCCCACTAGATCTACTATTCTTAAATGCTCTTGCTCTTGCTTTCACTGAACTCTGATCCCTCTGCCTCTTAAACTACAAATAATGTAGCTCTCCCCAGAGCCAGGAGCTTGCAGGAAAATCTCAAATAAGATGGTTTAGATCATCATTTGAAATATTGGTGAAACTGCCATTTCCTAAATCAAGTTGTGTCCTGTGGTTGTACAGTGTTCGAATGCTAACAGACAACATCCAAAATATAGCCATCCACCTACAAACCAGATTCCAAAAATGTTGGGACACTATGCAAATTGTGAATAAAAACGGAATGCAATGACGTGGAAGTGTCAAATTTCATATTTTATTTCGAATACAACAGACAGGGTCAAACGTTTAAACGGAGAAAATGTATCATTTTAAGGGGGAAAAATATGTTGATTTTAAATATCCTGGTGTCAACAAATCTCAAAAATGTTGGACAAGGCGATTTTCACCCCTGTGAGGCATCTCCTCTTCTTCTTACAACAGTCTGCAAATGTCTAGGGACCGAGGAGACAATTTTCTCAAGTTGAGAAATAAGAATGCTGTCCCATTCTTGCCTAATACAGGCCTCTCAATGTTCAACTGTCTTGGTCCTTCTTTGTTGCACCTTCCACTTTATGAGCCACCAAATGTTCTCTATAGGTGAAAGATCTAGACTGCAGGCTGGCCATTTCAAACCTGGATTCTTTTCCTACACAGCCATGAGGTTGTAATTAATGCTGCATGTGGCCTGGCATCATCATGTTGAAAAATGCAAGGTCTTCTCTGAAAGAGACAACGTCTGGATGGGAGCATATGCTGTTCTAGAACCTGAATATACGTTTTTGCATAGATGATGCCTTTCTAGATGTTGAAGCTGCCCATGCCACATGCAATCATGCAACCCCATTCCATCACCGATGCAGGCTTCTGAACTGAACACTGATAACAACGTTGGTTGTCCTTGGATTAAAGGGGACTTTTCCCACTTTTCCATAAATAATTTTAAATTGTGATTCATCTGACCACAGAGCAGTTTTCCACTTTGTCATACTCCATTTTAAATTCCCTCTGGCCCAGGGAAAATGCCTGCGCTTCTAGGTCCTGTTTAAAAATGGCTTCTTCTTTGTACTGTAGAGTTTCAGCCGGCAATAGAGGATGTCACTGTGGAATGTGCTCACCAACAATGGTTTCTGGAAGTATTGCTGAGCACATTCTTTGATTTCCCTTACAGTAGCATTCCTGTTTGTAGTGCAGTGCCGTTTAAGGGCCTGAAGATCACCGGCATCCAGTATGGTTTTCGGCCTTGACCCTTACGCACAGAGATTGTTCCAGATTCTCTGAATCTATGGATGATGTTACGTACTGTAGATGATGGTAACTTCAAACTTTTTGCAATTTTTCGCTGGTAAAGACCTTTCTGATATTCCTCCACTATCTTTCTGTGCAACACTGGGGAAATTGTTAATCCTCTATCCACCTTCATTTCTGAGAGACACTGCCTCTCTGAGAAGTTCTTTTTATACTCAATCACGTGGCCAGTGGACCTCAATAGTGTTAATTGGGTTTCCAGCTGTTCAATATAAATGCAATTTATTGCCTTTTATTGCTACCTGTTCTCACTTTAAACTTTTGACCTGTCATCTATGTTCTATTCAGAATCAAATATTGAAATTTGACACTTCCACATCATTGCATTCAGTTTTTATTCACAATTTGCATATTGTCCCAACTTTTTTGGAATCTGGTTTGTAAATTATGCATGTGAATCAGCTGAGCAGCTTATACGCTGTACCTTAAAGGACAGCAGTGTCAATCAACATTGATTTGTTTTATATATATATATATATATATATATATATATATATATATATATATATATATATATATATATATATATATATATATATATATATATATATATATATATAGTAAACCTAGGGGCAGCTATTTTCTCACCACTCCTGGGAGTTTAACTTAGGACTTTCTTGCCGTGAGACAAACCTGCTGATCAAGGCATTTTTTTTTCAAACCCATTGAAGGTTGCAAAATACAGTACAGTAAATGTAAAGAAATTCAAATTTATTGTCCAAATTAAACCAAATGCTAGTAGATAGAAATGGTTCCTAACATACCACTACAAGTGACACAATGTAATCAAACCATTTCTGTGTATTACAGACACATTGAATTGTGACATTGCGATTCAGTTAATCCAGCAGAAGAGATTCTTCAGGTTGAAAAAAGTGCTCAGGTCACACATGGATTAAGCCCCTGTAACATATTAACGATTTACAGAACTTAGGTTATATATGACAAATTTATTTAAAACGCGAGCATACACTAAACTATGGATATTATCCCAGTTTTGAAAGTATGTATAACTTATTAGTGACCGAAACCTATTGAAACCTTATAGATAATTTAAAGCAAACCCCAATGTAAAGTGTAAGGAATGATCTCTCAACCAATGAATACATTTCTCTCACACACTGCACTTTAAGGCCAAAAATTCCAACCTGTGTGCTGGGTATTTCTTCAGAATTTTCTCAGTGTTTTACTTGCAAAAGCCACTGGCTGTGATTTCCTTTCACCATCTGGTATCTGTGAGCACAGGCCCATGCCCATTCAGTCAAGCATCGATGGACAGAATCTGGGTGTGATAAGACACCACAACTTAAAAGACTCTCCTTCAATCTACATAGAGTCACATGGCATTCATAAATCCAATCTTCAGGTTAAAGGTTCCTTTATATGCTAACATTGAAACAAGCTTTGGTTTCCCCCCAACAGTGAGGGTGAAGTGTGGTTTGGCAATAAAGGAGCAGCTTGGAATGAAATGTTGGCAGTAAAATATCATTCCCAGAAAGAATGCATATGCCGTAAAAATCGTGTGCAACCATCTTCCTCAACGAGATCTGCCTTTATCCTCTTTACTGTGACTTCAAGCTTTGCTGGGTCTACAGCCGCTGCAAACACAAGTAAATTATCAAGGTAGCATTACAAGCTCCTGAAAGTTAGGTCTCTGAACGGACTCAGCATTATCTGTATGAAGGAAGCAGGACAATTACATAAGCCTTGTGGCATCCTGTTGTACTCATAAGATCATATGGGACTAAATAAATGTCTGTTTCCTTCTTCCTCAGCCCTCAAAATGAATTAAAAACCAGACATCAAATCCACCTTGCTGAAATAGGCCTTTCCACCCAGAGGAGCTAAACAGTCTGACTGATATGGGAGTGGGTGAACATCTTTTAGAGTCCTGATGTTAAGCCATCTGAAGTCAGTGCAAAGTCTCAAACTGTCTTTTTTTTTTTTTTTTTTTTTTTTTTCAAAAACAGTACAAGAGGAGATGTAGACTTACTCACTAACTTTTGTATGATTTCCTTGTCTTTCATTTCAGACAAAGCCTGTTGCAATTTCTGGTAATGAGCTGGTGACACTCCTCTGTAGGGTAGACAAAATGATATGTCATCTATGCAGTGCACATAACCTCTTGCATTTCAACAGTCCAATGCATCTTTGGAGATGATATCTTTGCATTTATGAAGTTGCTCAATCAACTTATCCTTTCCCAATTGGCTCACATGACACTGCCCAATATCAATATCAACTAAATTTATCTGGTGTAACTGTTGTTTAAGATCTGTGACCTCGCCACTGACAGGTATTTCCTCATATATGGATTTTCCACATTGAGAGGTGCTCTGGAAACCTTTAAAATCTTGCACAGCTAGGCAAGGGGACACATCTACTTGCTAACGGTTCCTTTTTAATGTGATGGGTTTATCTGACATCTTGGTGACACTGATAGGAATCCATTCATCACTCTTCATTGGTTTGATGACTCAGCCAACCATGATGTTGCAACTCATTTACTTGGATTATGTACATTCAACAATCACCGCGTTGTCAAGGGATACAGGAGCAAAGCTTAGCAATTTACCCCAGATGTTCTCTTAGATGATCTCCAGCAATGTAACTAACTGTTAAAGCTCTACAGTCCCAATTTTACCTGGAAATTCCTTACCTCTCTCGCAAGATGAATTTGCCATGAGATTGAGGAACTGCTCACACTCTGGAAGAAGATTTCCACTGCATACCAGATGCCAATTGTCACTGGTTATTTTCAACTTATGCATGATGAATTTCATGACATTTGTGCTCATAATCAGATCATCACATTGACCAAACACTACAAGAAAAGGCAATATACAGCTCTCCCCATAAAGCTTCATTTCAACCTCATACATGCACACTGGCGTACCTAGTACCCCTCCTCTACCTACTAGTGTCACTTCCTGAGTCAAGGGTGCAGGTTCAGTCAGAACATTTCCACTCACCATTTCCATCTCTGCCTGCTTTATGCAGGTTATGGACCCAGTGTCAAGCATCCCCGGTACCTGAAATTTGTTATTCATGCCGAAAAGGAGTGCAAAACAGCTCATCAACAGAACCCACTCTCTGTGTGTTCTTCACTATTACCTTAGCACTAATTGCTTCTGCAGTGCATGATTTATGCTTGGTTGATATCATTACTATTGAGTGTCGCTCTTTATGTACACAGAGCACCTCAAACAATGTGGGCTGACTCGTTTAAAACTAGAGTGTGTTGCATTGGGGTAACACATTTGCCTTGTCCAGACTGGTGATTGGGATAGTTTCTCCTCATGTGGTTTGATTCAAAACATAACCAATGTTTTTAGACAACTTTTATCACAGAGGGCTTTGGTGGTTATGCTGTTCTCACTCTGCCATACTGACTCTGTTGGAGGACATGCTCAAATACAGGATATGGCTTCAACTGCTTTGTCTTGGAGAACTTATGTTCTTGCTCAAGTTGGTGACGCGTGATAGGCTCTTGGATTTTGCTGGGAGCCAATTTACCAAGTGCTTTAAACTTGAAAACAGCATTCACTGTGGAATCTGGAGAATACTTAACAGACATCATGGCTCCTTCTTGACAAGGATTATCCATGTGTCGCCCAAGTCTTTACTAATCTGCCATTGCATATAGGGGTCTCTCCAGTCACTGGAACTGCATTGTACAAATCAGCCAATGACATATATGAATATATCACTTCACGGAAGTGTTGTCTGATGATCTCAATGATGATTTTTGCAATATCCTGAGGTTTCATAAGTGGGCTGTTCCTCAAAGTAATCCTTACTGTGTCCTTTACTTTGCCCATTAGTTTGGACACTCTTTCTGAGGGCTGTTTTTTTTTTTTTTTTTTTTTTCATAGGAATGGCCCGCTTCCTCAAAAAACTCCCTTTAACTCTTCCCACACATCTAAGCTAAAAAACAGGAGCTTCTCTAGCATTTCACTGTAGAATTTACCTCATGTCATTCAAGTCAATGTAAGTCATGTCACTGGGCTGGTGAACCTATATTATCACCCCTGCCTGGAGTATGTAGGAAATTGTTTAATGACTTTTCCCCTTCAGAAAGAAAACAAACAAACAAACAAAAAAGTATGTTACATTTCAATTGCTATTCAATAGGCATTAATATACTATTAAACAGACAAGTTAAAACAAACTTACTTGCTGAATTATCCCCAACTGATGATTACAAAATCAGTAAATAAACTTAGTTAACTTTTGTTTTCAAGATTTAACACAGTCCTTTAACATTGGAGTCAGCAGTCATGCTAACGCGTGATGTGTATCAACCTCTGATGACCATGCTGACATCAATCCACAGTTCCAGGAATGGTGGACCTGTATGAAGTGGTGTGGCTCCAGGTCACAACACCACTGTAGTCAGCATGCTTGGAATTTTCTCTGACCTCTGCATTGTGCTAGTAAAGTGAGAAGAAAGAGACCAGGACCTCCAGGTGACAGCATCACCTTCCACCGCAACCATCTGTAGTGCCAACTGATCTTCTGAAATTCAAGGAATTTGTCACAGTCACCCACTCCTGTCACCCATGAACAGGCCATTCAGTCTCAACCAGAGACCTGTGACCCATTCACCAAGATTGGTAGCCTTCCTTCTGATGTCTATTCTGCTGCTTTTTCTCCTCTGGGCCTTCCTTATAATCCTTTGGTTTCTCGTGAATATTCTTTTCCCAAACCTTATACATTATTGTTGACCAGATTCACCAAATTCTTATTCTCCTACATCCCCTGTGGAACCTGAACTTCCTCCCACCATCCATTGACAGAGTTCCCGTTATCTCATTAAGCAGATTGACAGATTTGTAACTTTCAATTAATTAAATATTTTCTTTTTTTTTTTTCTTTTATTTACTGTGTGGTCATTTTTTATTAGTACACTAATATCAACAGCAATGCATGACTATTATAAATATTACAAGTGATTATTATAACTTGCCTTAATCAGAGCTAGTTTTTAATTTAGAGCTATGAAATTTCACTAAACGATTGCTGCTATATATTTTATTTTTTTCATTCATTCATTCCAACAAGAACAAGTCAAGGTTTTGGACATAAACAAGTATTAGATCGCCAGTTGCAGTGGTCATTTTATAAGAAGTTTTTTGTTTGTTTGTTTTTTTTCATTCATCCATTCGTTCATTTTCTGAACTCCTTAATCCTAATTACGGTCACAGGGATTCAGGTGCCCATCTCAGTCCACTCTTGGCAAGGCCATAGAACAGCTCGCCATTGCAGGACGCAAACACACTGACGGCTATGCAGCAAAATATTGACAAATATCATGTTCTTTTACATGCCTCTCACTATGAGAGACATGGTCAGCCTTTATAACCCAGTCAGCTGCACTGGGGAGACAGCAGTGACAAACGTTAACAGTGGGGCTTGAACACCCAATCTTGGGATCAGTAATCAAGCACCTTACCACTGGAATCCAAACCACAGAAAAGAAAAGAAAGAAAAAAAAAAACATTTTGTGTATGTGCATGCTACAAATGCTGGTCCTAAGGAATACAAGGCTAATTGGTGTGTATGACCTTGGGGAACATAGTTGTTTAACATACGAATGGACCAGTTTTAAGTGTGATTGTGCATTCTCTGCAGTAGGTGGCAGTGGCACACTCACCGTGTTTCCTATTGCGTAGGGGGAAAGCACCAAGCAAACAATATGAAGTGCAGTAAAAACTATTTATAGTCATGCACAGGGCGCTGGGAGGTGGGTAATTTATTATATATTTTTTTTCTTCCTATATGCGAATCACAGAAAATAATTGAGAAGCACTGCACAAGGCGTTCTCGGAGCACGGAGAAATACATGTGGAAAAATACAAGGCTAGTTTGCCCAGAAAAGCCATTTCCCCAGCAGAGTTTGTAAGTCAAAAATTTGCTCATTGGATAGAGCAGATTTTTGGTGGGATCAAAGCTTGTATCATGAAAAATCCATTATAAGGGACACTCGTAATTCGAGGTACCACTGTATTAATTTAATGTTTAATTGGGAACAATATCAAAGTGTGCTTGAAGATAAAGTGGTCAATAAAAAAAAAAAAAAAAAAAAAAAAGTTTAACTTCATCCAGGGGTGGAGGTTTTAACAAGAAAACAATCCTAGGCACACTGGCAGGCACACTGGCACCAAGGTGATGGCACCACACCAAGAAAGAGAGATTTATAACGACTTAATTCAAGCCCAAATTTGTGATGGACAATTACACAAAATATATATGAGGATTTCCTTTGATGTCTGCTACAATGAAATCACTGTTCTGAATTGTAATAATGCATATATTGTTTTCCATTTACTTTATTCATTTCTTAAATTCCTTAATCCTGCTAAGGTTGTGTGAAAGCTGGAGCCTATATCAGCCAACTCTGGGCAAGGGACAGGGAGAACATAAATCACGTTCCGGTTGTTTAGTGTGCTGATTGCAGTGTGTTTGGTAGTTCTCCTTTTGTCATTAATAATACATTTATCTTTGATAGGTGTACACTAGTTAGTGCTCTGATGAAGAAGATTGTAGCATTCGAAGTGAGAATCCAGACCTTAGAGAAAGCAAGTGAGAGTGAGAGATGTGTTGTTTCTGCAGAGGGGTGCCTTAGACAGAGATAATAACCTCTTATCAGGCATTAGCAGTGAAGCGAAGGGGCGATGACTTGGCAGCATACATGTAAAGCCAAAGCTAATGCTGAGGCTCACCCATGGGGCACCACCCTTTTCCACATCACATGTGGAACAGTCTTGTGCTCCTTAAGGAGGAAACACACTGAGAAACCTGAAAAGCCTCTGGTTATAGGAGGCTCTATGTTAAGGCAAGCGCAATTAGCTAGACCTTTAGGCGCAAAAGTAGCACTAAATAGGTGTATGTCAGGAGCCAAGGTGCCAGACAGCAAATTATCTTAAGTTCTTAGGTATGGGTTCTCTGAGATGGTTATAGATGCTGGAGTTAATGATTATAGTATGCCTTCCTCATTCAGACATGTGAAAATTAGTGAAGGCAATGTCTGATGCTCTAATATGATTTATGTAATCTTCTGTGGGTTATAGAAGTCTATGGTTGCTGAACTGCTGGATATCCAAGTGGCGCTCTGAAAAACATGTGGAACCTCATTTATAATGACTTGCATTGAATTCCTATTCAAAAATGATGTACGTCTAAATCCAGAAAACTTTCCAAGCTCAGACACATTCACATCTAAAAATCTGTGTGTACACATGAATCCTAGCACATTTTGGAGTACCCGACCCCTTCCTGTTCACACCCCAATTTAAATATGCAAATCATACTTAAATGATACATGCACTGGAGAGTAATCTCTCTGCAGTATCAGAAAACCCTTAAAACATGATTAAGGTGAAGGGGGAGCTAAATTTCACAGAATGTGAATTACAGATGCTTCTTTTCAAAGTAGATGCAAACAAAAATATACTCTTTGGCATGGTATCCTGTCGCATTTCCTCCACCTTCCCCGGCATCTCCAGAAATACAGACTCCTGGGATTCCTCCACCATCCCCGGCATCTCCAGAAATACAGACTCCTGGGATTCCTCCACCATCCCCGGTGTCTCCAGCATGAGTGCACCCAACCACTTGCTGATGCCCACCTAACTGACCGTGTCCTATAAGGGAACATTCAGAAAGCTTTAGCTGTAATTTAACCAGAACAGATAGTCACTAACTAGTACTGATGCTGTGAAGACAGAATTATATATTTGAGGGAGCATATGCTCAATGCACATGGGAATGATCATAGGACAATACAACAAATTTAATCACCAAGAAACCACTTATTGTGTCATCATGCATAGTGCCAACGTCTCGTTGGTTCCCAACCATGCTGTTACTCAGGACGCATGAATTGTGTGTTGAACCAGACCATCTTGCCACAAGATAAGATAATTGAATTTGCACATCACATACGGAGGGTTCATTGATCAAGTGAAAATGCTTCCTGTTAACATAAACAAATTCCTCCTGTGATGGTACTGTTACAGCAATGTATGTACACATACATCGGTGCTGACAGCACCGATTACATCAGGAAAACCGGCTCTCACTGCAAATTGCACTTTTGTTGGTCTGTTCAGCTGCACTGTATGGGCTTTTGATATACCTTGCTGACATGCAGATAATTCAGTTCCACACAGCTGGCATGGCTCAGCTAAGGGTCAACTAGCACAATACTGATCGGTCAGCCAGTTCCCTCTGGAATACTCCTGTTGCTAGGAACCCCAGTGTGGTCAGCACCTATGTGGATACTGGCAGCGCATGACTCCTTGCCATGTCACGCTCCAAAGATGGCCGCATCTCCATGCGCAGTCCCAGGAGGATTGCCCGGGGAACAACCTGAAGCGGTGGATGAATCAGTTGTTAGCATGTTCCACTAAATCCTCACTGTCTTTGTGAATGGTGCAATCAGAGGAGAGCGAGTATTCAGTGTCTTCCAATACTGCTAAGGCAGTCATTTTGGTTGGCAATATTTTCCGCATCACTTTGTGCACGCTTTTCTTTCCACTCATCTAAATCACAGATGCAGGGATGTGTTAACTGTTCATCAGTGTTTAACGTTCATGTGTCTCTCATGTGCACATGACTCTGAGGATGAATTGTTTTCACATCATCAACAATTTCCCAGCATCTCCTTTAAATGTGGCCAAAGGACCAACAATTCTAGAAACATGTGTACGCCAGCCGTGAAGTTGGTGTGAGGTACCACACATTTCCACACATAATATATTTGAACTTTGCCATGGGAAAGGACGTATGCCATGATTTTGTGCATTTGTACATTTTGTACTTAAGACCCTTGGTTATTTGAGTTTCCCTTTAAGTAAATTTGTGTTTACCATGTCTGAAAACCATATGCATTAGAGCAGGGGTGCTCAATCCTGCTCCTGGAGATCTACCTCCCAGAAGACATTCACTCCAACCCTAATCACGCCCACCTAACCATCCAATCATCTCATCAAGACCTGACTGGATCTTACATGTCACATGGGCCACATTAGGGTTGGAGATAAAGTCATCTGGAAGGTAGATCTCCAGGAGCAGGATTGAGCACCCCTGGATTAGAGACTAAGGCTTCATTCACCTTATTACATTAATCCTGATTAAACTTTTAAATTGGTGGGGCATATTAAGGCATATTATGGTCTGCTTATATATTCAACATAAAATTGGAAGTAACCACTACTGGAAAGCTAGAAGCCTCGTAGTGAGCGATACTGGATTAATTCAAACACTCATTTACTTGTTTGGTAAACCACTTAGTCTAAAATCACAGGGAGGCTGGTTCCTATCTCAGCCACCAAAGAGGGGGTACACCCTAAAAAGCCCATCAGACTGTCTCAGAGCAACAGACACAAACAGTGACACTCACCACTAGGCTTTTGAACACTCATTTTGTCTAATGTGCATATCGTTTGCCAATTTGTTTAAAATGTGTCAAAGAAATTAAGATTAACTCCCAAGCAGCTATTTCGGCTACTAATATGACCAAGTGCGGTCATTTGTGGCCTCATTGACTTTATATAGGAATATTTCTATATAAATGATTGTTCCTATTTATTTCAGTCTCTAATATATTGCCCATCATCTTCTGTAATAAGGTATGGAATTTATATATATATATATATATATATATATATATATATATATTTTTTTTTTTGTTACAAAAAAAAGCAACAAAAACACAATGAGAGCAATATTACATTTATTTAGACGACCCTTGTCTGTTGCATCTTGTAATATGTTTGCTACCTTTTATTTATTTGCATTTTTTTTCTTTGCATAAAAATGAAAACGAATCATAAAATGTAAAGTTACTTTGCATAAAATATGTATTACAATGTGGTAGGATAATTTAGATATGGTAATAGAAATAATAATTATATGGCTGAACTCTCTGAAACATGTAACTGACAAAATGAAGTACATGGATCCCTCACTTTTCACGGTTAATTGGTACCGAGACTCCCTCTGCGACCGCCGAATTCTGCGAAGTAGGATCGATCCCTGTATATAATATCAACAAATACATATTGAACACTATAAATACACACACACAGACAGACACATGCAAAAACTCAGATGCGCACCTTACATAAAAATGTAAGTAGTTTTGATTTTTTTTTTATGTTTTTTTTTTAATTATTTTTATTTATTTATTAATTTTTTTGCATAATTGACCTTGTTTTGTGGAATTCTCCTTAACTTTTCCCCCTATTCTTCCCTAATTCCCTTATTTTTTTAATTCCATGTATATTAAAAATAAATAAATAAATAAATAAATAAAAAAGATCCACTGAAGCCGCATGAATTGAAGCGTGAAGTAGCGAGGGATTCCTGTACCATGAATACCATTTGAAGATGTAAGGTCAAAAATCTCATGGATTACCTGGGGTAATAAGTGACCCTGCACAATTTTGGATTATACTTGCAACACAGATTGGCCAATCCTTACAAAATTCTATGAACAAATTCAAGACAAATAGATTCTTGGTAGGAAACTGTTTTCCCCGAATAAAATTTTAAAAAATGGTTCCTAAATATATATGTCCATTGTCATATATGACCCCACTCGGTTAAAACTGCCAATTAACAGCTTAAATGTGCATTTATTTGAACTGTAGGAGCAGCTTGACAGGTTCAATATTATATCTGTCATGGACTTATTGAATTGATGGTACAAACAACAATTTACTTTGGTAAACTTACTTGGTCATTGTTGGACAAACAGACTCCAAGCTCATGTAGATGAATCGAGACATATCAGAGATAGGACCAAGTGTCCTGGTGCATCTGTAAATAGAAAAACCTCCAAAAGCTTTATTACTCTTGATTGATAAAACATAAATCTGATCCCGCTTATTAACCAGGATGCAGGTTTCTTTACAGTGCAATGCATAGAGTTCTTGGAACAGTAACCTCCTGGGATAGCAAAGGGACTGCCACCCCCTCAATCATAAATACAGTACAACACTGGATGAATTTTCAGTCCATCTTCCTGCCAGCAATAATACAGTCTGTTCCTACATAAAATTTAAATCTGTGATTTGTGTTTCAAATGCCATGTGAGGAATGATAAAGCTTCAGCATATCATTCAAACTTCACAAATCATAATGGCCTGACTGGAGGATTTCTTTAGCTCTTTCCCTCATGTTCAATGAGGAAGCACAATGTATTTTACAACTCAATAGGAAAAGATGATAGCAAAACCATGTGATCGAGTTACTATTTCACCCACATAAATGTACATCTCATGTAGGTATAGATAAATGTATGCACAGATCGTGTACGACATCGTGTAAGACAGCATGTCAAAACAGAAGACAGACAAAATAATCATTGACTATGTGTTTAACTTTTTTTCTGTTTATTTTAAGAAAGGCAAACCAAATCACCAATGTAAAAATAAACAAGAAAATAATAAAAAGCAAACAAAAAATAAATAAGTAAACAAATAAAACAGTACAATCTGGCAAGAATTCAAGATACTCAGAAATTGTTCAAGCTATAGCCAACAACTGTTCTATTCTTTTTGTTTCTTTTTTTATGTTTTAATATTATAGCACTCTTACTTTAAGATTTTTTTTTTTTATTTTTATTTTTATTTATTTTTTTTTTTTAAGCAGCCAATGGGACTCTTCAGACTAAATGCAGCCGTGAGGCATGGGGCACTAGCCAGTGTCTCTCCCCCTTACGCTGGTCCCAAGCCCGGAAAAATGCAGAGGGTTGTGTCAGGAAGGGCATCCGATGTAAAACCAATGCCAAACTTTATCATGCAAATCACAAATATTACCTCGATACCGGATCGGTCGAGGCCCGGGATAACAACGACCGCCATCAGTGCTGTCAACCAGCACGGTGCTGATGGAAATTGGACTACTCTTGGTTGAATAAGGAGAGGTGGGAAGCGTGTATGTAGGCAGAGAGAGAAGAGGAAAAGCATGAGTCTAGGATGACAGTAGGGATTTTGAATGTTGGAACTATGACAGGAAAAGGTAGAGAGCTGGCTGACATGATGCAAAGGAGGAAGGTGGACATACTGTGTGTTCAGGAGACCAGGTGGAAAGGTAGCAAAGCTCAAAGCTTAGGAGCAGGGTTAAAGCTGTTTTATCATGGTGTGGATGGGAAGAGAAATGGAGTAGGAGTCATCTTGAAAGAGGAGTTTGTCAGGAATGTTCTAGAAGTGAAAAGAGTGTCAGACAGAGTGATGAGTCTCAAGTTAGAAATTGAAGGTGTGATGTTCAATGTTGTTAGTGCTTATGCCCCACAGGCAGGATGTGAACTAAAAGAGAAGAAGAGATTCTGGAGTGAGTTAGATTAAGTGATGCAGAGTACCAACAGAGGTGAAAGAGTGGTCATTGGTGCAGACTTCAATGGACATGTCGGTGCAGGCAACAGAGGGGACTAGGAAGTGATGGGCAGGTTTGGTATCCATTGTAGGAACACAGAAGGACAGATGTTGATCGATTGTGCAAAAAGGATGGAAATGGCTGTGGTGAAACTTTTCTTCAAGAAGAAACAGGAGCATAGGGTGACAAAAGTGGAGGAAGGAGCACACAGGTAGACTAAATCTTGTGTAGACAGTGTAATTTGAAGGAAGGTGAGAGTGTTGCCAAACAGCATAGGATGGTGGTGTGCAGGATGACACTAATAGTGAGGAAGGTGAAGAAGGCAAAGGTACAGCAGAAGACAAAGTGGTGGAAGCTGAAAAAGGAAGAGGCTCATGTTGTCTTCAAGGAGGAGTTGAAACAGGCTTTGGGTAGTCAGGAAGTGCTTCCAGATGACTGGACAAACACATCAAATATGATCAGGGACACAGGTAGGAGACTACTTGGTGTGTCCTCTGAAAGGAAAGTAGATAAGGAGATTTAGTGGTAGAATGAAGAAGTGCAGGAGTGTGTACAAAAGAAGGGGTTAGCTAAGAAGAAGTGGGACATTGAGAGGACCGAAGAGAGTAAACAGGAGTACAGGGAGACACAGCATAAGGCGAAAGTAGCGGTGGCAAAGGCCAAACAGAGGGCGTATGATGACTTGTATGATAGGTTGGACAGTAAGGAGGGAGAAAATGATCTATACAGGTTGGCACAGCAGAGACATAGAGATGGGAAGGACATGCAGCAAGTTAGATTGATAAAGCACAGAGAGGGAAATGTATTGACTAATGACAGAAGTGTGCTGGGAAGATGGAAAGAGTACTTTGAAGAGCTGATGAATGAGGAAAATTAGAGAGAAAAAAAAAGAGTAGAAGAGGTGACCGTTGAGGACCAGGAAGTAGCAAAGATTATAGTAAGAGTGAAGTGAGGAGGGCATTGAAGAGGATGAAGAATGGAAAGGCAGTTGGTCCTGATGACAGGAGGCATGAAAGTGTCTAGGAGAGGTAGCAGGAGATTTTCTTACAAAAACATTCAACAAGGTCTTAGAAAGTGAGCAGATGCCAGAGGAATGGAGGAGAAATGTGCTGGTGCCCATTTTTAAGAACAAGGGAGAGTGCAGAGTTGTGGCAACTACAGAGGGATAAAGTTGATGAGCCATACAATGAAGTTATGGGAACGAATAGTGGAAGCTAGACTAAGGGCAGAGGTCAGCATTTGTGAACAACAGTTTGGTTTCATGCCAAGAAAGAGCACCACAGATGCAGTGTTTGCTTTGAGGATGTTAATAGAGAAGTACAGAGAAGGTCAGAGGGAACTACATTGTGCCTTTGTGGATCTGGAAAAAGCATATCACATGGTGCCAAGAGAAGAACTGTGGTATTGCATGAGGAAGTCTGGAGTGGCAGAGAAGAATGTTAGAGTGGTGCAGGACATGTATGAAAGATGTAAAACAGTAGTGAGGTGTGCTGTCGGCATGACCGAAGAATTCAAGGTGGAGATGGGACTGCATCAAGGGTCAGCTCTGAGCCCCTTCTTGTTTTCAATGGTGATGGACAGGCTGACAGACAAGGTTAGGCAAGAATCTCCATGGACTATGATGTTTGCAGATGACATTGTGATCTGTCGTGAGAGCAGAGAACAAGTGAAGGGAAATCTAGAGAGGTGGAGGTATGTCCTGTAAAGAAGAGGAATGAAGGTTAGCCTCAGTAAATCAGAATACATGTGTGTGAATGAGAAGGACCCAGGAGGAACGGTGATGTTGCAGGGAGCAGAGATAACGAAGGTGGATGATTTTAAGTACTAGGCTAAACAATCCAGAGCAATGGAGAGTGTGGAAAAGAGGTGAAGAAGCGTGTGCAGGCAGGCTGGAATGGTTGGAGAAAAGTATCCGGTGTGATGTGCGATAGCAGAGTATCAGCAAGAATGAAAGGAAAAGTATACAAGACGGTGATGAGGCCAGTGATGTTGTATGGCTTAGAAACAGTGGCGCTGAGGAAAAGGCAGGAGGCAGAGCTGAAGTAGCAGAGATGAAAATGTTGAGGTTCTCTCGGAGTAACGAGGATGGATAGGATTAGAAATGAGTACATCAGAGGGACAGCCCATGTAAGATGTTTTGGAGACAAAGTCAGAGAGGCTAGATTGAGATGGTTTGGACATGTGCAGAGGAGAGATAGTGAGTATATCGGCAGTAGGATGCTGAGGTTGGAACTACCAGGCCTAGAGGAAGACCAAAGAAGAGATTTATGGATGTGGTGAAGGAAGACATGAAGGTGATTGGAGAAGCAGAAGAAGATGCAGAGGACAGAGTGAGATGGCGACCCCTGAAGGGAACAGCCAAAAGGAAAAGAAGAAGATGGGACTCTTCAGACTTACTCTTAGGATCTAGACCTTGAAGGATTTAGTTAAAGCATACCGTGTCTGAGGAAAAACAAAATATGTGAATAAAACAAGGCCTTAAATTAAAAAAAATAAAGAAAGAAAAAAAAAGGAAAAAAAATTAAATAAATTAAAAAAAAAAAAAAATCGTGAATGACTGTGGACACCAGTCAATTACTAGCTTTAGAATGAATCCTTAAAAAGTGAAAAATAAGATATACACGTATTTACTGATGTCACTGAAAACCATGAAAACACTTTGTCTTCACTCACATGCATAACTGACGTACCCCCAGAATTCTCTCATGGCACTCTTCATGTGCATGGCAGCCCACTGCTCTCTCTCTCTCTCTCTCTCTCTCTCTCTCTCTCTCTCTCTCTCTCTCTCTCTCTCTTTCTCTCTGTATTCTCACTTTGGATGGGTTAAATGAAAAGGCAATAATTTCCTTTGTTGGATTAATACAGTATGGCATAAATAAATATTTAAAAAGTTAATAGCTATATCATAGAGATTAAGAATTATTAGGTTGTACTGTACTATGAATAGCTATTTGTTCAACTCTTGTAATCTTTCTTATATATTTAGCTTTACAGCCTGAAATCTTCATGTTTTTTTTCTCTGAATTTTGTACAATGATTCCCCCCCATATTCATATATTTTTCATTCTAAAATAAAAAGGTATTGCATTATTATGTATTGAACCATTGTTTACTATCAAGCCCTTGAATGAATCTGCTGCCAGTTACCTTGAGAAGCCTTCGTCCTGCAATCTAAGGCTCACATAATCTCAGTGTATCTGTACAACTGTTCTAAACTGGCCCCAGAGTCTTTAACAACATTAATCAAGCAACTGCATCAAGTGAGATGATGAAGATCAAGAATCTCTCCAAACAAGTGGAGGACAAAAGGTGTTGGCAAGTATGAACAAAATTGGATTATAAAATATACTTGAAATCTTAACAATCCCATGGAGCACCATTTAATCCATTATTACAAAATGAAATAAATAAATACATAAATAAAAATAGCACCACAACAAACCTGCCCAGAGAAACCATCCGACAAAACTCACATACTGGCAAAGAGGGAGGAAATCAGTGAGGAAACAAATACAACCCTGAAGAGAGAGTGGTGTATCGTTCTATTGGACCATTTTAAGTACAGAGCTGGACTTAACAGACGAGTGGTCTGGGAAAAAAAAAAGTAAAGAAAACAAAAGTAAGTGAAGTCCTTCCTGTCGGAAATGGTTCTTTGCCAAAATGAGACGAAGGTTTAATGTTTTTTTTTTTTTTTTAAAGCTATCAAGGAAAATGCTATGCCTGGTACAATCCCAACAACTCTCATTAAGAACTGTACAATGAAGCATGGTGGTGACAGGATTATGACTTTTTTTTTTAATCAGCAGACTGGGAATCTGGTCAGAAAATGAGGGAATATTGAATATTGCTCAGTACAAGCACATTCTCAGAAAGACAAGTTTTTAAACGATCTGGAGCAACATTGGGTAAATCTGAAGTTGAATTGTCTGAAAAAGGTTTGACAATTGTCAATGTACAATTACCCCCAATGTACATTACAAAATGTACAATTACCCCCAGTGCAGCTAACTGGGCTATCAAAAGCCGGCCATGTCTCTCAATGTCTCTGCTGAGAGGTTCATGTAAATTAACCATTGCTGACTTTCGTAAAGAGTAGCTGCATAGCTGTCAGCATGTTTCTACCCCTTGCTAAAGGGTTGTGTCAGGAAGGGCATCTGAAATGTATGTCAAATCAAATATGAAAATCAGATGATTTGCTATGGCGACCCCTAAAAAAGGGGAAAAGCCAAAAGGAAAATAATATTTTATGTACAATTAGCTTTTGTTTGTACTGAACTGCCCGTTCTTATGTCCTGTGTTATTTATTTGTTGTACCATGCCACATTTTGCATTTTCAAGATGCTCAATACAGTGATCCCTTGCTACTTCATGCTGCAAGCTCTGCAGCGTCAGTGCATCGTTTTTTTTTTTTTTTCAAAAATATTCACTGTAAAATTAAAAAAAATAATAAAATTAAGGGGAAATAGGGAAAAACCTAAGGAAATGCTGCAAAACAAGGCCAATTATTAAATAATTAAAAAAAAAAAAACCTGCAACAAAACTACTTACATTTTTATGTGTGCATCTGAGTGTGTGCGCATTTATATTTTATTTGCATCTTATACATTATTTTTGAATGTTTAATTGTTATTATAAACATTCATAGCATTGAGTATGTAACACTAATTATCAATTTTAATTCCATTATTGCAAAAAATAAATAAAAATTTAAAAAATCAGTTATAAAAAGGAAAGATCCCAGAGGTCAATACTTTTGCAAGCCACATTACATTTATTGCCTTCCCCCCAAAAAGGGCCTACCTGGATTCAAATAAGCAATAGGCAGTGGTTTTGATTGAACAACTACTGCTGTAATTTATAAGTTTCAGCTAGAACTATCTTATTAACCCTGAGCTGATGCAGCAAATAGCTTGTCATTCATTCAACAAGCCTGATGGAAAACATCCTGTGCTTGTGGAAAGTATGTTTCTTTTTGAGAAGGGACACATTATTGGCCTGCATTAATGAAAACACTTAAAAAAAAAATATATATATATATATATATATATATATATATATTTTTTTTTTTTTTTTTTTTTTTTTTTTATTACTGAACTAAAGTTACAACTTGCTGAAACCATTATTAAAATCTGGAAGGCTGAACTGTCAACTTTGCACAAGAATTGTTGGCTGAAAAACATATTGTCTGACGATGTTCGACATTATGTAAACAGTTGCTCAACAAAAACATATAGCTAAATTCATTCATTCATTTTCTGAACCACTAATGATTCTAATCAGGGTCGTGGGGAGGCTAGCACCCATCTCAGCCAACAGTAGGAGAGGGCGGGGTACATCCTGGACAGCTCACCAGGCCATCACAGGGCCTATACTCACAAAACCATTTGTACGCACACTTAGGGGAGATTTGGAACAATAAACTAATTAACCTACTGTGATTTTGTTTGTTTGTTTGTTTGTTTGTGGGAGGAAACCCGGTTTTGATTCCCAGCTCAGGCGTTTCTGTGTGGAGTTTGCATGTTCTCCCTGTGCTTGTATCAAACCCTGTGCTTCATTCTGTGAGGCAGATTTGCTAGCCACAACATCACCGTGTCGCCCATATCGTTAAAGTAATAAACAAAATATTAACACTGAATATTAGCCTAAAATAAAAGTTATAATTGAAACCATGGCGAACTGTAATCAAAACAAATGGGAAAAAAAGAGTGCACTTTTATTTTGGTAGTTCATTGTAGATATCCTGATAAAACAGAAAACATCTGGAGACACGCATGAATTGGCACTTCTAATTTTTCTAATCACATCACACACTCATAATTTACATCAAGTTTTGTTTTTTTTTTTGTTTTTTTTGGTAGCTGATATTTTGTTGCTGAATGTTTCATCTTTTGTGCTCCAGATACTGTTAATCTGAGATGCTGCAGTAATCTAATAAAGACATTTGTGGGCCATTAAAGGCTCACTTCCTGGCTAACTGAACACAAGGAGGCCATGTCAGGGCAGGGCAGAGAGAAAAAGAGAGAGAGAGAGAGAGAGAGAGAGAGAGAGAGAGAGAGAGAGAGAGAGAGAGAGAGAGAGAGAGAGAGAGAGAGAGAGAGAGAGAGAGAGAGAGAGATTGCTGTTATTTATGGTGATGTGATGTCAAAGCACTTACGGGAGGAATGGCTGTATTCTTCTTACCAGAAAGACAGCTTCTCAGTGGGAATCGACAGCAAGTGATAAATTACCCATTTGTTTTGACATCAGAAAAAAAGGCAACAGGGTGAAAAATAAGAGAAAAATTAAATAACTGCAAAAGAATTGCTGTTTCCAAGGTTAGGCACAATTACATTCTCTGGGGAAAAAGGAATCACAGCAATGAAAAAATATTTACCATGGCTTCACGCATCAGTTCTTGATCAATAAATTATTCCATCTAGAATTTACTGATGAAATCTTTTTAATTTTTTTGGGAACCAAACGACTTGATAATGTCAGTTGTTAATTGATAAACTAAAATACAATGCATACAATGCAGTAAGAGTAGAAGATGCAGAGGATAGGGAGAAAGAGTAGAAGATGCAGAGGATAGGGAGAGATGGAGGCAGAACATTTGCTGTGGCGACCCCTGAAGGGAACAGCCGAAAGAAAAAGAAGAAAGAAGAAGAGTGCATACAACGCAGTGAGTGCTGGATTCAAATTCACCCTGGAAAAGGAAATGGAAACTTAAACTGCATGATCATCCAGATAGCTTAACGTTTATCACAGCAATTCATAATATGACTCAGTATTGAGTATGACTATTGTGTGCTAGTATGCACACATGGCAACATCTAGGGATGCTCCTGATGATCCAGTTGATGGATTCCTGGTGATCGCCTCCCAGACTTCGCCATCAGTGAACTCTAAGACCGCCTGTGGTTATGTGCATTTGGTGGTATACACACAGATACATAACATCCTATAGATGCTCAATTGGATTTAGGTCAGGGGAATGAGAAGGCCACTTAATACCATCAATGCTTTCCTTGTCCAGGAACTCATCACATACTGTGTTCAATAAAGTGTTGTCCTGCATACGTTCTGATAATTACTCTGAATAATTTCTCCTGTTACCAAAACAACAGTCACAATTCTGTTTGCCAACAAATGTAGGCATGTGGGTCCCTCCAAGAGAAGCTCAACCTACAAAATCAGTCATGCACTAGTACCAGACCTACCAATTCTGATATACAGTAATCGCCCTTATTTTGCGATTAATGGGGACCCCCCCCCCCCCGTGCGATACGCGAAAAACCGCAAAATGACTTCTGCCAGTTCTTAAGGGCACCCGCTCACCTATATATTACATACAATTTATAAGTGTTTTATGTGCCTCTAAGACCTTGTGAATGTTCTTGTCAGAAAATCTTCTGCTACCTCTCCTAGACACTTCCATACCTCCACCAGTATGTTATCAGGGCCAACTGCCTTTCCATTCTTCATCCTCTGCAATTGCCCTCCTCACTTCACCCTTGCTAATCTTTGCTACTTCCTGGTCCTCAACAGTCACCTCTTCCACTCTTTTTCTCTCTAATTTTCTTCATTCATCAGCTCTTCAAAGTACTCGTTCCATCTTCCCACCACACTTCTGTTATCAGTCAATACATTCCCCACCCACTTAATCACTCTAACTTGCTGCACATCCTTCCCATCACTATGTATCTGCTGTGCCAACCTGTATAAATCATTTTCTCCCTCCTTACTGTCCAACTTCGCATACAAGTCATCATACGCTGTCTGTTTGGCCATCGACACCGCTACCTTTGCCTTATGCTGTGTCTCCCTGTAGTCCTGTTTATTCTCTTCGGTCCTCTGTATGTCCAATTTCTTCTTAGCTAACCTCTTCTTTTGTACACACTCCTGCACTTCATCATTCCACCACCAAGTCTCCTTATCTACTTTCCTTCCAGAGGACAGACCAAGTACTCTCCTACCTGTGTCCCTGATCACATTAGCTGTAGTTGTCCAGTCATCTGGAAGCACTTCCTGACCACCCAAAGCCTGTTTAAACTCCTCCTTGAAGACAACACGACACTCTTCCTTTTTTCAGCTTCCACAACTTTGTCTTCTGCTCTGCCTTTGTCTTCTTCACCTTTCTTACCATCAGAGTCATCCTGCACACCACCACCCTATGCTGTTTGGCAACACTCTCACCCACTACTACTTTGCAGTCACTGACTTCGTTCAAATTACATCACCTACACAAGATGTAGTCTACCTGTTTGTGCCTACCTCCACTTTTATAAGGCACCCTATTCTCCTCTCTCCTGGAAGAAAGTATTCATCACAGCCATTTCCATCCTCTTTTAAAATCTAGCAACATCTGTCCTTCTGTTTTCCTGCCCAGGATACCAAACCTGCCCTTCACTTCCTCGTCCCCTCTGTTGCCTGCACTGACATGTCCATTGAAGTCTGCACCAATGACCACTATTTTACTTCTGGGGTTACTCTGCATCACTTCATCTAACTCACTCCAGAATCTCTCCTTTTCTTCTAGCTCACATCCTGCCTGTTGGGCATAAGCACTAACAACATTGAACATCACGCCTTCAATTTCTAACTTGAGACTCATCACTCTGTCTGACACTCTTTTCACTTCTAGAACATTCCTGACCATGCCCTCCTTCAAGATGACTCCTACTCCATTTCGCTTCCCATCCACACCATGAAAAAACAGCTTAAACCCTGCTCCTAAGCTTCTAGCCTTGCTACCTTTCCACATGGTCTCCTGAACACACAGTATGTCCACCTTCCTCTTCTGCATCATGTCAGCCAGCTCTCTACCTTTTCCTGTCGTAGTTCCAACATTCAAAGTCCATATTCTCAGTCCTCGACTCATGCTTTTTTTCTTTACTCTCTGCCTACTTACACGCCTGCCGCCTCTTTTCCTCCGACCTCTCCTTCTTTGACCAACAGTAGTCCAATTTCCACCAGCCCCCTCCTGGTTAACAGCACTGATGGCAATTATTGTTAACCCGGGCCTCGACCGATCCAATATGAAGTTTGTCTTTAAGGTTTGCATTTTGTATTCTGGCAAAAGTTTTATGCCGGATGCCCTTCTTGTCGCAACCCTTTGCATTTATCC
>CM045729.1:89474049-89486549 GCA_024760905.1 Plotosus lineatus | reverse complement strand
AGCTTCCACTTTTTTTCCCCATAACTTCATCGTATAGCTCATCAACTTTATCCCTCTGTAGTTGCCACAACTCGGCACATCTGCCTTGTTCTTAAAAATGGGCACAAGCACACTTCTCCTCCATTTCTCCGGCATCCTCTCATTCTCTAAGACCTCATTGAATGTTCTTGTCAGAAAATCTACTGCTACTTCTCCTAGACACTTCCATACCTCCACTGGTATGTCATCAGGACCAACTGCCTTTCCACTCTTCATGCTCTTCAATGCCCTCCTCACTTCACCCTTACTAATCTTGCTACTTCCTGGTTCTCAACAGTCACTTCTTCTACTCTTTTTCTCTCTCATTTTCCTCGTTCATCAGCTCTTCAAAGTACTCTTTCCATCTTCCTTGCACACTTCTGTCATCCTTCAATGCATTTCCCACTCCGGCCTTAATCACTCTATTTTGCTGCATGTCCTTCCCATCTTTATTTCTCTGCTGTGCCAACCCGCATAAATCATTTTCACCCTCCTTACTGTCCAACCAAGCATACAAGTCATCATACACCCTCTGTTTGGCCTTTTACACCACAACCTTCACCTTGCGCTGTGTCTCCCTGTACTTTTATTTACTCTCTTCGGTCCTCTGTATGTCCAATTTCTTCTTAGCTAACCTCTTCCTTTGTACACACTCCTGCACTTCATCATTCCACCACCAAGTCTCCTTATCTACTGTCCTTCCAGAGGACACACCAAGTACGCTCCTACCTGTCTCCCTGATCACATTAACTGTAGTTGTCCAGTCATCTGGAAGCACTTCCTGACCACCCAAAGCCAGTTTCAACTCCTCCTTAAAGACAACACAACACTCTTCCTTTTTCAGCTTCCACCACTTTGCCTTCTGCTCCGCCTTTGCCTTCTTCACCTTTCTTACCATAAGCATCATCCTGGACACCACCAGCCTATGCTGTTTGGCAGCATTCTCACCCACTACTACTTTGCAGCACTGACATCCTTTCAAATTTGCATCTTCTAATCTTAGTCCAACGACCTTCAACGAACTTCCTCCAGCTCTGCCTCCTGTCTTTTTCCCAGGGCCACCGTTTCTAAACCATACAACATCGCTGGCCTCAACACAGTCTTGTACGCTTTTCCTTTCATTTTTGCTGATACCTTCCTACCACACATCATACCAGACACTTTTCTCTAACCATTCCAACCTGCCTGCACACACTTCTTCACCTCGTTTCCACAATCTCCATTGCTCTGGACTGTTGAGCCTAAGTATTAAAAATCCTCCACCTTATTTTTCTCTGCTCCCTGAAACCTCACCATTCCTCTTGGGTCCTTGTTGTTCACACATGTATTCGGCCATACTGAATCTAACCTTCATCCCTCTCCTTTATAGGGCATACCTCCACCTCTCTAGATTTTCCTGCACTTGTTTTCTGCTCTCACTACAGATCAAGATGTCATTTGCAAATATCGTAGTCCATGGGGAATCTTGTCTCACCTCATCTGTCAGCATGTCCATCACCATAGCAAACATAAAGGGCTCAGAGCTGACCACTGATGTAGTCCCACCTCCACCTTGAACTATTCTGTCTATGATTACTAATCTTTACTACTTCCTGGTCCTCAACAGTAACCTCTTATACTCTTTTTACTCTATCATTTTTTTTCTCATTCATAAGCTTTTCAAAGTACTCTTCCCATCTTCCCAGCAAACTTGTGTCATCAGTCAATACATTTCCCAATCTGTCCTTAATCACTTTAACTTGCTGCACATCCTTCCCATCTCTATTTCTATGCTGTACCAACCTGTATAAATCATTTTCTCCCTCCCTTCTGTCCAACCTACCATACAATTCATCATATGCCCTCTGTTTGGCCTTTGACACTGCTACCTTCACCTTACGTTATGTCTCTCTGTACTCCTGTTTACGCTCTTCAGTCCTTCAATATCCCACTTCTTCTTAGCTGACCTCTTCCTTTGTACACACTCTTGCAATTCCTCATTCCACCACCAAGTCTCCTTATCGACTTTCCTTCCAGAGGACACACCAAGCACTCTCCTACCTGTCTCCCTGATCACATTAGCTGTAGTTGTCCAGTCATCTGGAAGCACTTCCTGACCACACAAAGCCTGTTTCAACTCCTACTTGAAGACAACACGACACTCTTCCTTTTTAAGCTTCCACCAGGTTGTCTTCTGCTCTGCGTTTACCTTCTTCACCTTTCTTACCATCAGCGTCATCCTGCACACCACCATCCTATGCTGTTTGGCAACACTTTCACCCACTACTACTTTGCAGTCAGTGACATCCTTTAAATTACATCACCTACACAAGATGTCGTCTACCTGTGTGCTCCTATCTCCGCTTTTTTTAAGTCATCCTATGCTCCTCTCTCTTCTGGAAGAAAGTATTCACCACAGCCATTTCCATCCTCTCTGCAAAATCTATCAACATCTTTCCTTCTGTGTTCCTGTCCTGGATTCCAAACCTCCCCATCCCTTCCTTGTCCCCTCTGTTTCCTGCACCAACATGTCCATTGAAGTCTGCACCAAAGACCACTCTTTCACCTCTGGGGGTAATTTGCATCACTTCATCTAACTCACTCCAGAATCTCTCCTCTTCTTGCTTACATCCTGCCTGTGGGGCATAAGCACACACAGCATTGGACATCACGCCTTCAATTTCTAATTTGAGACTCATCACTCTGTCTGACACTCTTTTCACTTCTAGTACATTCCTGACAAACCCCTCCTTTGAAATGACTCCTCCTCCATTTCTCTTCCCATCCACACAATGAAAAAACAGCTAACACTCCGTTCCTCAGCTTCTAGCCTTGCTACCTTTTCACCTGGTCTCCGGAACACACAGTATATCCACCTTCCTCCTCTGCATCATGTCAGCCAGCTCTCTACCTTTTCCTGTCATAGTTCCAACAAAGTCCCTATGCTCAGTCCTCGACTCATGCTTTCCTTTTGCTCTCTCTGCCTACGGACACACCTCCTGCCTCTTTTTCTCCGACCTCTCCTTCTTCAACCAACAGTAGTCCAATTTCCACCAGCACCCTGTTGGTTAACAGCACTGATGGCGGTCGTTGTTAACCCGGGCCTCGACCGATCCTGTATGAAATTTGTCTTTATGGTTTGCATTTTGTATTCTGGCAAAAGTTTTTCGCCAGATGCCCTTCCTGTCACAACCCTCTGCATTTATCCGGGCTTGGGACCGACATGAGGGCTGGGACTTCTTTGTGCCCCCTCTCACGGCTGCATTAACTTAAGAACAGCATCACACCATAACTTCAAGGCACCTGAAGATAAATGTGGAGTGAGGTATCATGAGTGAGATATAAAACCTATTTTTATACGTTGGTTTCAAGCAGGGCTGTTGTCCAGAATTTGTTTCTTTATATATTTATTTTATTTTTGCACAAAATCGTCAGTGTGCAGTATTCAGAGAAACAGCTTTTAAATGATGAGAAACCAGTGTAAAACTTCAAGAAATGTAGTGCTCTATTTTTTATTATTATTATTTTAATTTAAAAACTATTTTTCCAACTAAAACAAAACAAAATATGTATATAGCTTAATAGTATTTTTACTTAGTTTAATTGAATTGTTATAAATGCTATCTGTTGGCCTGTGTTTAACTGTTGCCAATATCTTAATGATCAGTTCATTTAGTATGGCCTTCTTTGTATTATGCATAAATGTCTGTTGAACAAATTTGTTAATCTTACTGGAAATTGTGTCTGGATAAACAGTGGTACTTGTATGTATGTATGTACATTTTAGTTATTAAACTGCTTACCCTTGTGTGCATGTCTTATTACTGTGGATGGCAACTAGAGAATCTGGTGGAAGCACGAACATCAAGTGCATTTTCGAAGTCAAACCATTTTTTTTCAGTAAAGTGTCATGATTCTGCATGTTTAACCACTAGGGGAGCTATTCTTGGTTTTGATTGCCTATGTTTTCCCATGTGTCTTTCCAAGCTAACAAGCATGGCCTCGTCTACTCTTCTATTTGTACTCCAGCAAACCATCTCCTGGGTGTTGACTCATTGATTGTGTCACTACCTGTATTTCTGTCTGCACCGGCTCCAAGAATACCTGTGATTCTGTCTGAACCGGATCCATGAACACTGCTTGTTTGTAATTCTTCCATCTCGGTCTTAAGTTCTACCAGTCTGCTGTCAGTTTTTAGATCTTGTGTCTGTGTTCTTATGTTCTGCTGGCTGGGAGCTTGGAAAAATAATAATTAAAAAAAAACAAAAAAAAAAAACATCTCAACTCTTCCTCTTGTGACCCTGCAATTCTGTACCACCTGGTCTGCCTGAATTGTGACACAGTGCTTAAAAAAAAATATGTTAAAATGTTGCTTGCATATTTATTTATCCACTTCAGATTAGTACTGCATGTACAGCCTGCTCTGTGCCCCCCCCCACACTCATTCATTTCCTGAACTGCTTAATTACATTTAGGGTCACAGGGATGCTGGCACCCAGCTCAGGTGAATCTGGGCAAGGTTGGGGTACACCCTTGACAGCTCACCAGGCCATTGCAGGGCAAACAGTCAACCATTCATGCTCACTCATACCTATGGGGGATTTGGAACAGCCAATTAACTTACCACACATGTTTTTGGACTGTGGGAGGAAACCAGAATACCCTGAGAAAACCCATTCAAGCATGGGGACATGCAAGTGTCACAAATGCCCAAGCTAGAAATCAAACCCAGGACCTTTCTGTGAAGCAGACATGCTAACCACAACACCACTGTGCAATTTTGAATGGTTTAACAAACTGATACTGTAAGGTTTTTTTTTTTTTTTTTTTAAACCAGGGTGACCAATAGGGGATCAGAAAGCCAATACCTAACCAACCACTAGGTTCTGCAAGAATAAGGATAGACCAAATTAAACCTAATGAGAGCAGAACAGAAAACAACCCTAAAAGGTTAACAGGATTCCTACAGGGGTGCAGATTGGCAACAGCAAAAAGAGAACCAATGGTCAAAACAGAAAATTAAGCCAGAAAAATGCAGTTTGACAGTGGTGGTCTAGTGGTATAGGGCGCTGGATCGCTGAGCCAAAGGTTGGGGGTTTGAGTCCCACTCTCCACAGGGTTGTCGCTGTCCCCCCCAGTGTGGCTAACTGGGTTATCAAAGGCGGGCCATGTCTCTCACTGTCTATGCTGAGAGGCATGTAAAATAACCATTGCTGACGTTTGTAAAGAGTAGGCTGCAAAGCCGTCAGCCTGTTTCTGTCCCTTGCTAAAAAGGGTTTTGACAGGAAGGGCATCCGACGTAAAAACCTCTGCCAAATCAAACGTGCGAATCAGATGATTTGCTGTGGTGACTCCCGAGTAAAAGGGAAAAAGCTGAAAGACAGACAGTGAAAAAAGTAAGCTCAGAGGGACCTAGGTGTTTGCTAACCAATACAGCAAGAGTGCAACAATACAAACTGAGAAAAGACTGGGAGAAAGAAATAAGTATAAGGTGAATCTGGCAGCCACAGCAAAGAAAAGAAAGCTCTACTTAATCTGAGAAAGAAAAAAATGTTTTTAGAGAAACGCAAAACAAAGAGATACCCCCAGTAATAACACAGCTTGAAGACAGAAGGAAAGAAGGCCACTGTTGCAAGGATGCAGAATCCCTATGCTCTCCTAAACCAACATTACTTGCTTACTGCATCACAGAAGCCTACTCAGAAGCAAAAACTTGGAGGAAATCCGTGCTTAAATAGAGGCATGTCCATAAACAGAAGTAACAAGGAACAGCTTCTCCCAATTAAGGCAGTCCAGTAGGCAGATATTCACCTCGTGGTACTAGTAAGGAACTACTTTCACAACCATGACAACACCCAAAACCCCTCTAAGCGGTGATCACAGATGACCCTTCAATACCTTGTGCCAACACCATTCCTTTTGCCCATAAACCGTCCCAGTCAATACGATACTGTTTACCTCTACCCACCCTTCATGAGCTGGAATTTCATGCATTCTGTACACCTGGCCACCATCCACGATTCAAGGATGATGTGGGGAATTTTGCCAAAAGCACTCATTAGCACTTACTAGCTTCTCTTGCCTTTAAAGTTAGGTGTATTATCATAGACCATAGAAGCTGCAATTGCACTATAACTAGGTAAATTTTTCAAACAATTTCAAAAAGACCAAAATAATGAGGGTAGTGTTTTTTTGAGACTCAACCCGCAATGGAAGATTCTATGTATATAGTAAAACATGCTGACTAACCCGGTAGGATGGGCCGGACGACAATGCTTATCAGCCCAATTCTTTTGGCTGACAGTGGCATTCAATAAAGAAGTCCAAACCTTTCTCCATGTTGCAGTGCAGTGCCTCACAAATTCCTCTGCAGATGGCACCCCAATGTGAGCCTCCAATAGTGATTGACCTGTAGACATATTATGGAAGGTGATATGAGCATCATCTGCCCATGCAAGGTATTAGCTCCAAGTAGTGGGGCTTGACGGCTAAAGAGGTGACAGTATCCTTTGAAATTTGGTTAGTTTGCTCTGTTGTCCATTTGATTCTGGGTGAAACTTGGAAGAGACATTGACTGGTGCTCCTAAGAGAGAACAAAATACTAGCCTAAACCATGCAGCAAATTGTGGACCATGGTCAGAAACCATGTCCAATGGCAACCCATGCAGCTGGAAAAAATGCTTAGCACAGTTTAGCAGTGTCTGATACTGATGGCAATTGCAAAAGTGGGATAAAATGTGCTGTCTTAGAAAATCTATCCACCTCGACCAGAATTACCTGGCACCCATCTGATGATTGTAACTTGAAATAAAATCAAAGGCAATATGATTTCATAGGCATCTAGGAATGAGCAATGGATATAGCAGTCTGGTCAGCAAGTGCCCCCAATTGTGGGCATAGACTAAGCAGGTCAAAACAAACTTCCATAAATCATTCTCTACTGTATATAAGGCCTTCAGAATCACCTGGCTAAATTTCCTGAGTCCTGTGAGTCTCAAGGTGACCCATGAAATGAGAACAATGGACCCATTTGAGTACTTGAGAAAGTGCTGCAGTGAGGACAAAAAGGTAATTTGATTCCCCCCATCCACCGGGAACTGGTTCCTGGCATTGTGCCTGTAGTGCCTATGGCACAATATCCTACATAACTGTCGCAATCATATGTGCTGTAGGAATAGGAATAATGAGTTCTGGTGGGTGGTCCTTATCAGATTTATCAAAAATTCAAGAAACTACATCAGGCTTGATGTGTTTTATCCCTGGTAATAGGTCCTAATAAAAGTGAACTGGGAAAAGAAAAGTGCCCTCTGAGCATGCATATAATTGCACTTTTTAGTGTTTTGCACATATTGTAGATTTGTATGGTTGGTCTAAACTGTTAAGGGGTGTTCTACCCCTTGAGTAAATGCTGTCACTCAGTTTCTGGTCTAAGGGTGATTATTGTGGCAGAGTAGTTCCCACACTCAATTATGAGGCATCAATCTCAACAAGAAAAGGGAGAGATGGTGGTGGGTAATTAAAATAGGGTAAGAGCAAAATCTGCTTCGACTTTAGTTTTCCACTGAAAAGGTGTTGAAACTGTTTTCTTGCTAAATTATATAATGGTTACCACTACAGCACTAAAGTTCCAAATGAACCATCTATTAAAAAAATAGCAAAGCCTAGAAAGTGTTGGAGCTGACTCAAAGACCATAGGCCAGTCCTTTATGGCAGAAACCTTGGCAGAATCTATTTGATTTCTTCCCACAGGGACTTCAATTGTTTACCATTAAGGCCACTCAGATACTCAAGACTAGATTATTGCAACTCACTCCTGATAGGTATACCTTTGAGCACTATTTGACCTATGCAAGTGATCCAGAAAGCAGCTGCACAGCTTGTTTTCAACCTTCCTAAATTCACCCACACTACACCACTTCTACGATCTCTCCACTGGCTCCCTGTAGGTACACACATTTGCTTTAAAACACTAATGCTTGCCTACAAAGCCATAAATGGACCTGCACCTTCCTACTACAAAGCACTTTTTATACCTTGCACTGCAATGCATTCACTCAGATCCTCTAACACTGCTAAGCTGATCTTTCCCTCTCCCAAGGCATGAGGGAAACATGAATCTTAACTCTCCTTTGTTCTGGCTCCAAAGTGGTGGAAAGAACTTCCTCTGGACATCCAGATAACTGACTCTCTGGGTATCTTCAAATGACAACTGAACTTACTCTTTTCAGCAGTACTTAGATTAGTAGTATACTGTGAACAAACACATCAAAAGAAAAAGAAAAAAAACGGAGTTTGATTGATAATATTCTCGGTCTGTGTTCTAATAAACCAGTCTAAGAATTTATTCACTGAAAGTAACTTTAAAGCCCTTCTGTAAGTTGCTTTGGATAAGCGTGTCTGCTAAATGCTGTAAACGTAAACATAAACCTCTCCTACATATCTATAAGGGCATAATTTACAAACGTTTGGAACACTGCTGGTGCATTAACTAATCCAAAGGGCCTAACCAAGTATTCCCAATTGTTATTTTGTGTTCATAGCAGTTTTCCACTGACCTTTGCACAAGGTTGTAGGCATTTCAGAGGTCAATTTTGGTAAAAATAGTGTCAGAGTGGAGGATTTTGAATGCCAAATTCATTAATGGCAGTGGATAGCGGTTCTTTAAAGTGAAATTACTTAGTCATGGCTTTACTTGATAGGTCTGGCAATGAAAATAGAGAACCCCTGGGTGGAATAGTACCCAGGTCAATGACATAGGCATAGGCTCTGTGTGGGGGTAAGATGGTGATCCCTTGTTTGCTGAACATTTCTGCTAGCTTCCTGTATTCTTCCGAGACATTGTGAGTAAGAGAAAAAGTAGCCTCCCCAAGGGCTTCTTCCTCATTTCCATGACTCATTACCTGATGTATACATCAGAAGCAGTCATATTCTCACTGCCCCTTAGTCATATAGCAGAGAGACTCAAGATAGAGACTCCTCCTTTAAGACTCCTCAAGACAGAGACCCCTCCTCCATTTTGGGGGTAGAAGGAATGAACATGGGCTATCAAAAAAGCACATTTGATAGGATAGAATGGAGATATATTTTGCTTGTTTAAAAAAAAAAAATAGTGAAGGCCATTTTTATATCATGGATTAAACTTATGCATACCTCAACCAAAGCCTCAAAAATTACAAATGGTAAGTGTTTTCAGTATTTTCAAATGTCAAGGGGCACCAACAGGGCTGTCCAATTAGTCCCTTGTTAATTCCCTTGGCAATATAACTCTCATTTATTAGTACAGCCGTGAGGGGGCACAAGCCAGTGTTCATCCTCATGGCGGTCAAAGGCCGGATAAATGCAGAGGGTTATGACAGGAAGTGCATCTGGCATAAAACTGGTGCCAAAATAAACATGTGAATAATCAAAAAAATGTTTATACCGGATTGGTTGAGGCACGGGTTAACAACGACCGATATCAATGCTGTTAACCAACAGGGTGCTGGTGGAAATTGGACTATCATTGAAGAAGGAAAGGCGGGAGGTGTGTCCATAGGCGGAGAGAGAAGAGGAAAGGCATGAGTCTAGGACTGAGAGTAAGGACTCTGAATGTTGGAACTATGTCAGGAAAAGGTAGAGAGCTGGCTGACATGATGCAGAGGATGAAGGTGGACATACTGTGCGTTCAGGAGACCAGGTGGAAAGGTAGCAAGATTAGAAGCCTATAATCAGGGTTTAAGCTGTTCTATCATGGTGTGGATGGGAAGAGAATGATGTATGAGTCATCTAAAAGGAGGGGTTTGTCAGGAATGTTCTAGAAGTGAAAAAAGTGTCAGACAGACTGATGAGTCTCAAGTGAGACATTGACGGCGTGATGTTCAATGTTGTTTGTGCTTATGCCCCACAGGCAGGATGTAAGCGAGAAGAGGAGAGATTCTGGAGTGAGTTAGATGAAGTGATGCAGCATACCCCCAGAGGTGAAAGAGTGGTCATTGGTGCAGACTTCAATGGACATTTTGGTGCAGGAAACAAAGGGGACAAGGAAGTGATGGACAGGTTTGTTATCCAGGACAGGAATACAGAAAGACAGATGTTGATAGATTTTGCAAAAAGGATGGAAATGGCCATGGCAAACACTTTCTTCCAGAAGAGAGAGGAGCATAGGGTGACTTATAAAAGTGGAGAAAGGAGCACACAGGTAGACTACATCTTGTGTAGGTGATGTAATTTAAAGGATGTCACTGACTGCAAAGTAGTAGTGGGTGAAAGTGTTGCCAAACAGCATAGGATGGTGGTGTGCAGGATGACGCTGATGGTAAGAAAGGTGAAGAAGGTAAACGCAGAGCAGAAGACAACCTGGTGGAAGCTTAAAAAGGAAGTGTTGTGTTGTCTTCAAGTAGGAGTTGAAACAGGCTTTGCGTGGTCAGGAAGTGCTTCCAGATGACTGGACAACTACAGCTAATGTGATCAGGGAGACAGGTAGGAGAGTGCTTGGTGTGTCCTCTGGAAGGAAAGTCGATAAGGAGACTTGGTGGTGGAATGAGGAATTGCAAGAGTGTGTACAAAGGAAGAGGTCAGCTGAGAAGAAGTGGGATATTGAGGGACTGAAGAGCATAAACAGGAGTACAGAGAGACATAACGTAAGGTGAAGGTAGCGGTGTCAAAGGCCAAACAGAGGGCATATGATGAATTGTATGGTAGGTTGGACAGAAGGGAGGGAGAAAATGATTTATACAGGTTGGTACAGCATAGAAATAGAGATGGGAAGGATGTGCAGCAAGTTAAAGTGATTAAGGACAGATTGGGAAATGTATTGACTGATGACACAAGTTTGCTGGGAAGATGGGACGAGTACTTTGAAAAGCTTATGAATGAGAAAAAAAATGATAGAGTAAAAAGAATATAAGAGGTTACTGTTGAGGACCAGGAAGTAATAAAGATTAGTAATCATAGACAGAATAGTTCAAGGTGGAGGTGGGACTACATCAGTGGTCAGCTCTGAGCCCTTTATGTTTGCTATGGTGATGGACAGGCTGACAGATGAGGTGAGACAAGATTCCCCATGGACTACGATATTTGCAAATGACATCTTGATCTGTAGTGAGAGCAGAGAACAAGTGCAGGAAAATCTAGAGAGGTGGAGGTATGCCCTATAAAGGAGAGGGATGAAGGTTAGATTCAGTATGGCCGAATACATGTGTGAACAACAAGGACCCAAGAGGAATGGTGAGGTTAAAGGGAGCAGAGAAAAATAAGGTGGAGGATTTTAAATACTTAGGCTCAACAGTCCAGAGCAATGGAGATTGTGGAAACGAGGTGAAGAAGTGTGTGCAGGCAGGTTGGAATGGTTAGAGAAAAGTGTCTGGTATGATGTGTGGTAGGAAGGTATCAGCAAAAATGAAAGGAAAAGCGCACAAGACTGTGTTGAGGCCAGCGATGTTGTATGGTTTAGAAACGGTGGCCCTGGGAAAAAGACAGGAGGCAGAGCTGGAGGAAGTTCGTTGAAGGTCGTTGGACTAAGATTAGAAGATGCAAAGGATAGGGTGCGATAGAGGCAGATGATATGCCATGGCGACCCCTGAAGGGAAAAGCCAAAAGGAAAAGAAGATACAGTGGTATAAAAAAGTATCTGAAACTTTAACATGAGGCATGTAAAAGAACCATTGCTAACTTTCGTAAAGAGTAGGCTGCAAAGCCATCAGCGTGTTTCTATCCCTTGCCAAAAAGGGTTGTGACAGGCAGGGCATCTGATGTAAAAACCCATGCCAAATAAAATGTGCAAATCAAATAATTCGCCGTGGCAGCTCTCGAGAATGGGGAAAAAGTTGAAAGAAAAGTTTCTATTGAAACTTCATTTTCACTTCAGATCTGTTTCGAGGGGTGGTGAAAGGATGGTTTCACCAACAGAATATATATATATATATATATATATATATATATATATATATATATATATATATATATATATATATATATATATATATATATATATATATATATATATATATATGTTGGTGCAGGAAACAGAGGGGACGAGGAAGTGATGGGCAGGTTTGGTATCCAGGACAGGAACGCAGAAGGACAGATGTTGGTAGATTTTGCAAAAAGGATGGAAATGGCTGTGGTGAATACTTTCTTCCAGAAGAGAGAGGAGCATAGGGTGACTTATAAAAGTGGAGGTAGGAGCACACAGGTAGACTACATCTTGTGCAGGCGATATAATTTAAAGGAAGTCAGTGACTGCAAAGTAGTAGCGGGTGAGAGTGTTGCCAAACAGCATAGGATGGTGGTGTGCAGGATGATGCTGATGGTGAGGAAGGTGAAGAAGGCAAAGGCAGAGCAGAAGACAAAGTGGTGGAAGTTGAAAAAGAAAGAGTGTCAGGTTGTCTTCAAGGAGGAGTTGAAACAGGCTTTGGGTTGTCAGGAAGTGCTTCAAGATGACTGGACAACTACAGCTAATGTGATCAGGGAGACAGGTAGGAGAATACTTGGTGTGTCATCTGGAAGGAAAGTAGATAAGGAGA